>JANZLC010000202.1:42260606-42272754 GCA_026413385.1 Erythroxylum gracilipes
TTATATAGGGATTTGGATCTTTTTGTAGGGCCAAAAGAGGTCTGTGAATGGGCCGTTGACACTTAGGCCTGAGACTGAGGTGGTATTTGGAGCTGGGCTTGGACTTATGATGGGGCCCGGTATAGCCGACCTAACCACTTTGTAATATGTAAGGCACTCTGACTATCACAATATAAAGAGATTTTCTCATATCGATGCCCAAGCTCCTCCAAAAACCTTTTTGTCCAGATTGATTCTTTACATGCTTGTGTAGCTGCCATATACTCAACTTCTATTGTAGATAATGCTACAATTGTCTGTAGTTTAGACTCCCAGCTCATAGCTCCTCCTGCTACTGTAAACACATAACCTATAGTAGATTTTCTTTTATCAAGGTCGCTTGCAAAATCAGAATCAACATATCATTTGATAATAAATTCAGATTCTTTATAACATAGATCAACATCTGAGTTCCCTTTAATATATCTCAACATCCTCTTTACAACACACCAGTGTTCTCAACTAAGATTCGCCATATAACGACTAACCACTCTCACTGCATGTGCAATGTTTGGTCTTATGCAAATCATAGCAAACATTAAACTTCCCACAGCTAATACATACGGTACTCGAGACATCTCCTTCCTCTTTGCTTCATTGCTAGGATTTTTACTTAAGGATAACTTAAAATTAACAGGAAAAGAGGTAGAGATTGACTTACAATATTGCATATTGAAGCGTCCCAAGATTTTCTTCAAGTAATTCTCCTGAGGAAGCTAAATCTTTATGTTATTTCTATTTCGATAAATTTGCATCCCTAGAATCTTGTTTACTAGTCCTAAATCCTTCATTTCAAACTCCCTAGCTAACTGAGCCTTCAAATCTTGAATTCAATCTTTGTTGGGGCTTGTAACCAACATGTCGTCAACATACAACAGTAATACAATAAAATCATTATTACCAAACCTCTTAAAATATGCACAAGGGTCTATACTAAATCTATTGAATCCATGACTCATTATGAAGGAATCAAATCTTTTGTACCAACATCTTAACGCCTATTTTAAACCGTACAAAGATTTGTTCAACCTGTAAACTAAGTTCTCTTTCCTTGGTTCTCCAAACCTTCTGGTTTATGCATGCAAATTTCTTCTTAAACGTAGTCTTTACGTCTAACTATATAGATCAAATGTAGCACACATAGCTAGGACAATCTAAAGATGAACTGCAGGTGAAAAAAATTCTATAAAGTCAATACCTTCTTTCTGATTATATCCTTTTACCACCAACCTTGGATGATACCGCTCCACCTGATCATCACTGTTACGTTTGACCTTGTATACCCATTTGTTTCTAGTAAGCTTTCTCCCTTATAGTAGTGACATAAGCTTCCATATCTTATTCTTATGAAGAGTTTCTATTTCTTTTTGCATTGCTGCTATCCAAAGTGATACATCTGAACTATTTGTTGATTCTCGAAATGTTGATGGTTCTCCATCTTTTGTTAGGAAATAGTATACAACATTGTCTTCCATAATATAATCAGACTGTCAGGTTGGGGTTCTCCTTTCACATGTTGACCGTCAAACTTCTGTATTTTCATATTCAACCAGTTCTTGCTCCTCGTGATCTAATATAGCTTCAGCAAAATCTTTCTATTCAATCTTCTTTTCTTCCTAAATCGTTACAACTTCGGAATTTTCTTTAGATGTGCTATTTTGATCTTTCTCTTATAGTTTATCTTCTGCAAATATGACATCAATGCTAATGACGAGCTTGTGGGTAGTGGGACCCCATAGTCGATACCCCTTGACTCCACTAACATACCCCTCAAATCAATATTTTTTGGATTTTGAATCTAATTTTGTGATATCTTGAGTATTATACATCACAAACACAGGAATTCCAAACGTGGTTAACTGAGAATAGTCTACCAATTTATCGGTCCACATCTCCATCGATGTCTTTAGATCATTCGATCTTATTGGTGATCGATTAATCACATAGCAGGCAGTCTTCACTACTTCTACCCAGAAAGACTTTGTCATACTTGTAGTTCGCAACATGGCTCTAGTTCTTTCAATCAGAGTTATGTTCATTCGCTCTGCCACTCCATTTTGTTGAAGAGTGTGAGGAATTGTGAATTGACATTTGATGCCTTCTCGATTACAAAAATCAATGAACTCATCAGTAGTATATTCTCCACCATTATCAGTCCTGAGGTACTTGATTTTCTTCCCCGTCTCTAACTTAATTTGTGCTTTAAATGTTGTGAATGTTAGAAATACATCTCCCTTTCTCTTAATAGGATACCCCCAACGTCTTTTGGAGCAATCATCAATAAAGATCACAAAGCACTTTGCTCCACCCAGAGATGTAACCAGTGCTTGCCATATATCAGAGTGAATCAATTCTAGAATATCTTTTCTTTTAGAATTTGATACATTAAATTTCAATATATGTTGCTTACTTGTAACGCAGTGCTCACAGAAGGGTAATGATACCTTCGTGAGACCAAGTAGTAGTTTCTGCTCAGCAAGAATCTTCAATCATTGTTCTAACATTGGCCAAGTTTACGATGCCACAATTTTGTTGCATTTTTTGCAAACTAACAGATGCAATTGATGCATTTGCTTCCATATACATCTCTCCCATAAGCTTGTATAAGTTTGCAGCTATCCTCTCTGCCTTTATGACTATAAGCACTCCTTTGATCACCTCCATGAATCCATTTTGAATGGAGGTCTTACACTTAATTTCAAACTCCCCAACTAACTAAGCCTTCAAATCTTGAATACAATCTTTGTTGGGGCTTGTAACCAACATGTTGTTAACATACAACAATAATACAATAACATCATTATTACCAAACCTCTTAAAATATGCACAAGGTTCTGTACTAAATATGTTGAATCCACAACTTAGTATGAAGGAATCAAATCTTTTGTACCAACATCTTCGCACCTGTTTTAAACCGTACAAAGATTTGTTCAACTTACAATCCAAGTTCTCTTTCCCTAGTTCTTTAAAACCTTCTTATTGATGCTTGTAAATTTCTTCTTCAAGATCTATATGAAGAAACGCAGTCTTTATATCTAACTATATAGATCAAATGTAGCACACATAGCTAGGACAATCCAAATTGTATTAAGATGAACTACAATTGAAAATTTTTCTATAAAGTCAATACCTTCTTTTTGATCATATCCTATTACCACCAACCTTGCACAATGCCACTCCACCTGATCATCACTGTTATGTTTGATCTTATATACCCATTTGTTGCCAATGGCTTTCTCCCTATGGTAGTGGCCCAAGCTTCCATATCTTATTCTTATGAAGAGCTTCTATTTCTTCCTGTATTGTTGTCATCCAAAGTGGGGCATCTAAACTATTTGTTGCTTCTCGGAATGTATGGAGATTCTGTTAGGAGATAGTATGCAACATTTCCCTCCATAATATAATCAGACCGCCAGGTTGATAGTTGAACTTTTGTATTTTCATATTCAACCGGCTCTTGCTTCCCGTGATCTGATATAGCTTTAGTAGAATCTTTCTGTTCAATCTTCCTTTCTTTCTAAATCATTACAACTTCGGAATTTTCTTCGAATGTGCTATTTTGATCTTTCTCTTACAGTTTATCTTCTGTAAATATGACATCTCTTCTAATGAAGAGCTTGTGGGTAGTGTGATCCCATAGTCGATACTCCTTGACTCCATCAGCATACTCCATAAATCTATATTTTCTGGATTTTGGATCTAGTTTTGTGATATCTTGGGTATTACACATCACGAATACAGGACTTTCAAATGTGTGTCATTGAGAATAATCTGTTAGCTTATCGGTCCACATCTCCATCATTGTCTTCAGATCAATCGATCTTGTTGATGATCGATTAATCACATAGCAAGCAGTCTTCACTGCTTCTGCCCAGAAAGACTTTGTCATACTTACAGTTCTCAACATGGCTTTAGTTCTTTCAATCAAAGTTTTGTTAATTTGCTCTACCACACCATTTTGTTAACAAGTGTGGGACACTATGAATTGATGTTTGATGTCTTCTCGATTACAAAAATCAATGAACTGATCACCAGTATATTCTCCACTATTATAAGTCTTGAGGCACTTGATTTTCTTCCCCGTCTCTAACTCAATTTATGCTTTAAATGTTGTGAAGGTTGGAAATACATCTCACTTTCTCTTGATAGGATACACCCAACATCTTCTAGAGTAATCATCAATAAGGTCACAAAGTACCTTGCTCCACCCAGAGACATAACCGATGCTTGCCATACATTAGAGTGAATCAATTATATAATATCTTTACTTCTAGAATTCAATGCATTAAATTTCAGTCTATGCTGCTTACTTGTAACGCAGTGCTCACAGAAGGATAATGATGCCTTCGTAAGACCATGGAGTAGTTTTTGCTCAGCAAGAATTATCAATCCTTGTTCTAACATGTGGCTAAGTTTACAGTGCCACAATTTTGTTACATTTTCTGCATAACTAACAGATGCAATCGATGCATTTGTTTTCATATACGTCTCTCTCATAAGCTTATATAAGTTTGCAGCTATCCTTTCTGCCTTCATGATTACAAAAGCTCCTTTGATCACCTTCATGACTCCATTTTGAATGAAGGACTTACACCCAATTTCATCCATTTTTCCTAAAAACAATAAGTTCTTCTTCAAGCCCTTCACATGTTGTACATTTTGAATAGTGTGAATTGTACCATCATACATCTTCAACTTAATTGTGTCAATCCCAGCAATCTCTAAGACATGGTCATTTCCCATGTACACAAATTCTACAGAGATAGATTTATAAGTATGAAACCAATCTCTAAAAGGAGTCATATGTCACGTTGCTCCTGAATCCATTATCCAAGCACCAGTGAGCTTTACTCTGTCCTTAAACGCCATTGCTACTTTACTATATAAAATTTCTCCGTTGGCAAAACATCCTAAAGAAGTTGATGCTTCAGAGGCCTTATCTCCACCCGTCATGAATCGATATTCACTTTTAAAGTGTCCTCTCTTGCCACAGTTGTAACACTTAAGAATTTTCTTACTTTTGGATTTCGACCTTTCTTGTTTGTGATTCCCAGTTGAATCACGCTCCATTGACCGTCCTCTCGTCATCAATAAGGCTTCTGCTTGATGCGAACTTGTCAGCCTTTTTTCCTTGTTGATGTATCTGCTTTATTATTTAAGAATCGAAGCAGTAACATCTTCAAATACCAAAGTATTTGTAAGGATATTATTGGTTAAATTAATTGTAGCGCCCCCTTACCATAGAGTGCCCACCGGAACGCCCGTAGGTCATTCCGGTACATACCCTACGATAAGAGATCACTACTGACAACCACGACTAAACTCCCCATGGCATCGCAAGAATAAAATAGTAATAAGAAATTGACAACTTTTTAAAAGCCGAACTGTATTTCATTGCATTTACTCCAAACTCAGTAATTTACAAACTATCAGTATTTGCAGTCTGTACATTTTTCAAAACCAATTTACTGTTCTACCCTTCCAATTGAGGGTGGGATGTTACATGTCTTCTTCTGAGATGAATGCCTTTGACCGAAACTGTTTCCTTCGTCTGAGACGAATGCCTTCATCGTAGACTGATGTCTTTGTCTGAGACGAATGCCTTTGTCTGAAACTAATACTTTCGTCTTAGACTGATGTTTTCATCTGAGACAAATGCCTTTGTTCAAAACTGATGCCTTCCTCTAAGACGAATGCCTTCGTCTTAGACTGATGTCTTCGTCTAAGACGAATGCCTTTATCTGAAACTGATGCCTTCGTCTGAGACGAATTCTTTCGTCTAATCCCTATACACTTTTAGAAATGCGAGATTTTGACCTATTAGATGGAAGAATCTCTCTTCAAGGTCTTCATGAAAGTTGTAGATCTCTAAGTGGTCTTTGAAACCGTTCTAAGACAATCGAAATTCGATACCTCTAGTGAAAGTTATGTCAATTTTCCCAAACTAGGTACAATGTGATTGAGGGAAAAAATCATGTTTGATTCTTTTGGCCATAACTTCTCCGTCCAACCTCCAAATGACTTGATTTTTGAAGCAATAGTTTCCTAAAACATTCCTCTACCTCTCCATTAGAAATTATAGCTTTCGGTATTGATTTGAAAAAGGTTGATTGAATCAAATCAAGGGTATAGGTTGAAGAGATGAGTTTGCTTGGTCTTCTGACTTCAAATGTTGGGCTCCGAAAGTGGGGTCCAACATGTAGGGTATGCATAACCTAAGTAGTAAACACTACATCTATTCAGGAGACAAGATGAGTTCACATGTGGAAGCCATTGGTACTTGCAGTTTGGCGTTAAATAGTGGTTTTATTTTACATATGGAAAATACCTTTTATGTACCAAGTTTTTCTTAAAATTTAATTTCTATTTCAAGACTTATACTGTTAGGTTTTATCTTTAATTTTATGGATTCTGGTTTTATTATCTAATAAATCCAAAGTTTTTAGACATTGTGTTTTTATTGATGGTTTTTATTCTCTTAAATTACGAAATGACACTACTTATACTTCTATTCATATTACTGCTGGGATAAAACGATGTTTGTGAATGAGGATTCCTCTATATTGTGGCATCAGAGATTAGGACACATCTCCATTGAGACACTTAAGAAATTATTAAATGAATGAGTGTTTAGTACTTTAGATTTTTTTTGATTATGAGACTTGTGTCGATTGCATTAAGGGTAAGCAAACTAACAAGTATAAAAGAGGTGCAAAGAGGAGCACAAATCTATTAGAAATCATACAAATGGATATTTGTTATCCAGACATGGATGGAAATAGTCAGAAATACTTTATCAGCTTCATAGATGATTATTCACAATATATGTATCTCTACTTACTTCGTCTTAAGGACGAAGATTTGGATGCCTTTAAAGTTTTTAAGGCTGAAGTAGAAAATCAATGTGGAAAACAAATTAAAATCATGAGATCAGATAGAGGTGGAGAGTATTATGGTAGATACACAGAGAATGGACAAGCACTTGGTCCATTTGCAAAGTTTCTTCAAGAACATGGGATTGTTTCCCTATACACTATGCCTAGTTCTTTGGATCAGAATGGTGTGGAATAAAGAAGAAACCTAACATTAATGGACATGGTGAGAAGTAAGTAAAGTAATGTAAAACTTCCTGATTTCTTGTGGATTGAAGCACTAAAGACGGCTGTGTATATATTAAATTGAGTTCCAACTAAGGCTATCTTAAAGACACCTTTTGAGTTATTTAAGTGTTAAAAACTAAATTTGCGACATATACGCAATTAGGGATGCTCGTCTGAAGAGACAATTTACAATCAACAAGAAAAGAAGCTAGACCAGAGAACCATGAGTGGTCACTTCATTGGATATGTTGAAAAATCCAAGTGGTATAGATTCTATTATTTATCTCACAACACTAGGATTGTGAAATCAAGAAATGCAAAATTTCTTGAGAATGATTTGATCAGTGGGAGTGATCAATTTCGAGATGTTATTCCAGAAAAGGAACATTAAGAAGTTCATCCCTTTGGATCAAATGATAGATGGATTGTCATTCATACCCCTCAAGCTTAATGGGTGTTAGATAACCAATTGCTGAAATTCTAGAAGCAATTGATATTGATACAATAGATCAAGTTATTGATATGGAACAATAAGAAATTATTGATCAACTAGTTGAACAACATGCTCCTGAGGAGAATGTTGAAACAACATTAAGGAGGTCTATTAGAGTAAGGTGATCAAGTATCCCTAGTGATTATATTGTGTATCTATAAGAATCAAACTTTAACATCAGAGCCGAACATGAACTTGAAATATTTTTGCAAGCCATAAGTTCTAAAGAATCAGACTTGTGGTATAATGCCATGAAAGATGAGATGAATTCTATAGCATGTAATCAAGTCTAGAATCTCGTTGCATTGCCTAATGGTGTAAAACCATTGGGTGTAAACGGGTCTTTAAAACAAAGAAAGACTCATAAGGAAACATTGAGCGACATTAAGTAAGATTCGTTGCTAAAGGATTTACTCAAAAAGAAGGAATCGATTACACAGAGATATTTTCTCCTGTATCAAAGCAAGATTCTATTCGAGTAATTATGAAATTAGTAGCCCATTTTGACTTTGAGTTACATCAAATGGATGTAAAAATGATTTCTCAATGGTGAACTAGAGGAAGAGGTTTACATTAAACAACCAGAAGGATTATCCTCTAGTAATGGTGAGCATTTGGTCTACAAGCTTAATAAATCCGTATATGGCTTAAAACAAGCCTCTCATCAATGGTATTTAAAATTTCATGAGGTCATCACTTCATTTGGTTTTGAAGACAACCTTATGGATCTTGTATATATCAGAAGATTAGTAGGGGAAAATTTTGTTATCTTATGCTATATGTGGATGATATTTTACTTGCAACCAATGATAAGGGTTTATTATATGAGGTGAAACAATTTTTCTCAAAGAAGTTTGATATGAAAGATATGGGTGAGGAACCTTATGTCATTGGCATTAAGATCTATGGAGAACGATCTCGAGGCATTTTAGGATTGTCTCAAGAGATTATATCAACAAAGTTTTAGAGAGATTTCAAATGAAAGATTATGCACCGAGTGGAGCACCCATAGTGAAGGCTAATAGATTCAATTTGAGTCAATGTTCGAAAAATGAGTTCGAACGGGAACACATAAAGAACATTCCATATGCTTCAGTTGTTGGAAGCTTAATGTATGCTCAAGTTTGTACAAGACCAGACATTGCATTCGCGGTTGAAATGTTAGGAAGATATTAGAGTATTCCAGGTATTGATTACTAGAAGGCTGCAAAGAAAGTGATGAGATATCTTCAAGGAATGAAGGATTACATGCTTATGTATAGATAGACTAAAAATCTGAAAGTAGTTGGATACTTCGATTCAGACTTCAGTGGCTGCATTGATTCAAGAAAATCAACCTCAGGTTATATTTTCATGTTAGCTGGTGGAGCTGTATCTTAGAGAAGTGTCAAGCAGACCTTGACTGCTACTTCTACTATAAAAGCTAAGTTCGTATCATGTTTTGAGCTCATATCACATGGTGTATGGTTAAAGAGTTTTATATCTGGGCTTAAAGTTGTGGACTCTATTTCTAAGTTGTTAAAGTTATACTATGACAACTCAGCTGTGATTTTTATGGCTAAAAACAACAAGAGTGGAAGTCAAAGTAAGCATGTCGATATTAAGTAGTTAGCCATAAGAGAACATGTTAAGGAAAAGAAAGTGATCATTGAACACATTACTGTTGAGTTTATGATTGCGGATCCTTTGACTAAAGGCATGCCACCTAAGAAATTTAAAGATCACGTAGTACAAATGGGACAAGGTTCTGTAAAATAATGTCATTGAATGTACATTATTTTCAATAAAACTCTTATTCAATACGATGTTTCTCATATGGTTTGTGCACCTGTAAATATTCATTATGTTATATTGAGGATCTTCATTTAGTTTGGATCTAGAATAAACATATGGTTTATTCGTTAAGTTGAAGGACTATGTGTAGTGATGTAATATAATGTAATACATGGAAGATATTACTAGTTATAAGAGGACTTATCGTCATGATTCATATATTTTGTTTGTCCATAAAGTCAATGTTGAATTATATAGGCCAAGTGGGAGAATGCTGGAATATTCTTGTGGCCCATATGATTCATAACCATGTTGTTGTCCCTTGTCTATATAATGGGCAGAGCAATATAAGGACAGTTATGAGTTAGTTTTTGGGTCCCTAACCTTTGGCTTTCAATTTAAGAAAAGTTTACACCATTAACTTAATAGTTTGAGAGGTTAAAAGATTCAGAAATACTTCATTTTGGCAGTGAGATTTAACCAGTGGATAAAGCTTTTTCAGGTAGCAATAGTTGGAGGTATGGTTGTTTCAGTTTTGTTTCCACCTGTATTTGGATATATATATATATATATATATATATATATATATATATGCATACATGTTTTAGATATATACGTGAGGACATTGTATGTGATACATGAATTGCATGTAAATGATTTTTACTTTCAAAATATTCCAATTTAAAGATATATCATCTTTTGGTAACCAGTAATGAAAGAGTCGGAATAAAAAAAAGGGAATGAGAATTAAAATTGAAAACTGAAAATTGAATTAAATTATTGATTATGTGTGTAAGCATTAAAAATGAGACTATAAAAGTTAATATTTATGCCAGTGTTTGATATCAAATATTAAGAATGGTAATAACAATTTTTTTGCTTATGTTTGATTATTACATGTGATTGGTTTTGTAAATAATTAATTAAAATATTTTATATTATCATTAATTAATAAAATTTTGTATTTAATAAATGAATAATTAAATTATTTTTAATGATTCAATAAACTATTAAAATTTTAATAATTGTGTACAATTTTTCTTATAAGAATGAAATTACAAAAACCACAATGAATGAATAGAGATTTTCAACTGTGATGAAAAAAAAAAAGAGTTTTACTTACCCAAGTTTATTTGTTATTCTTGATATCTGATTCTAAGTTATACCGAATCTTACCTTTGACAGAATTATTTAAAATTTAATTGAGATATGTCAATACCAAACATATCTATTCTCGGTCTTTTATTCCTAGTTATCAAATCGTACCTCAAAGGTGCAAGTTAATGAGCTAGAATATTGGTGTTACTATAGAAAATAATTGGCGTGAACGATAAGAAGATTTGCAAAACAGAAAACCATGGGTTAGAGTTAGAGAAGCTCCTTCCGAGACATAAATCATAATCTATTTGGAGTATAAATCACGATAATAACTAGTGCTCGTTGAATTCTTAAGAGTCTTGGCACTTACATCAACTCGCAACAAATTGTAATTAGATAATTCGGTCTCAATACAACGTGTAGTGACTAATTCACGTTAGCTGTCCCAAAGAGGTTATCCATCTACCCTCTCACCAAACCTTTTATAGAAGACGATTTCGTTGGCTAGCTGCCATTTATTCGAACAACTCCTTCAAATTCAAATTTATTCGTAACATACTCTTGGTTTATTTTCAAATCAATCTACAGGACTTATAAAGTCTTAAACATCTTCATGATTGAGACGCGTTGATTTAAGTGACAATTTGTGTCTTTCAATATTTGAATTCTTCACTTGCCATTTTATTTTTTTCATACAACGTAAATCACTTTTGTATTTTTATTATTAAAACAAAGGGCATGTATCTCTTTCATGTACTTGCTACAAATACTCATCATAAACTTCACCCTTCCTACAATCTATGTTTAATATTTTCTATAGATGAGTGTCTTAGTTTAGTATGCTAACCTACACAATTTGCACAATTAGATGCAAATGCACACTGTCTCTCATTCTTCAATTCGTTCATTTTATTGTTATTTGAAGGAAAATAAGTGTTTATAATAAGAATTCAATATGATTGTGCAAGATATAATAACAACAATAACAATGTTTCAGTAAAAATTTCATTGAGATGTCAAATCTAAAAAGGTCTAAAACATATACAGTCTTACTCTTATTTAATAGAGAGACTGTTTTTTATAGGCTTATAAGAAAATTAAAAAAAGATTAAAAATAGCAAATACATTAAAAATAATTGTATAAATAAAAATAAAAAATACAACATACAAAATCAAAATCAAAATCAAAATAAAGATAAAAATAAGGAAAAAAATAAACACACAAGAAAGAAAACAAATAAGTAAATAAAACAAACAAATAATTGAAAAAGAAATGAAAAATACAGAAAGAATAAATAAAATAACTAAGGAACAAGTGTTATAAACAAAAGTATTAAGGCTAATTAAAATAAAAAAATAGAAGGAAAAGATTCGAAAGGCCTATAAAAAGAGAAAGATCTTTCTATGTAGAGTCTTTTATTTATATCATAGTTCATCAAAATTTTTTATTGAGGGCAAAATCTTTGGTAAGTTTTGATAGGGTTATATCATACATAACCATCTCCTAATGTAATACCCAAATACCCCCTGGGAGGATACATGGATGCCACCCAAGACAGGACAAATAGAACCAAACATCACACTTACATTATTAGAATCTTAAACACACTTATAATACATATCATAAATGTCAGAAACTAAATCC
>JANZLC010000202.1:42281643-42292893 GCA_026413385.1 Erythroxylum gracilipes
ATATTTGTATTTTTCAGTAATATAAGAGTACTTTAAATATTTTGCCCCCACTGAAAATAATTTCTGGATCCGCCCCTGCCTCTTAGTATGAAACCAAATTGGTTCTTTAGGATTGATGTATCATTTCTTATTCTCTTCTCAATTACCCTCTCCTACAATTTTATGATGTGGATGAGCAGTTTGATACCTCTATAATTGTTATAGTTTTAAATATCCCTTTTGTTCTTGTAGAGAAACAATTATGCAAAATATAACTATTTATGTTTGTACACCTGAGTTATTATTAATGTTAAAATCGATGCCATCAAGTTTCTACAAGGTATCTTATTCTTTAAAACTAATGCCATCAAGTCTCTGCATCCTATCTTATTCTTTTGGTAACAACACTTAAAGTTAGTATTTTGACTCATATTCAACATGATTAGGTTTGAATTATCCAAAATCTATTTTAACTTGAATTGAAATATGGAAAAAGTACAAAGATTCAAAAAAAGCCTAAAAACTTAAAAAATATTTATTGTTAGCTCGAACTTTTTAAATTTATCGCTTCTAGTAGAAAGCTCATGCAAAATATAAAAGTTATGAAAAATAGTAAACCTCAAATTATGTATTATGACAAAATTTTGTTTGTTAATAAGAGGTTGAACTTGCAGAAAGAACTTTTAGAATTATTATAAACCTCAATGTTTTAAAAATTGAATCGGATATTAAACTGATAAGATAAGAAGTTTAAGGTGTAAATGTTCAATCAATATTAGACTGTCACAAAATCGACATACAGTAAAGATTGAATAAAATTAAAGAATCTGAAATAGACTTAAAGAAGTTAAAATTTAAATGAAAAAATATTGATAAATAAAAACCAACTAATCTATTCAAGTTTACAAAAATGTGTTAGTTTATGAAAATTGATTAGTTAATTAATAAATTAGTTAATTTTTAATAACAAAAATTATTAAAATAAACAAAATAAAAAATTAGATCAACCATACCCGTTCAATTTTTTAATCATTGCTAAATCTAATAGATAGGTGTTAGGCTGTTCGGTAGTGTATAAACTAGAGTCCAAGACAATCATCTCTCCCATTACTGGTTCAACTATTACGTCAAACTTTTATTAAGACATGGAACTCAGTTTTTGCACTGGTACCTAACGTGCCATTTTTCATCACAGTAATAATACAACCCTTTTTCTCATCACTGTACTTAGGCATAAACAAGACATGAGATGCAACGTCATATATTTTCATTCAAAGTGTTTAGTTGCGTTTTAGGTAATTGGTCCCGGAATTCTTAGGAAAACGCTAACTTTTTATTTTGTCTTTATTCACGATTGTTCATTCCATCACGCAAAATACTTCATTTTTTCAAACTGACAATACGTTTTATCTTACTTCTTTTTTCCAGGTTAGTTAAGAATTGTGCAATACCAAAATGTCATTACCAGTATGAAATGTGATGTTTCAGTTCAGTTTATTGTTTAGAAATTATGGTTCAAAAATATTTCTCTTACGTACAAGTTCTGCTTAATCCACTTGAGGCATTCATTAATTAATCCTTGTTGTTTCTGGGTCGGGTGGGCTCGCTTGTTAATTATTTAATATCACAGTACAAATGAGAGGTCCAAAGAGAAAAACAAGTCCAGGACAAAGGAAAGGAAAAGATCAAATTGGACTTCAACACGTTCCTCTTGTAACACGTGGAAGAGATAGATTAGAATAGAATTGAAACAGCAAAACTGATAAAAAAGATCTGTTTTCTTTATTTCCACTCCTAAAGATTTTAACTGATTATAATGAAAAATTGCTCGTCTCAAGTTAAAATTTATATATATAATAAAAAGTTTTTATTTTTAAAAATAAAATATATTTAATCCCTGTCAAATTTTAAACTTTATTTCTTGTTAATTTTTTAAACATAAAATTTTAACCTTAATTAGAATCAAGCTCGATTTGGGGAGTCCACTCTGGACTTGCCCTAGCTTGAGAAATCTATCGACGAGTAATTGTCAAAGTTGATTCATTTGAAGTGATCAATATACTTTCCTCTTTTCCTATTCGCTTTATTGAATACTCTTTTTTAGTTAGCTACTCCACCGCACATGGGAAGTGAAGTTACAACATGTGTATCGTGAAGAAAACCAGCTTGCGGAGTAATCTAAAATCCAGGCGTCCAAATCTTTCAGGAGTCTCCAACTTCTCTCATGGCTCAGCTACAGCGTGATCAATACGTAGTTTTATACCTCATATCCATTCGTTAACTAGAATGTTTTTTTAATTGTTTTGTTGTATTTCCAAAAAAAAAAGGCTTACGAAAGTAGCATAACTTATAGTCAAACTGAAACATAGTTGTTGATCAAATCAATCAATTAATCTACAGGGCTTCTAGAAGTTTAAGTTGAAGACTTTTGATTAAGAGACAATTTGTGATTTTTCAATTTCTGAAGTCTTCAGTTGACATTTGATTTTTATTAGTGGTATAGAAAAGGAGTGGCCATGAAAGACATCGGCAAAATGTGGACCAAGTAATGAATACATAATCTAAAGGCATAGTACTCTTACTACTTCTGTTACTGTGCATTTCGGTTTCGGGAAATGTATGGACCAGAAAAAAGCCGTTCTGTTTCACATTCCTTAAAACTGCCTTATCCCGGATGTACGTACTTAGCACTTCTTAACTCTTAAGTGCTATGGGCACTCTATATTACACTTCTGCCACTAGCTCCCGTTTCTTTTCCAAACATTACCTTAAATATAAATCATTTTTAGGTTATTGCTAGTTTTCTAAAAATAGTTTATTTAAAGGTTCTGGGAGTGAAGATAAGTTAGCTTTGATATATCCATGTACAGCGTTAAACGGAAAGGAAGTCAAAGTAAAGGCAGCAGCAACCTTTGACTAAACTGAATGTGCGTATATGTGACGTGAAGCGTTTGGTCAAAACCCAGGGAGGCCAATTTTGAAAATAAGCGGAGAGATGGGGTCAATACTTAGGCGAAGTTATCAACCGATGACGATATAATGTTGTGAATCTCAAACCAAACGACTCTCTTATTCCGAGCATCTTTCGTTGTTTGTTTCTCGTCAAAGTTCTTTGGATCATCGCCGTAGAATTCTAGCTCATTCCACAGATGGGTTTACTCGATTACGCCCAATCAATACAGTGGGAGCATGAATCTTACCCTGCTTATGGTGATTTCTTTGTTCTTCCATTCTTCGCGCTCTTCTTTCCCTCTGTTCGTTTCTTTCTCGATAGATTCGTATTCGAGGTACTCTTTTTCTTTTCCTATTCTCTCCATTACTTCACGTCTATTTCCTCCTTTTTATGGTCTACTTGCTTATCTGTACATTTCTTTCCATCCCAACTACGATGTGGGTCCCTACGAGCTGACTAATTTTGCTTTTATGAAGTTACCTGCATGGGATCGAATGATGTTTTTTTCTTTTTAATTTGATTATTTGTATTTATTTTTGATGCTGTTATTTTATTTGTAAGGCTTTGGAGTGAAATGCTAGTTTGGTTCTCTTCCCCAGAGTTCAGATATATTTATGGTTGCATTGGTGACAGCAAGACAAAGATGACTTTCTGAAGTTTGTTTCAATGTTCATTACCGTACACTTTGGTGGTTGGAGCTTATCTTTGATATGTCCCAACTACATACTAACTTAATGCATGAAAATGATCATACATGGGCTCTTTGTGAACTTTGATTTTTGACGTGGAAGAATGGGTCTTTGATTGTTCCCACAGTCTAGGTGCATACCCTGTATTTGGGTATTGCTTGAAAGGAAGATGCATTTTTTTTCATGTTCTTTTAATGGACGAGGAATTGAACTTACAGAAGTGGCAGAGGGTTATAGTCTATGTTCACTGGCTTCTGTACATGAATGAGGCTATTTCTTACCGCTGAAGCTGGACTTCTTCTTTCTTCCTTCTGTCTATTTTTTATTTTTTGGTATTTTCATTTTTAAGTTTTGAGTTTCTATATGCTTTTTTTCTTTTGTTTTTATTTTCATGTCTTATTGTTCACTAGAGATTTTTGTTAGATCAGTCTGAAGTGAATGTGCATGTTACAGAAAGTGGCAAAAAGGTTGATTTTCGGAAAGGCGAATCGATCATTGGACTTTCAGACAGATGAGAGAAGGAAAAAGATAAGGAAATTCAAGGAGTCAGCTTGGAAATGCATCTATTTTATTTCTGGCGAGATCCTGGCTCTCTGTGTTACTTATCATGAGCCTTGGTTTAGTAACACACAAAATTTTTGGGTGGGGCCTGGAAATCAGGTCTGGCCTGACCAAAAAATGAAGTAAGATTTCTATGTTCAGTTTTCCAGTTATTGATGGTTGTTCAGTCTTTCATTTATTTGGCTAATTGCTTCTTCACCATTTTTATTTCGGTCAATGTGATGATTATAGACCTATGAATTTAAGAAAGTGACTATCTGATGGATCACAGGTTGAAATTGAAAGGATTGTACATGTATGCTGCTGGATTCTACACATACTCCATATTTGCCCTTATTTTCTGGGAAACCAGGCGTTCAGACTTTGGGGTGTCCATGGGTCATCATGTTGCAACTGTCATTCTTATTATTTTGTCCTACATATTCAGGTGTGTGGTGGTTGAATTACTTTTATAGCTCGTAATGTTAAATTAACGAAATTGCCAGAGGAGGGTCTGCTCCTTTTCTTCCTGTAGCAAAAAAGAGGGAAAGTGATTATGTTTAGAACATAGAACATAGAACATAAATATAATGGTGACCTGAATATGTAGGGAAGTGAGTAAATAATAAGAGCATTAAATCATAGAGTTTCAGTATAAAATTTATGTTTCATGAGATTTTATTTTTCCTTCAGGTTTGGTCGGATTGGTTCAGTTGTTTTGGCTCTTCATGATGCAAGTGATATATTTTTGGAGGTTGGAAAGATGTCCAAATACAGTGGGGCTGAAGGACTTGCGAGTTTTGCATTTATTCTTTTCGTCTTGTCTTGGATCTTATTGCGCCTCATTTACTATCCATTCTGGATCCTTTGGAGCACAAGGTTTGTGTCATTTACTAGCCATTGAACTTCTTGGATCCTCAAGGCAACCTATTACTTGGGTATTGGTGTTAAAAATTTTCTCATTTATATAATTATTCTAAAATAGGGTAGTTTATAGTGATGCAATTATTATGGGAGGAGCACCTTAGAAGTCAGATTACTGGTTGTTAGCCGCAATTGTTTTCCGTTTAATAGATAGCTAAGTATATTCCTTCATATCTAACTCGTGAATAACTATCAAGAAAACCTGTCTTATGATTCTAGGAAAGGTGCTTCATGTATTTCCTCTGCTTTCATCTCAAGGATTAGTCATGTATGTGTTAAAAAGTACAAACATTATGGTTTTATTATGGGAGATATACTTGTATCTTCTCTGGAGATAATTGTATATTTATACTATCAGAATTGATTTTTTTAAATTTAAACGTCCTCCTGCATTTGTTTGTTCAATTGCTTCTTAATGTATAAGATCTGTTTTATAATTCACAAAAATCATTTGCTTATTTTTTGTTTTTGGTGGCAGCTATGAAGTTGTCCTGACTTTGGACAAGGACAAACACCCAGTGGATGGTCCAATTTATTATTATACATTTAATACACTTCTATATTGCTTACTCGTTCTTCATATTTATTGGTGGATCCTGATTTATCGGATGCTTGTAAAGCAAATCCAAGCAAGGGGTCAACTTAGTGATGATGTTCGATCTGGTATGTGAAAATTGTAGATTACATAATTTTGTAATGTGATGAACTATTAGTGATTGATTAGAGCAGGAAAATGATCTAAAACATTCAATCCTTTGTGCGGAAAACACAAGTCAAGAATTAGAACCCAGTGCTTGCTTTAAGTCCACAACATCTAGTTAACTGATAATGTATGCAATGATGATCAATCATTTTAGACAGAGAGCCATGTTGATAGTCTTCTTTTTCATAAATATCATTCTTTATATGCCAATTTAAACCCTTTTCTTCCTATTGACACCGTACAGATTCTGAAGGTGAAGATGAACACGAAGATTGACCAGAACAAGTACAGTACACATCAGTTACTCAAAGGTGATCTCAAATTCCAGAACCATTTTGAATCCTCCCCTGCAACAGTAGAAACTGCATTAACTATTTGGTCCAAAGGATGATTGTGTTTTCTTAGTTATACTAAATTTAGGGAAATGATTTATCTGCCACTGATTGCAGATGGGGAACTAGCCATGGCCTCAAACAGCTAAGTTATTTAACTAACAAAGCAAGTCTGATCAAAATGATTGTGTTGCAATTGAATGTGTTTTATGCTGATTTCGGATCAGAATCAGATACTGAAGAGGACGGTTAGTAATAACAGATTCATTCAATGATTGTTTTGCCAGAATGGGTTTGGACTGGTACACTTCTTTTATGGGAACTTACATTCATGTAAAGATTGCGTCGCCATATTTGAAGACGTGAGCCCACCACCAATTTTGAAGGTGTGCTTCTCTCTTAGCCCATAGGAAACTGTTTTTAGTCAGATTATCAAACCATTCTTAACCTTGTAAATTGAATTGTTGATGGATATTAAGTTCAAATTTGTTATTGTTATGGTGTCTAATGATGGCTATCTTTATGTCGTAGTCTTATACAGTTTTTTATGACCTATTAAAAACACCTAAATTTAGATCCATAGATTAGCTCATTGACATCCCTACATTGAATTGGGCTTATTCTGCCACTGAACTACTAGTAATTTAAGCAACTTTTATAGCGAAAACCCATTGGTAAAGAAAGTAGGTGTAGTCGAAATTGCTCTTGGGAATATCTTTCAGGGCAAAGGAACTTGTGACAATAAAAGGATTGTCATTGGATCTACTTCCAAATGCATAAGAAAAGCTGAAAAGGAAAAAAGAGATGCAACCAAGCATAGTGTCAATGGCATTGGCAAGTTATGTCAGGGTGTTTTTGGCTCCGAATGAACCAGTACATAGCATGACAAAGCTAACCTGTATGATGAAAGACCAAGTAAGCTGAAAATAGAAGGTAAGTGGTGCTGATAGAGAATATCACACTATTTTCCTATGAAACTGTCATGACTTTACTAAGAGGACAAAGCTCTATTAGTATATATTTTAAATTAAATTCTAATAAATTTAATAGTCTAATTTTATAGTGTCACGTGACATATACATGATAGTGTGCATTCCTTAATTGATTAAAAATTATAAATATTTGATGTTATATTTAATAAATAAAATATAAATTCGTTTATTTTTTTTATATTTATCATTTATTTTGATCGTTTAAAAATGTTAAAATTGAAATTAAGCTCCATAAAATATTACAATTTATTTTATATTTTGATGAAAACAATAAAATTTAATTTTTTTAAAACAGCAGTTTATAAAGAATTGATATACAAGATTGAGATACTAAAGCCGAAATCGAAAATAAATTTCGACATGAAGGAGAGTATTGTACTCTTTTTCATTTATTATCTTATTAGAGTTTTACATAGTAAAGTCTTGACAAGGCTTTAAAAAGGGATAATCAATTTTAAAGTACTCACTTCTTTATAAAATTTTCAATCTATATTGTTCAAGTTTTTAAAATTTTCAATTTTTAAAATCTCAACAGTTCAATTCCAAACGTTAATTTTGTTATAATTTATTGATTTGGCTAACATAATTTTCGATATTCATGAAATGTAAGTGGCCACTTGAAAAAATTCTCTTAATTTCAGTTTAATTATGACTATTATTTTTTAAATGCACATCAATGAATAACAAAGATTATGTTGGTCAAGTCAGTAAATTACTAACGAAGCTAATATTATTAATTAGATTTTAATGAGACATATTTTATGAATATGGCATTTAAAGCTAAGCTATAAAATGAATGTCTTAATTTTGTGAATTATCTATTATAAAAAATTTATTAAATAAAGTGAATTACCAATTAAAAAATACTTAACATGCAACAAAATTGTATGAAATTAATATTTTAATTAATAAAATCACTTATAAGTATCACTTCCTAACAAGACTATAAAAAAGTATGTAATAGTTAATTTGTTTATATACACATATGTAATAAGAGAAACAATTCTCCTCAAGATTTGTCTCATTCTCTTATTTTATTTTATAATTACTTTTTCATTTATACAATATTATTTTTTCTTGTTCTTATTTCGCTCCGTTTTTACAACAAGCTTTGTTTAATTTCCGAACTGAGTCAACTCGACATCTAGAGCTTATACATGTTTAGTATTATGAAACATGATCATTTCAACCAATTACAATTTTAACATGTCTCCTCACTCGTCGTAATATCTTTTTAAGAATAGACAATACCAATTTTCCTTATCAAATTATATATATATATATATATATATAGGAATACAAGAAATTTTCTTTATACCTTAAAAGACTTTATAGATAAGAATATAAGAAAGATTGGCTTGAAATTAATTTAGACGGAATAAATTTCTTTTTCTGAAAAATAAAATACACGATTAATTAAGAAAAATGTTAAGTTTGAAGAGAAAGAAAAGTAAATTTATGCAAATGGAACACTAATGCCGTCCGATCCAAGTCACTGGCAAGCTGGCTGACCTACTGTTTACATTCCATAATCTTCCCTTTTTAATATGATATCCCATTGATGCCTGCTTTCCTATAGTAGTTAGATTATATTGTATGTGTATATATATATAGAGTCTCACCTATTATTTCTCCTACATCACGAAACCATGTCGTGCTTAATCTCATATTTTCTTTTCATTCTAGCCATTGCATTGGTCTCCGTTTCTTGTGTTTGTAGTTTCAACAAGCATGCAGAAGTACCTGAAGAAGGGTTCAGCGTAGAAATATTCCATCGAGATTCCCCAAAGTCTCCATTGTATAACCCCAAAGAAACTCCCTATCAACGCTTGGCTAAGGCATTTCGTCAATCCGACGAATGTGCCAATTATCATTTTTCCGGGAATTATGTCTCTTCAAATGGTCCCACATCAGGAATGATCTTTGCTTCAGGAGCCTACCTAATGCGGATTTCAGTTGGCACACCGCCTTTCCAAATATTAGCCTTTGCCGATACCGGTAGACAGTGATCTTTTATGGACACAGTGCCTGCCTTGCGTTGTATGCTCCCCGGAAGCAAATCCCTTGTTTGATCCAACAAAGTCCACAACATATACATACCTCCCTTGTCAAAACAATGCATGTTCTTTATTGCCAGCGTATGGATGTTCAGCTAAAAATGTGTGTCTATACGGATATAGCTATCAAGATCAGTCCTATACTGTTGGAAATATTGGCACTGATACTCTAACTTTAGCTTCCACAACTGGTCCTCCAGTTTCATTCCCTGCAGGAATATTTGGGTGTGGAAGGAATAACACAGGAGTGTGGTATAGTAACCTGGTCTCAGGTTTTGTTGGGCTTGGAGGTGGACCACTGTCTCTGGTTCGGCAGATGGGAGTTTCCATTGGTGGCAAGTTCTCGCATTGCTTGTTGCCATTGCTAATAAGGAATCAGGCACGCTGAACTTTGGCAGCGATGCTACAGTATCAGGACCAGGAGTCTTTACCACACCAATAATACCTGGTGATAAACCAACCTTCTACTATCTCAACCTACTTGCGATTAGTGTGGATATTGCTAAAATAAACTATCCACCTTCTAATAGGGCTGGATTATCCCCAGAAGCCAACATCTTCATTGACTCTGGCACCACTTGTACATTAGTCCCTCAAGACATCTTCACGAAATTGAGTTTAGAAATTGACAAAGTGACTAATGGACAGCGAACCGGTGACCCTAATGGATATCTTCCACTGTGCTACAATGCTAAGACCCTGGTCAAGTTGCCTACAATCACTGCACACTTCAAGGGTGGTGCAGATGTGCAGCTGAATCTTGCTACGACCTTCATTCAGGTCGCAGATGGTGTGGTATGCCTTACTTTCAAACCTAGTAATCCTCTATATGGTGGAATTTTCGGTAATCTCGCACAGGCCAACTTCCTAGTTGGCTTTAATCTCGTCGAAGGGACCGTGTCCTTCAAGCAAACCGACTGCTCCAAGATCTAAGCTTTGTAATTATTGTTATTTTTGAAATATTCTTTTACTTCGTAGATGTCTTTTCCACATTATGTATTAATTTAATAAAGACGTATTATGTATTGAAATGTAAGGAAATAAAATTTATTGAAATGTATTATTCACAAAATATTTTAAGATTGTATTATTGTATAAATTATCATAAAGTTTTCAAAAGATTTTATTTTAGAGGGAAAAAAAGGATATTTCTTTTAATTATTTTGATTGATATTGTTAACTTTCACACGCATAATCACCCAATTAAAGCACCGAAAATAAAAAAAAGGACGACACAAAGATTTAACGAGGTTCGGCCAATGATACCTACTTCTTCAGGCAAGAGCAGAGAGAGAATTTCACTATGAAGAAAACGATACAGATAGATCCCTTTTACAACCAGGTTTCTGTTTTTTTGCCCAACTTGGCGGCTCAAGTCCTTCGCTTCCAACACAGATTTTCGTTTTTGCCAATTCGGGTTGCACAGCGAACTTATCGGAACAGGTCCACGTTTAGATCCACCAAATGTTAAGACAAAGGTCACCATTCAGATCCACCAAATTTTAAGACAAAATAACAACAGTTATTCCTTATTTATGTTAGATATTAGCCCTCTATTATAATAATTAATATTTTAACTATATATTTCAAAATGGAGACATTTGAAATACTCAATTTTAATTCATTACAATGAGGGCCCGAGCTTCCTGCTTGAGCTCTTAAAAGGACATGTACTGTTTATAATAGTTTTGTTCAGTTGATGAGAATTAAATAGGATGAAGTTGTATTTGGGATGTATATCAGGAGACAAGATCCTCTGTCTAATATTATGGTGTCTTATTTTGTCTCATAAATTTCAGCCATTTATTTATGCAGGTCTAGCATTTATTTATGCGGGACCCACACGGGATTCACATAAATGAATGGTTGAGATTTATGGAATAGAATAAGACACCATAAAATTGGACAGAGGATCCAGACTCGTATATCAGTAAGACCCTTGAAAGATTGTCTGTTCCCAAGATGCAATGCTCCACAAACGTACGACTCAAAATAGATAAAGAAGAAATACAGCTGCTTAGAAGATTCCACGCAGTAGAAACATCATTAACCTTTTGGTTCAAAGAGACGTGTTTTGTTAG
>JANZLC010000202.1:42298933-42329431 GCA_026413385.1 Erythroxylum gracilipes
CAACAATTTCTAAAAATCATTGAAGTATCCAAAAATTACTAAAATTATCTTAATATTGTCCGAAAAATCCGAAGTGTGCTCTTGGCCAATATAAGACATTAATAGAGCTAGATGTAGTTTTTAACTTTAGTTTCTCGACTAATCATGATGTTTAAATGATGAATTCAATTTGAAAATTAAGATTTTATTAGTTAAAATTAGGTTGATTAAGATTAAATTAGATTTAATCAACACATTAGATTTAAATAAGATTTCCTATATATAAATAGAACTAAAAAAATTAGCTTAAATTTAATTAAAATAAGTGAGTCCTCTTATGAATAATAAAAAATAAAAAAGATATAGAGATGGAAATAAATATAATTATTAAATTTTTTGTTTTAGGTTTAAAATAAATAATTTGTAAATTGTCATTTCAGTAGTTATATTCTAGTGAAAATTTTAAAATTAAAAATAAGTTCGGGCCTTCCAATGATCGTACCCAAAATCAAAAGTGAGTCCATTTACAGCGCAACCAAGAGGGCCACCGGGGACCAACTGTTTTCGCCAGAAAAACCGATGCAGGAGACAAGGTGTCCAACAAGGAGACTTTATTATGGTTTCAACTTTCTACCGAAAATGGACAAAAAGAACAGTAAAACACGTAACTGGTAACCTCCTAATCTGGTAAAACTTGGAAGTAAGGACTTTACAACCCACTCGCCGACTCTACTATTTCTACTACGCGTGTAACGTAAGCGCTTCAATCACGCCGGAGAACCTGGGGCGCGTGCAAATTGGTGAAATACCAGGGGAAGTGAATTAAAATTTGGTTGTTTGTTGAAATGGAGGGAGAGCGCGTAACGGAACACTCTCCAAGGCCTGTCTTGAGCAGATGTTGGACTTCTCTGCTGGCAGTCTGGCAGGAGCCTGGTTTGAGCAATATTCGTAATTGACCAATCAGGGTTTGCCGAATCAGAGGGTTGATGGGATGATTTGCCACCGTGGACCTATTGAATAGATTAGGTACGCCAATGATTAAAGTTGATTAAGGAAACTCCCGCAATTGAAAGTCCGGAACATGAAAAGTGACTCCCTTCTTCGGCAAGTCACGTTGAATAATTTTAGCTTCAAAATGAATAGTAAAAATAATCCGTCAATTATGAGTATATTTTCGAGGATATATTAAATTAATGGATTCATAAATTCAATAATATTAAATAATCGTAACATTTAGTTAATATTAGCGTCATTAGATAAAATTTAAAATATATTTGGTTGAGGAACAAAATAGAAGTAAGTAATAGGGAATCTTTTATTTTGCGAAATTCAGAATAGATTAACCAAACCAACAGGTGGTCATTAAAATTTCCAACTACTTGAAAATTTAAAAAAAGATTCAGGAACACGCGGCGGATTCTAACTGGGCCAGACCAAGACTTTGACAGAAACTAACCGTAGAGGAAAAGACTACACTCTTACTTAGCCCCTCTAAACCAGATGAAGTAGGTAAAAAGCAAACAGACACTGTCTCTCTCACATTACAACATTACTACACAACCACTACTGTTGCCGTCTACCTAATCCAATACCTAAAAGCTACTCCGTGTGTTTGAAGAACTAGATCGAGAAAACAAGAGCAAATTAATACAATACTATTTCTGTTATTATAATTTACACCTCTTTTTGTTTATTTTGCGTTTGTGAGGTTGGTGCTTGCTTGAGAAACCCTAGGGGGGGATTGAAGTATCCGCTACCTATTATACAACTTTTCGTTTCAGATCGTAAGTCCGATTCTCTGACATGCGAAGTTGACTCACCGATCCGTTGCTCAATTGCCGATGAGGAATGCGAGTTCACTCAATGGAGACGTCTGCAGATTCATTTGGTTGAAATGTTCAGCATTTTGGAGTGTTTGGTACTAGCAGACTGGGGTTTCAATGTCGGCTTCTTTAGCGGCTTTCGAGCGCCCAAGAGGCGGGGCTTCCAATACGGTATCTATGTGTTTTGTTTAGCCGCTTTTCTCTTTGCGTTTGTTTCTGTTTTGTTGATTGATTTGAGTGGAAATGTTGAATCGAGGTAGTTTAGATCTTGGACTAGTAGCTGAGAGGAGTTTTCATTTTCGGTTAAGTGTTTTATGAGAACTTTACAGTCTAGAAGTTCAATTTGTTATGGGTTTTCAAGAAACCTCTTTCTATGGAGAACACATGTTTATTTCTTTATTAACTGAGCTTGAAATGCTTTAATTTGCTTCCTTTTATCTTTGGATTCTGAGAAAAATGAGGAGGATGAGGAGAATTGTAATTAAATTCTCAACTTAACGTGGAGTTCAATTTAATTTTCAGATGGAGAAAACGTATGAATAGCTTCTCGTGGTTATTATGTTTTGGTATTTATCCTGAACGGAGTAAACATATCTAGGATAGGAACTAGGAAGGAAGAAAAATTAACATTAGCCCTACAAGGGAGAATGTTGCATCAATTGTTATGTATAAATTCTCTGTTCAGGACTTGGCATTTGACGACATATATAATTTTTATGCTTGTTATGTGCTATCTGTTATTTAATTTTGGCTCCTCTTCTGTATTCTCTTTTTCTCTGTCTCCTGTTTCCTGACTCTTTGACATTTGTCCAATATGTAGTCAGACCTGCAAGACTCAATGATAGCTAACAACATTTCACATGTCAACTGCACATCACAATTTCTCATGCTATTTACTGTGAAATTGATAGAACTCTAGTTTTTTAGCACTAGAGTAAGTCTGCATTATTGAATGAAAGAGTACTGTATTGCTATTACAGTGTTGATTCTAAGAAACACCCCCAGAGCTGAATGCTCCTCAGAAAGAACAATCCTCTTTCTGCCTACAATTTCTCCCCCCTCCTCCTCACCAACCTCTCAGCCTCAAAACCACCTAGTCCGAAACATTCTGTTTTGCCAACTCAGCCACTAACTAACTCCCCTCTACACCTTCTTTCTTTCTCCTTGAGTATACTCTCCGTATCCTAGGCTTATTCCCTTTCCCTCTTTCCTAAATTATCCTCACCCATATCAGTCCTAACAGACTCCCATCCAATACATACTGCTTTCCAAGCTCATATCTAGGAAGACAATAGGATGAAAAGTCAATTACATACATCCTCAGTACATATTATACACAAATTTGGCAGGAATGGAGCGGCAGTGAAAGTTGGAAATATGCATCACGATAAAGGGAATAGCAACCTCTAGTTTAATATCTGAATTTATATAAGCCATATGTAATATAAGCTTTTGGCCCTCATGGTCTCGCTATCTATTCACAGAAAGGCACCTGAAACTTATGACCAGATAAGTAGCAGAAAAATTAAAAGTAGACATACCACAGAATGAGTTAAGATTTAATGATGAGAAATCTCATTTGCTATGACCCAAATGATACTATGGTTTTCTCCTAGCGAAGGCATCTCACAGAAGACTAAAACCTTTACTATCACCCATAAACTCTGTACATATCTTAGATGGATCTATGACTCTTAGCATCTATTCAAGGAAAAGCAACACTCTTATGGTCGCATGCATGGTAATTTATATCGGGTTGCTTTATTTGACAAAAATTTACTGCGACTGCAATATCCAAGCAATAAATGCTGGTGATTTGAAAAATTGTTGATCACCTAGAATGCAACTGTGACATAAACAGGGCCCCAAATTTCCAACCATACGGCCAACAGATTGTTGGCGCATATCATAGACATGTAATATACACAATTATATTTGCAAACTTGTCTTTATTCCCAAACTGGAAATGATTTCTCCTGAAAAATGATAACGAATGGAAGAGTTACCCATCGAGTCCATTTTCTCAAAATTTTAAGTCTCCAACTCTCTACAGAAGCTTATCTCATAATGCTCATAAATCTTGCAAAATATACTATAGCTAGCTAGTAATCAAAAGCTGTCTCAAAATCTCTGGTAATCCCTTATAGATTCTGTTTCTTCATATAGTCTATCTTCCACATTTTTTTTGATTTCCCATCCAGCTTAACCATGCTTCAAAAGAAACAATCAAGAAGACTAGGTTATCTTGCGTCCACATAGTACCCACTCCATGATCTCTCAAACAGTTTGCAGTTAACTTATTCCGAGTAACAAATCCAGGTAGGGAAGGTATCCATTTTACCTGCATATTTTGTAAATTCTACCATATATTTGGTATTAAACAGATGAGCCCATGGAACTTAACATATACTTTGGTGAAACAATCTTCCATGCTTTATCCACTATGTCAGCAAAATTACCATGAGCCTCTGAACTAGCCACTATGGAATTATATGTTCCTGTCCTACGGTAAGATCATAGTTTAACTGGTTCCACCGCCATGTAACAGATGATAATGTATCAGCACCACGAATGAATTTGATTTTTATTGCCTCCACAAACTAGCATCAGATCACAACTAAAGTGGAATGCTTTCAAGTAGGTATACTTCAAGAGCTTAATGTGCACAAGCAGTTGTCCTACTACTATTAGCAAATGAAGTAAATCTAACTCCCTCGAACACTGATAATATAACTATGCATAGTTAGCCTCGAACACTGGGATTCCCCAATTACATTCACCATGATTTGTTTTGATCACTTTTCGTAGTGAGACTATAAGAATTTAATTATTTGGAACAACAAAAGTGAGAGTCGTAGTGAGACTATAAGAATTTAATTATTCGGAACAACAAAAGTGAGAGTTATATCTCTTGAATAACAAATTAAATATACTCTCGTAGTGATGAGTAATTAATTGCACATATCGATAAATATGTTTAGGCAGGTCCATATGAGCAACTTTAAAATATTTGCAGAAAACACCAAATTATTAAATCACCAATTTACTACCAAGATTTCTTTTGCAGTTGGTTTTCCTTTTTGTGTGAAAAATGTGGCTCTCCAAACTAATTTAGTAGTACTATATTCTTTCCCATTTGGACAAGTATTGTTATATTCTTTACCTAGACAAAAAATTTTCTTTCGACCACAAAGCTGTACCAGGAAAGGAAACATACCTGTAAATATTCTGAAAGAATTAGGTAGCTCCCGCTTTTGAGTAGCATAAAACATCTGAGTTTTCTCCAATAGATAAAGTCCTGGATCAACAATTATTGGCTTCAACTTTCTAGCTCTGCAATAATCGACAGTTTTAGTTTACATCCCATGGTCAGAAGAACACATTATCTTGACGATAATATAACACACCAGAATCAAGGAAAAAGAAGAGAAAATATATAGAATAGTATCATACTCTCTCCAGCCAATGTAACTCGTGTGATTCACAAAATTATGATCTTTGGGCAAATATGAAAAAATGTGAAGCAGATCTGCGAGACACAGAAAACCCAAATAAGTAACATAATAAAGAGTTAAAGAACATGCCAAAACCACAATGACGGTGTAGTAAAACCCAATATTAGGCAATCAACCTACAGAAAATGAACCACATAATTTGAAATCAGCCTGTAAATAGAAAATACGGTGAGGAAAAAATGGTTAAAAAATGTTACCATCTTGAGTAACGAGGGGATAATCTTTAGCGCCAAGATTAACAAACCAATGCCACTTCTTGGACAACCTCAACAATATGGCTGCGCCATGTAGTGTCGCTGAGATGGTTGACGAACCTTTTGGGTAAGCGAAATCAGCTTTCCCAATCAAGTTGACATTCTGAGCAGCTTTAAAGACGGGAACGGACTGAAGAGTGAGAGCTAAGCGATCACGTTCAGCCTGCGGAGCAAAGAGGTCTAGGTGGATAAGGTAATGGTTTTTAGGGTGGTAAGTAGCAAAAAGGAGCCTCAGAATCCTAGAGGAGTCGCCTTTGGAGCCGGAGATCAGGTAAGCAAAAGAGGGTGTTGGTGGATCAGATTGGATGTTGGTGAAAGAGGGTCGTTCGGACGGGAAGAGAAATGGATCGAGTGGGGTATCGATGGAGGCGGAGGTGGAGGCGGAGGAGGAGGAGGAGAGAAAGAGGATAAAGAGGAGGGAGAAAAAGGAGGTGGCTGCTATAACGGAGAGGGTGGTTTTGGTGATGGTGGTTGGAAGCTGTTGGGGTGATTGTGGGATTTGCATTTCGGGGTATGTGTTAGTGTTACGAACAGAGAGCTCCGAATTCCGATCGTTTTTGTTGTGTGTCCGATTCTGTACTTCTGATTACTCAGTTTTATCATGACAAAAGCCATTGTCTTAATCACTGCTGTAACAATAAAAAAAATGAGCTCGGCGTGCGAGCGAGCATCAGGTTCTTGATAAATATATTATTTTTAAGAAAATAAGAGAACTAGTCAATTCATAAAATGTTTTTCTCTACAAGAGTCAGACCTATCTTTAGCGTTTGAATATTCTCCAATGTTAAATATAAAATTATTAATAATAAAAAATTACAATAGAAAATTTTGGTATTTTATAAGAATTTGGAAAATCTTTTAAATGTTACTAATTAAAGATAAATTGCGTATTACTAAACTTTCCTGAATTTTGATGTAAATAACGTATGCAAAAAATATATTTCATTTCTGACATCACTTGTGCTTCTTTTTCAAAAGAAGGGTCCTGTGTTTATTTACGTCACATAAATAAATGGTTGAAATTTAATGGAGACAATAAAACACTAGAAAAATTGGACAGAGGATCTGGAGCCAACGTAAAGTCTAGATCTTTTGTCCAGTTTTATAGTGTCTTATTGTGTCCAATAAATCTCAACCATTTATTTATATGAGTCCTATATTTATTTATGTAAAGTTTACATGAGACCCACATAAATAAATGGTTGGGATTCACTAGACAAAATAAAATACCAACAAAACTTGAGGAAATCTGGAGTCAAGAACTTAAGTAACGAACCTTTTCATTTTAAAGCACAGGAGGGCACGGAAAGGCAGAGACCTCGTGAGGAAACGGAAGACGTAAACCTCAAGCAGAAACCGGCCATGGAACAGCCCAACGTATCCGACCATATAGAATGGCCCCCAGTTGCATGGACCCTTCTCGACAAACTCCGACTTCAATCGCCGCTGATCCAGTGCATCACAAACTTCGTATCCATGGATATCGTGGCCAACACTCTCCTGTCTGCTGGCGCATCCCCGGCGATGATACACTCCATTGAAGAAATCCCAGACTTTACACCTCACGCTCATGCTCTCTGTATCAACACAGGTACTCTCTCCCCGGACTGGCTTCCTGCCATGAAAGTCGCAGCGGAGGTGGCCACAGCGTCAGGGAGGCCTTGGGTTCTCGACCCAGTTGCTGTTGGGGCTTCCGGTTTCCGGTTGAGGGCTTGTTTGGAGCTAGTGCAAAGGAAGCCTACCGTTATTAGAGGGAATGGGTCTGAGATTATCGCCCTCTCCAAGGCTTCTCTGGGAACCACCAAGGTATAATCAACTAAAATACTATTTTATAATTCTTGAGAATTTTCAAATCCTGTGTTTTTATCAATTTTGTTTGTCTTTAATCCTCTCCATGTTAAGGCACTACATAGAGCCAGCGCTATATGCCATTTGCTCTGCAATTTAACAAACTAATGCCTGATGGGTTGGTTGGTTTTGGTAAAGCTTTAGACATTTCGTTGTCTTTCTACTTTCCGTGAAGAGTAATCACCTACTATCTTCTTCATTTGCCTTTTCATAAGGAAATATAAAGTGTGTGTGTGTATATGTATATATATAGTCATAGATATAGATATATATGTGCGCCATGTAATCATTGTTTTCCAATTGATTAGAAGTAGGTGAAAGCTTGTGCTTTCAGACGAAAAAGGAAAAGAATGCTCGCAATAAATAATTTGAAGATCATTTGCTTATCCGAATCGACCAGTTGTAATTGTAAAGGCTTATCATCCAAAATCCATTGCAAGTATTGTTGTCGTTATCTTTATGTCCTTCATAGCCAAATTGATGATTGAGTTTCATCGTGAAGGGAGTTGACAGCACTCATGAATCAATGGATGCAATGGAAGCCGCAAAGTCTTTGGCTCAAGCAAGCGGTGGCATAGTTGCAGTATCAGGAGCTGTTGATGTTGTGACAGATGGGCAACACGTTGTTGGTGCTCATAATGGGGTACCTACTATGCAAAAGATTACTGCTACAGGATGTGCAGTCACTGCCCTCATTGCTGCATTTGTTGCTGTTGACCCTTTACATGCTTTTGAAGCAACTGCTTCAGCTTTGTCCATTTTTGGTGTTGCTGGTGAGATGGGAATGGAGATGGCCAAAGGGCCTTCTTCTTTGCGAATGCACTTGATTGATTCTCTCTATGGCCTTAAACAATTTGATGTACTTTCACGTGTGAAGATTACCAGCCTTGACGAAATCAGGAGTTCTGTTAAGTAGGATGCCTATATAAATGCCATACTTGGGTTGTTTGTATTAGATGTGAAGAGTTATCTATGAAGTTGTATATAGTAACATTCCCTGTCTGACAAAATGCTCTACTGGAATTTAACTACTGGAGTATCTATCTCCAAGAATCAGTTCCAATCCTTGCATGGATGACTGAAAAGTATGCTTCCGGTTTGGAGTTTAGATCTTTGAATCAATGAAATCTGCAGCCTTTCTTGATAATGATAATGTGTCTCAAAACTGCCAAACTTGATTTAAATTGAGTTGATATCCTGAACGAGATTAATACTATGAAGCTTTACTATAAATTGAGCTATAATTTGAGTTGGATGGTATTGTGAAGCTTCACTATAGAATTTACTTTTTATGCCTATTTTTTTTTTCTATATTTCCAAACTGTAGGTCTAGCCTCAACCTGCAAACTGGCGGTGCAAATTATATTGAAGTAGGACGTCGATATTTAGCATCAATTATCTTAGTTCATGATACATCTCGATGTTCAACAATCTCATTAAACCAAAGACAGGACACAGGAACCATATCAATACTGATTCACACTTAAACAAACCGGGAATTTCTTCTGATTCTGAATGTACTTAGTACTTTAGGTAGACTGTCATCCTCAGTAGTGTCTCTGCACCATCTGTGAAATGCTGCCCTGTTGGAATGAGTTCGCGAAGTTCAGCAAACCCTATGGAATTTTTGAACTTGCCTGTTCCACCAGTCACTGACAAATGTGACATGGTGCTACCTATCTTGTATACGCCATAGAAGTTAAGACTGTCCCCGAACTCTCCTCCCTCCAATATGGCAGTAAATGCCATCATCTGTGTGCTTCCATCTGCGGAGCTAGCCACATAAACACCCTGAGCTTTCCCAAGTTGCTGAGTTCCTGACTCGGGGCTGGAGGTCAAAATATCGTCGATGACAGTGATGGTTCCAAAGCCTAGTCCCAACCCATCTGGTCCTAGTTGGGTTTGAATCTGACCATTGGAGATCTGAGCATTAGGCTGCCCAGCAAATGCTGTACCAGCCAAGCCAGTTCCAAGTGGAATGCCATTGAGACCATTGACAGTTGGAATTGCTCCGTTTGCATTGGGAATGGCTACTCCGTTCTTGGGGGGAAGGAAACCTATTGGCCTGGCAAATGGAACTTGACCGGTATATATGTTCCCCAGCAAGCCAGTTATTGGCCTAGCAGTAGGATTACTGCCACCAAGAATGTCGTGCATATAGAACTCAAAAACTGGTTCACTTTCTGAAGCAGGATCAACAGCAGCGGCAAAGACTGATAAGGATATTATAGTGAGCAAGACAGCAGAGGAAATGGAGGGTGAGAATCGCTGGAACATCTTGTGAATTTTGCTGTTTACGATGCTTTTTCCCCCGGAGTTCAGGAATTCAGAAAGTGTGGAACTTTGGATGAGTATGCCAGGAAGATGTGGACTTGGCCTTTATAGAAGGCTTATGCAGTAACTTGCATGGAGCAGTTGCAAAACTTGGAGATAATGAAGTTGTTGGAGCTGGTTCAAGTCATTCTGCGTTAGGTATATCACCTATTCATCATCTCTCTCTCTTACACTCCTGTTAATTCACCTATTGATCATTTAGTGAACTAATAAATGATTTTTTTCCTCAAAAATGAATAATGTTTAGCACACTGATAAATTAAGATATAATAAAATTGAATTAATTACATCAGCTAGCAACCAATGAAAATCTTTCATTCGAGCTTAGGACAAGCTTAGACGACTGTCACATCAATGCTTAATTCAACTCGAGTTTCATATTAACTCTGTCCAACTTTATTTGGTAGAAAGTAAAAGAAGATTATGGTTTGCATTATCTGGTTTGGTGTGGTAGACTCAACTGCACCAAAAACATTCTTTTTCCATTCCAGAGGAACGAAAGGTGACCATCCACAGATGAGCAAATCATCCTGGCAAAAATGAGAAATGATGTAGGAAAATAAAATCATGGCAAGGCTGTATCATCTGTCTGCCTCAGTGAATCCTCGTAATTCATGACTTTGCCGGGTTTAGCAACAGGGGCCATCAATTTCCATACTGTATAAGAACACAGAAAGACAAAATCAGAGTTTTTGAGTTTTATTCAGTTTTACTAAAAGAAACTTTAAGGTAAGTAATCTAGTGGTATAAATCTCAAGCTACACCAACTCCTAAGCTTGCAATGAAACAGGTAAAAAGCAAGCATCTAGTGAGGAAGATGAGATATTCCTCTCTCGTTCAATCAAGTAAACCCAAGTTCACTTACAGTATATAGTTGCTGCAAGCCACTCGTTCACTATTTTAACCCATGTACTTGCCCAGCCAACATCTATGCTCCATCTTGAGCATTGAAAGAGATGATACATACTCAGTACGTAGAAGAAAACTTTTTTGTTTGCAAATAATTAATAATTCAGTTCCTTACTTTCTTGCCGAGTTCTTGAGGTTCCAACTGATGAATAGCATTCCAAAATACATGGCCCCCAAAGCAAATACAAGGTGAAAAAATCCATAGTCATATGGTATATCATCCTCTTCTTGATCTTTATTTCTGCCGAACTGGCCAGCATGCAAGAGTAGGTTATCATAGTTACATTCAGGCAAAACAGAACGTACAACAGTCACAGTTCTTCATAAGACAAACGAAGATTATCTACCTGAAATGACTGCGAGTCAATTCCGGTGGAAAATGTCGCCATGACAATGGCACATATCCCAAACAGGAAGCTCTGGAAGTGGACAACATATATAACAATCAGAGACGGGAAATGATAAAGAGAAGCAACCATTAAGACCTTGAGATACCTAAGTATGGGGCCAGAGATCCTATTGTCACATATTACTCCAGGCAATTTTTTCGTGTCTTAAATTCAGTACATCAAAAGAGAAACTTTTATCATGCAAGTGAACGAGGTGGTACCAACACCAGGTTAGTTGTGTGTATATGTTCTCAAAGATAAGTTCAGTCAAATCATATAGAACATTTAGACAAATGACAATTTCAAATTTTGGTTTCTGCAGTAGGTAGCAGAATTTCTGTGGTTGTATCACAGTTAAATACGAGAATGTATGTACTAAGTGCATTTTATCTTTTCTTCAATGTGAATTGAGACAATCCTGCAAAATATTGTATCTCTTCGTTTGACATTATCCGTTTCCACGGAGACTGGTAAGGTATTTATCATCATCTCAGAATCTCATGGAAAGGGAAAAAGAATGACTAACTCACAAGGATTGTCGTCCAATCAGTACTGTGTGCATTTGCTTCAGATTTTTTGTTGCATTTGTCATTTGCAGGTTCACTGAAAAGAAATGGTGTTTACTGGGAGAGTTAGACCTCAATACATTGATCGTAAGTCTCATAACTTCGAAGCTTTTGCATATTCTTCGAATAGAAATGGTAGCCTACTGGTTAATCAGATCTTTTGGCAAAATAAAAGCATTAATTCAGTCTGGATCCTAGAGCAACTAATTGAAGTTTTGACTCCTTTCTCATTTTCGTACCTTCTTATGGCAGACCAGCAGAGGAAGACGAGGTAAGACGCCATAATCCCTGAAGACAAAAGGCCTCTATTGATCTAAACAATGTGGCACAAGAAATAGTCAACTTACTATGCAAAACTTTAACGATAAAAGAATGAAATTATATGCAATCACATAATAGGTACATTGGATGACATGAATTTTGGAGCGATGGATGTCACTTTTGCAAAAACACTATGAAAGCCTCTCAATGATTAGGTTTCACATCGAACTCTTGCTCACTAGTTGATGCTTCATCGAAATTTTTGTTTCGGATTCCAAAAACTAACATGAATTCGGCTATAGATAGCCAACGTTGCAAGGGGTTCATTTGAAGAGTATACCTTGGAATGCAAAGACATAGCCATCATAACTGCAAGCAGAACTGCAGTCCACGTGATGAAGAATATGTTGAGAGAACATTCGAGTCGGAGTCCATAGAAAATGTACATCACCACAATACCACATACAGAAGCCAAGTAAAAGATGGTTGACATGAACAATCCAAAGGAAGCACTGTAAAATGGACAGAAAATCCGTCAGTTGTCTTAAAAACATGTTAGTATTGGAATATGTACTAAATACAGAAATGTTTATGCAATAAAGCTCATTGAGAACTTCTTGTTTTCCAATCATAAGAGTATATGCAGTTCATGAGAAGCTAATACCTTTTCTTCCTTTCATCATCAGGCATCCAGTAGTTGTTCCACCATGTGATAAATTCAATGATACTTACAAGTTGGAGGACTAGAAAAATCCTGTAGATCAAAAGAATATGTTACTGAAAAGAGACCAAAACTCAAGGCTTAGTTCTATGAGTGATATAAACATGGTTTTCGATATTACCCTGCACCAATTCGAGCAAGTTCACCTGCAGAAAATTTTGGTTCAAATAGTCAGTTCCTCTATCTGGAAACTGATCAACTCAAACGAAGGTCCAGTAACAGATCACTGTACGTATGTAATGGTTTAAAATATAAGATTTTTCTTAATTTCTCTACAGGCTCCACTTACCATATAGCTCAACGTACGTTGCAGAAAGGAAGAAAGGAATAGCCATCGATATCATCAATAACAACAGCTTCAGTGCCCACCAGTTTGAATGCCAAGTATTGCGGATTTCATTCAACTTTTTTGTTTTCATGGTTGTGCTAAACATAACCAAGAAAAATATCTGAACTCAAAACATCAAGGAAATATCTAAAAAAAACAAAATTTTCTCAAGCTTTCTGCCCAATTCCACAAGCTCTCTATTAGTTAAGAGTAAGGTTGTATACTGCTAAACTTTTTCAGACCTTGCATGCAGAGACCATATCTGTAATTAAAGGATACAAAGCAACCTAAACTCACACGAAGAACTCCTAGTGTATGAGAACAATTTTGTCCCCCAATTCCACAAGCTCTCAAAACTGCACACACACAAAAAGAAAAAACGAATGGTTCAACAGCCAAACAGATAGAAAGAAATTCAGTGTTACTCTTTCGGAGTCCCAACCTTGTTTTACTATCAAAGTAAATTGCAGGATAGCATTGTATGTATATAAAGATTCCTCAGTTGTCGAAGGACTCATTCTAGTTAAGATTTTGTGATTGAACCTTCACAGTTTCTGGCCAATGCCTAGTAAGTAGTAACTCTTAAGGACCTATGTAAGTTTACCAGAAAATGATGCTAAGGTAGGCAAAGGGAATAACACTGACTTACAGTTGAACACAGATAGAATCTTCTGTCCATAATCACGAAAAACCCAAGCCTTCAGATTTATTATCAAGAAGATGATGCCATAGACATATCGAGCCTGCAAAGACTTCTTCTTTGCTAACAAGTAGTCAGACTCATTTTGTTCCAATTGAAGAGGCAATTCTTCCTGTACAACCTCAGAGTTGCCTGATCTCGTATTGACTGAAACAGCCTCTGGTTTAGTAGACACAATTTGCGGACCCATTCCGTAATTTTGAACAATACAATGTGCTGCAACTAAATTCTCATGCTGTCACCATTAATACTGCCAGTAAGATTGCCATCTCAAAGGGCCATTCATATCAAACAAAATGCAGATTTTCCAGTAAACAATAACCACTGTAGTTTCAAAATCATTTACATGGTTCAATTTCAGTAATGAGAAATCAAGCTCACTGCAGTCCCACTGTTATCTTCTTCACTTAAAGCTAAGAATATGGTCCAAGTTTCCAAACCAACCCTGCAGTTTAATATATTCTAAAAAATATTCAACACCTACCCACCAAGTAAATGGCAGCTTGTTTAGCAAAGGAAATTTCAATTTTAAGGGATGGAAGCTTTACTAAGTTTACTTGAAGAGATGAATGCAACCTACATATCCACTGAATTTTTAATCATAATGGCCGGAAGACTGAGCCACGACATTAGGAAAAAGAAAGATATTTGCTTGTAAAGCAACCAAGTGTGACACTAATGACGAGTGTACACTGTCAGTAACAGCAAGTCAAGAGAGAAGCAGGAAATAAACAAGGAAACGAGCATTTTGCAGAACCTTTCATAGCCTGAAGACGGTAGCTTAACCTGACCTTCCTTGGCAGAACTGAAGTTCCTTCATAACTACGTGGTTGCACCTAAGAAAATGGACAGAATGATTATGTACAGCACCTCAGCTGTAATAAACTTTAGAGGCCCTTATTGGGGTCGTAGCCGTTGGATCATTAAGGATTTTGATAACTTCCATTTCCATAACATTATGAGACAAAATAAGAACTTGTCAGTCACATTAACACTTTAATTTGCGAAACATTTCATCACAAAACGAGTCTTTTTTAATTACATACTGTCCTTTCTCTCCATGTCTTTTTGACTTTTGTTCACAACATCTTTCATAGTCACAGCTCATTTCAACTTTTTTTTTTTTTTTTTTGAAAGGGAAGCAAGCTTTCGGGCAAATGGTGGCTTGCATGTTTCTTCTGTAAGGAAACACTGAAGTGGAGCTAATTGATTGATTAATTTGTTTTGTGGTCACAGACAAAGCTGGCAGAGAGACCTTCGTCTACATGTTCACCGAAATTCAATTAGTTTTGTCTAAACTTGGAAAGTTTCTTCTACTTCCAGACCGTGTAGGACCAAATTAAATATATATACTAATCAATTAACACGCTCCGTCCAAGCTTTTCAGTATCAGTAGACCGACGGATATGGGATGGGACAGTGCTCGAGGCCACCAAAAGCTGTAAACGACTAATTAGCAAATACTGATATGTTTAAATACAGCAATTCAAAATCATAGTCTGAATCAATTAGAATACTAATTATAAACATTCATGGTATTGACAAGTCATGTTTGGTTTGATTATCATACAGAAGTAACGATGATATTATTATTATTATACACTTGAATCTTCTTGCCCTTGTCTGCTACTATCACATCTCAAAATAAGAAATAGCCAATAGGTGGACAAACTTGTGGAGGTGAAAAGCCAAGTAATAAAAGCGAGAAATGAGTTTGTTTCAAGTAGGTGTGAATGTTAAGTGGGCGTAGCAGTTAGCCGCCTGAGTAATAAGCTTTCTCATCTCCTTCTGTAAGTTGCCTCTCCTTGCTCTGCTCAGAAGTTAAATAAAAAGAATGTGAAACCATCGTAGATGATGACCCAAATGTCAATCATACAATCAACCTAAACGTAATATTTTATTTGTATTTTACAAAAAAATTATTTTTGTGACTCAAACTTATATCATTTTGGTGGTATTATCAAAGATGTGGTACTTAAGGGGCAAGTGATGTTCTATTTTTTAACTTGTACTTACCCAATTCTTATCGCTCCATCGACAATACGTCTGCAAGCTTCACTTACTATTTTTCTGTATCATCTGCATGCACATATTTCGTGCTTCTTATATAGGTTGTGATGTGTTATGATTCGAGATGGCTCAGGTCTTCGCATTACTGCTCTTGTACTTGCACTTTTAATTTATACAATATCCTCTTTGTGCCTAACGTGAAAAAAGAACCTTATTTATGTTTATCAATTTTGCAACACTAATCATGTTTTTATTGAATTCTTACCTATTAGTTTTCATGTGAAGGATCTAAGCACAAGGGCAATTCTTTTAATAAGCAAAACTAAAGATGACGTTTATGAGTGGACTTTTGCGAAAACTCGGGTTAATTGTTATCAATAATAACAATTTCACCTTGAGTACTATTGCCTGGGTGAATAGGGTGTGAACAATTGTATTGAAAAATCACATCAGGTAAATTCTTAGAAAAGACTGAAGGGTCACAAACAGTTTCACTTAAAACTTACCCTTCTAGACGGTCACAATAATTCACTACAACTATACTCGTCAATAGCTATTAAATAGACAAATAAAGAACATCAGAATTTAACGAGATTTAGCCAATTATGCCTATTTCTTCAGACACTACTAAATTAATATTTACTATTTTCAAAAAATAATATAAGTGAAATATTACAAAAAGGATATATGAAAATTTTGTCTTAAGAAAAGACAATTTTGAGATATCTAACATAAGTGAACGAGTCTTCTTTATATTTCTTTAGCACAGGAACATGTTGTAACATTAACTTGGACAACCTCCTTTTTAAAATTGTGTTCTTACTCCTTGTCTTTTCCAACATCATAACCGCTTCATCTTAATGAAACTCTAGATTAGATCATCCATTTTCTCCTATTCTTCAACATATTATGTCCATATTTTCTTTACCTTATTTTATGTCGTAAAACTTTATTGTAATGGATGTTTAAGTGCTTAAAGTCACAAACTTCCCTTTTTTATATGAACAATTATTTCATCTCACCTTTTATAAAATATATTTTCTAATGTTTAGATCTCTTTATTTACTATACTGTACTGATGATTTTAAGTATTATATAATTTTTATTGATCATTTTATATATTATGAACAGTATTGCCCTTTGAAGAAGAAATTTCATGTTTATAATATTTTTCTCTGGTTCAAAGCACTAATAAAAAATTACTTTAAACACTTTATTATTACTCTTTACTTTGATAATGGTGGAGAATTACAAGAATTAGATTACTTTATATCTCTCTATGGCATTTCTCATCTTACCTCTCCTCTATATGTGCCCTAGCACAATGGTCTCTTCAAATGCCAATATGGCATATTTTCGAAATCATTATCTACTCATTTATACCTTACTTTCATTCACATACTATAACTATGCCTTTGTAACTATTGTCTATCTCATTAGTCACTTGCCTACATTGACACTTTTTCTTTTCTATTCTTATGTGTCCCTTTTTCACTCTCTTCGAAACTACAAAAAATTGTGTATTTTTGATTGTTTATGCTACCCATGGGTTCATCTCTATTCTATTTACAAACAAAAATTTTGATTCTTCCCATATATGTTTGATTGGTATTCATGGACCTAAAGTGCATCTCTCTATATGATCCTTCCACTTTTAAAATCTATACATTTCGTCATATAAAATTTGTGGAATCTATTTTTCGATTCAAATATGTTCAAACTCATTTTGTTCATCAAAATTCAGAAACATTTTTCAGTTGGTTCTTCCTGTGTCAAATTTTCACACTATGGATGTGTCACTCATCTCGTCTTAAATAGTCTCTCCCTTTTACTTGAATCTATCTCACTATCCATCTCCACCAAACTACAAAAAGCTTTGTATCTTTAGTTGTTTATACTACTTATGACTTCGTCCCTATTTTAGTCATAAACTTGAGTTTAGATCTTTCCCTTCTGTGTTTGTTAGGTACTTACTAATCTAAAGTCCATACGTTTGTCTTAGTCCTTCCATTTCCAAAATTTGCACATCTCATGTTAAATTTATAGAATTTTTCTTTCCATTTAAATATATTCAAATTCATCTTAGTCGTCTAAATTTAGAAACACTTTCTAGTTAGTTTCCACTTGCGTCATTTCTTCCCACTATAGTTGTGCTACTTAATAAGTCTTTAACAACCTCTCATTCATGTTTGGATACTTCTTATTGCTTATCTATAATCAATTATCCCAGATCCTCAATCGATTGTTCATTATACGAAGCTTCCCATCCCATAATTGAAACTCCATTATATGATCAGCCACAACAATTCTATGACACTACTAATAGTCCATGTCACCCATCCTCTCCTTTCTTACCATTATTTCCAAATCTCCTACCTTTAAACCCACCCACTAATGCATATACCATAACCACTCATTCTAAAAACCATATCCATAAACCCATCCAAAAACTTGTTGGAGCTCTAAGCAATAATGCTCACAATATCTCTACTATCACTCAACCAATAACAAACCACTCACACAAGATGACTGAAAAATTACGAACATAGGATTTTAACATAGAAAACTCTCAAAGTGTGAAGGTAAAACTATGAGACAAATTGATAGTAAATTTACTCAATCAAATAGCAAGATATAAATGATAAAAGATTTGCACTCTCTCATTCAAGAACAGCTTATAAGATAACTACAACAAATCTCTCAAAAACACCTCTATAAAGTTTTTTTAAAAGACTTTTACTAACAACCTCTAAAATTCAGTATAAATTGATTGACACACACACACACACATAGAGAGAGACAGAGACATATTTACCAATATTACTCCTAAACAAATTATAGAAATTAAACTTTAATAAAATTATAGCTGATGAAAGTTTTTGACTCTAAAACTCTTTTATCATCATGTATCGTCCCATATAGCTAATGTCTCTCAAATTTATCTTTAAATCTCATAGGATAAGATTTTATATTGCACATGGTCACCCACAATTCCATTCCTTTTGATTCGTAAAGATAACGAAAGATTGTATACTACACACACGCAACCACAACTTCATTTCTTTTGATTTATGAAAACAGTTAACACTTCTAGAGTTCATAGTTAGTGGAATTAAACAAATAAATGTCTATAGAATAGGGATGGACCCATAATAATCCCCCCTCTGACTCATTTAAAATAAAAAATCAACCACCTCATCGATCACTTAAAGATCATCTGACGAGCTTATTACAAACCTCAAGCTTACTCCTGACAGCCACCTTCTTTAATATGTCGACACTATTCTTGTCTGTGTTTTTCTCTAAAGAACTCATCTGCGTTTCTGCTCTTGCGTTGACATGAGCCAAAAGTCTTTATCTTTGAATGACTGCACTTTTTGGAATTCCTCATGCTCCCTTTCAACAATGACTAGGAGATATTTTGAAATAGGGTATCTTATCGAAGGCTTCTTCTTGTTAGTTAACGTTTGAAATTGGACAATTTCCAACACTTGAGTATATTGCTCCCCCTGATTATGATGCTCACGAACCTCTTATATATCATCCAAATGATATGTCTCATGCGACTCATCTCCATCAGGTTGCACCTGATCATTAACATCATGTGTTAGCTCATGTCCTTCACTTTTTTCATCTATAAGCTGATCAACAGAAACTATGGTAGAATTTACAGTACCAAATGATAAACTATTGAAGTAGTTTTATCTTTTCTAATGTAATCTGCACTCATCTCACTCTCATAAAAGATTATATCCGTAAACCTTCCACTTTTTTTTTTGGGGGTAGTAGAGCTTATATCTAAACTCCTCATCACCATATCTAACAAACACACAAGGAGTACTCTTCGAATCCAGTTTCCATCTCTACTCCTTTGGCACATGCTTGAGGACTTTATATCCAAACACTCTTAGATACGTATATGTCAGATCTTTCCCTTTTTATACTCTTTCAGGAATATTAAGATTTAAAGGGACTGCAGGATCTTTATTGATCACATACACTACAGTTTTGATTGCCTCACACCAAAAGGACTTCGAAAGTTTTGACATTTAGAGCATACACTAAACCTTCTCCATAATGGTTTTATTTATCCTCTCAGTAACACTATTATTATGGGGTATCAAGTTCCATCTTTTGTTTTATGTCATGTATTGCATAATAATCCTCAAATTCGTTGGAGATGTACTTGCCTTCATTGTCGATTGGGAGACACTTCAGTTTTCTCTCTATCTCCCTTTTCATCATGACATAAAATCCATGAAAGGTCCTTAACACTTGGATCTTTATTTTAGCATAAAGACCCAAGTTTTGCATGTAGCATCATCGATAAATGTAACAAAGTACCTGTTACCACCTAAGCACTTTACCTATATAGGACCAGACACGTCAGAGTGAGACAACTCCAACTTCATCCTTCTTCTTATGGTCTTTTTATGAAAGACACTCGATGCTACTTTTTAGCAACTTGCTCCCTTTATGAAACACAAGGGTTGAGAGAAATCATGGTGTTTGAGGAGTTAAGTAATTTTTCAACTAGCAACTTGCTCCCTTTCTCACTAATGTGTCCCAATCTCTAGTACCATAAACTAGTAAAGTATGTTCTTGAAAGACTTATAATTCTCCAACACACACCTTTAAGTTTGTCTTGTACAAACTACAACATAACTCACCACAAGCAATTATCAATGCTCATTTAAATTGCTCTCACTTTCCATTACCAAATATGTGATGGCGTCCCTCTTAATCGAGCATATTTACATATAACAAATTGAAACGAAAATCTAGAATATGTCGTACACCTCTTAAAGTCAATATGCACACGTCAGTTTGAACTTGGATGTCTCTTATTTCAAAAATGCTAGAAGCTTTGATCGCCTATCTTCACTCTTATAAAATCATCACTCTTATGGTTGGTGAAGTAGTCTCTCCTTGGAATATAATGATAAGATGCCCCTGTACTAACTAGCCACTTTGAATTTGAGTGACTAATATGGAGACGCTCATTAGTCACACAAATCAATAACACTTTATCATCTATGCTTGATATTGTTGCTACAGTGTTGTTGTCATCTCCATCCTTTAGGTTGACTTACTTTTTCTGATCTCTCTTTTACTCGTAGAAAAACTTCTTTATGTGACCAAATTTGGTGCAATAATGATATGTTCTCTTTGATCATGTCCAAAGAAAACACACCATCCAGAGTGGAGTTGCTAATAGTCATAAATAAAGTTTCCTAGCTATTCGGCAAAGAACAAAACAGGAATAATGCTTGTAATTCATCATTAAGGGCAATCTTCATAATGGTCAACTTGTTGATAATGTCTTAAAAATTACTGAGATGCTTCGACACTAATTTTCTATCTTTCAACTTTAGGTTTACAAGCCTTTTAATCAAAGAGGCCTTGTAGTGAGTGGTATTCCTCTCATAAAGACCCTCCAACTTCTTCCACAACTTGAAAGAATCTATCATTTCGGATATCTGATTAAAGATACTAATATAAATCTACTGTCTAATAGTTCCTGAGGTCTTTGCTTCATCTTCTCCTACTCTTTATCTGTCATCTTCTTTGGTTTAGGTGAGACATCGTCTTTTACACTTTTATCTACTTCAATTGGATCATAGAGATCTTAGCTATACACGATATCTTCCATCATTGGTTTTTATATAGAGTAGTTGGTTGAAGTCAACTTCATCACAGAGCTATTGCCACTCTCCATACCTGAGGCTTTAATACCACTTGTTAAGACTCTAAGCAAAAATACTCACAAGATCTCTGAGATCACTCAACCAATAAAAAATACTTATATAATAAAGATGATTGAAAATTTGTGAACACATAATTTTCATTTTGAAAAACCCTTAAATGTAGAGGTAAAAACTATAGGACAAACCAAAAGAAAATTTCACTAAATCAAATAGTAAGATACAAATAATAATGGTTTCGAACTCTCTCACTTAAGAAAACCTTGCAAGATAACTACATTTAATCTCTCAAAAACTTCTCTTGAAAGTTCTCTTAAATGACTTCTGCTACCTCTATAATTAAGTACAAATTGATCTATATATACACATATACCATTACTACTCTTAATCAAATTTCAGAAATAAATTTTTTTAATAAAATTATAGTTAGTGAAAGCTATTTAGAATCTAAAACTCTTCTATCATCATGTGCTTATGTTCCATGCAACTTATGTCTCTCAAATTTATCTTTAAATCTCAAAAGGATCAAATTTTGTACTGCACACGATCACCCATAACTTTATTCATTTTGATAAAAAAAGATAGCTAACACTTTTGGAATCCAGATTTAGTAGAATTATAAATAAACTTCTATAAAATGAGGTCCACAACAAAACTAATTATCCATATGAGTTGCACATAATAAACTAGGACCTGAAAGATTTAAAATAGCTTCAAGCTATGCCCAAGGAGTATGATGCTCTGGAATATGGGAATTTTTTTTCACCTAATTCAACACAAAATCATATTGGTTGTAAATGGTTATTTAGAATAAAACATTTACATGATGGCTCTATTGATAGGTACAAAGCACGGCTAGTTGCTAAAGGATTCCATTAGCATTTTAGTGTTGATTATCATAACGCGTTCAATCTGGTTGTTAAATATACCATTATTTGTTTGGTTCTTAGCCTTATCATTAGTCATAGGTAGTCTCTTTTGCCAACTTAATGTCAATAATACATTTCTACAAGGTCATCTCTCTAAAGATATTATACAATATTGCCCTGTGCTATCACACATCTTTATGTCATTTTCAAATGTTAATAAGGTTGGTAATAAGGATGCCTTGCTAATTCTTATATTACTTATTCTGGTGGCAATCTCATATTATGGTCTTCCAAAAAATAATGAACAATTGCATGCTCCTCAACTAAAGTTGAATGTCGTTATATCATTACCATAACAGCTGAGTTACGATGGATTTGTTCTGTTTCAACCAGTGATTTAAAAATCGGACCGAATCGGCCGGTCGAACCGGAGTATGAAATGGTCCGGTTTAACCCTTATTTTTTGTGAGTAATTGAACCGTTTATTTTATGATCGGACCGGTAAAAACCGTTGAACCGGTTATAGAATCAACCGATCGGTTCATTTAAAAAAGATTTTTCATTTAAAATTAAAAACCAAAAGATTTAAAAGTTAAAACTTCGGGAAATAAGGAGACAAAACGCCGCCTGTCACTGTTCACCGCCTCTGCAGTCTGCACTGTTCACTTCACTCTTCAACAGTATGTTTTTTTCATCTCTCTTTCAAGTCTCTCTCTATCTCTCTTAATAAGTCTGTTGCTTCTTTTGAGAATTTGCAGGTTGCGTCTGTACTCTGTAGCTTTTCATTCTTTTATGGGTGGAAGAGGCGACGTGTTGTCTTGAACCGTGGAAGTCTTGGCCTTTATGTTTGTACTCTGTAGCTTTTCACTCTTTTATGTCTGTACTCTGTAGCTCTTCAACTATGGAAGTCTTGGCCTCTTGGGTATGTTTCTGCCTTTTTAGTGCTGGAAGTTGTGTCTCTTCAGTGTTTCTTTAGGCATGTGATTAGAGAGAAAAAACATAAAATATTGGGAAGAAAAAAAAGCAAAGTTAGATGATGACCTTAGATTTTTTGTCCTTTTCTTGAATAAACAAATGGTTAATTACGTATACACTCATCTTTTGCAGCTACTGGAAGTCTGGAAAGCTTCTCCTTTGGTGTGTTACTGTGTTGTGCTTTGTAAACAAAAATTCTAAATTTTTTAAATATTTTTAATAACAAGATATTTTTATGTTATAATTATTAATATGAATTAATTATGTTTTCATATTCTTTATGTTTGCAAAAATTATGAATTAATTCACCATTGAATTAATTCACCATCATCACGACACAACTTTTCATTAACATGGTGTAGTAGCAACTTTATTATTCACCATATTCTACCAGCTCCCAAAGGCCGTGAGATATGAAAAAAGTCTTCATATTAATGCTCCAAAACTTATACTTCTCACCATTGAAAATGGGTACGAGGTGCTGTGAAGACGACGAAATAGCACTTGCTGCCGTTTGTAAATTCAAAGTAAAAAGGACCCAACGTAACTCTCTGGAAGATTCAAAAAAGAAGAAGTGTTTGACTCAATTGCCCAATGGACCAACGAAGGCTCTTGATACCAAGATTGTTGGGTGACGGAGAGCTAAAGTAGAAAAAGACAGTGAAATATGCAAAGTATGTCAAACACGCAAGCCAGTGGATAAAACTTCTGAAACTTTTCGTTAATTGTAATGTGAAGCAAACAAAGAAACCTTTAAATAAGCATTGTAACAGAAAAAGCTAAAGACTCAACTACCCACTAACTCCACTAAGTTATTTAAATAAATAATTACATAAAACAAATAACAACTCCCTAAAAGTTCGGTCCAACGACTCCAACCACCTCACACAACTTAGAATCATTTTTCAACAGAGCTTCTGCTATGCTAGAATGCCTATTCGAAGAGAGCAGCACTTTGTACCAGAGATTATAAAATTGTACCAGGGGGGGCACAACTTAGTACTAAAGCCAGGTACAAAGTGAAATTATGAAGTCAGCAGCATCCTCACTCCTCTTTACTTCGAAGATTCCCATCTCTCTCCGCCGCTCTCAGCCGTTCGTTATACACCTAACTCATTCTCTTCTCGACAAGAGCAACAGAAACCCCATCAACTTATTTCACGCCTACACCTCATTTTCAAGAGTAATGGCTTCTTCTTCGTCTTTCAAGCTGGAGCAAGCAAGAGTCCCTCCTGCCCTCCCCTTGCCCACTCCGCCTGTTACCAAGGTTTGATTTTACCTCCTTTTTCTTATGGATTCAAGGGTAGATTCTTTTCTTCCGGTTGTTGATTATGGTTTTCACCCTCTTTCTCTCTCTAGTTTATGATAGGGCTGTGCCAGTTGGCTGTGACGGCGGATAAACAGAGGAACATTGCGCACGCTCGCCAAGCGATCGAGGAGGCTGCTGCTAAGGGCGCCAACCTTGTTGTTTTGCCTGTGAGTTTCTTGTCTGTCTTTTGCAATGAAATTCGTATCAATGGGTGCTTTGCTACTTCTACAACTCAAATGCTAGAGGTTTGCTTATTCATTTGTGTCTGGTACAATGCTTGATAATTGCATGCTTCTTGGTTATTTCCGTGGATCCGGAATCACACAAGTCCTGGACTTTAGTTAAAACAATAGAGGCTCTCAGAAATTACGAACTCTTTCTTTGACTAACGATAGCAACTGCCTGCATTGAAGATTAATTGTCTTTCATGTCCATCAAAGGAAATTTGGAATGGTCCATATTCAAACGATAGTTTCCCAGTGTATGCTGAGGACATAGATGCGGGTTATCAGGCTTCTCCTTCAACAGCCATGCTCTCAGAAATTGCTCGTCGTCTCAAAATCACTATAGTTGGTGGCTCTATATCAGAACTGTCTCAGGGTCGGCTGTATAATACGTGCTGTGTCTTTGATAGCAAGGGAAACTTGATAGCCAAGCACCGGAAGGTACTTGCTTGTGCATATCAACATTACGGAAGCATCTGAATTTGAATTCTTGTCTTTACCGGTTTATAGTTCCGCTCTTCAGATGCTTGAGCATTTAGTGCTGCCAAAATTTATTAAGTTAGATTGTATACCTTTGACATTTCTTAATAACTGCAGATACACCTCTTCGATATTGACATTCCTGGGAAGATTACCTTCATGGAATCAAAGACTTTAACAGCAGGAGAGACACCAACTATTGTGGATACAGGTCTCTTCTCCCCTTTGATACATAAGTCAAATAATATGCTTCATTTCTTTTCATACTAGGAATACAAATTGCATCCAAAACAACAGTTTTCAAAGCTTAGTAAAAAACTTATTAGTTATATATGCATAGGGATATCAGTGACCCCATTACTCTTCAATAGAGAAATCATCTTTTTCTGTTCTTGGATTGACCTTCCAATGTCCTCTGCTAAAAATAAGTTTTTGTTAAATCCTTCGTGGCCCCTACTAAGTGCCGTGGTAAGCATAACATGGTTAATTTCTAGTTCATAATTGTCTTCCCCCTCTATATTTTCCACTTATGGCACTATACCATTGGGAATTGCACTTTTTCAAAATAACATTGCCTCCTTTCTCCAATTAAGATGGAAATAACTACAGGTAAGAGCGCATTAATTCCCGCTTCCCCGTTTCTCATTTTTAGCATTGTATCATTTTCAAATTGGCATAAATTTATCTCACCATATTTACTTGGTGGTTTTTCGCTGCCCTCTATTCCTTCTTCGAAGTATCATTTGGATACCCTTTTATGTCTTGGTAAATAGTGATTACTTGTTCTCTGCGCAGAGGTTGGTCGTATTGGTATAGGTATCTGTTATGACTTACGGTTCGAGGAACTGGCCATGATATATGGAGCAAGAGGTTTTTTCTTTGATCTGTAGCGTAATTATCATTTTCTTGTTAATTTCTTTCATGCTGGTTTGCCGATGAGATAGATTATGTGAGTGTGTCAATGCAAAACTACATTCGAAATATAACCAAAATTGTGAAACGCATTGAGAGACAGACATAATTTCTACACATTAACTCATTTGGAAGAAATGCAACAATCTTGTTCACTTTATAACCTTCAAGAGCAGGTTCATGAAAATTGTCATACTACTGAGGAGCTTTACATGTTCAAAAAGCAAAGAAATGTAGTAGTAAAATCTATAGACCTGGTGAGTAAAGCATCTAGCAACTAGAAAAACATAGGGAGTTAAAAGAGTAAAAGTCTAAGTTCTATAAAGGCAAACTAAGATGCCCAAAAGTCCTGTTCTTAGCTTTTTGCACTTGGATGTAAACTATTAAACAGCAATTTTTAATGCTTGTACAAACTATTTGCCTGTAAAGATTTTAAAACCTTCAACTTCAGGCAGTCTAAATTCAAAACTTAATCAAAGAATTTTACATCATTTTTGTGTGTAAATCTGTTTAATCAAGCTATATTTAGATCTGGATTCTACCAGACTTTATGATGCCATTAGAATTGTATGGTTTGTCGTCATGTATTTATTCAGAAACCTCAACTTGTGGGATAATTGGATCCTAGGACCCAATTGATACTATAATAGTCATGTGGATGATTTGATATTCTATCCTAGCAAAGAAATGTTGAGGAATGATATTCAGAAAAACTTGTGGGATCATTGGATCCTAGGACCCAATCCTAAAACAACTTGTTTTGAGGAGATTAGAACTCAATTTATCAAAGTGTTTGTTAAATTTGAGACCTTTTATACTCTTTCTTAGCAGAAATGGGCATAATTACAACGAAATTTGTAGGTGAAGTAGAGGTAATGTATTTGTTACAGGCCTCCATAAATTAGTCCACTGCAATTCTACCTTAATATGCTTCCAAACCTTTGTCTACTTGAAGCTCATAAATGGAGTTACAACCATGCAAAATCTGCTCGTCACTTGCTTTTTGTAGTAGTAATATCAACAGTTCTGTTAGTTCTCAAGGTGAGTATAGGCCATGACTTGTTTGGAACTCTTATGCTAACCTTTTTGCGTGGAATTCTTCACTGTACTTCTGGACCATATTTTAATGAATATAGACTTTTAGTCTACTGGTTCAGGAATCATTTTGCCTTCAGCTTATTTAATCTTGGTGGCATTATTTTTATATTTTTATATTTCTAATTAACTGCAAATTGATGATAGGTGCTCATTTGATATGCTATCCTGGAGCATTTAACATGACAACCGGACCATTACACTGGGAGTTATTGCAGAGGGCAAGGTATTTCCTATTTTATTATATTGTCCACAGAAAATTGTGCCCTTGTGAGTTCTCATGCTGCAAGTTCAATTGCAAATGGCAGATTTAGGCTTTTCCATGGAAGTCCAGAGAAGAAACTTATGTTGCATTGACACCTAGTGGAATGGATATGCCAGTTATTGAACATTTTATGTACTTCAAATGATAAAAATATATGCAAGTAGTCTCTGAGCACTACCAGCAACCGATTTATACTAGATGCGGTTAATTTTTCAATGGTTACCTGTTCATAAATTGCAAAGTATAGTTTATTTACTTAGGTATGATGACATTTATACTAATTATCTGCCTTCTATCTTTTTGCAGGGCTGCAGACAACCAGGTGAACTGACAACCCATTTTCTTCTCTTATGTGAAAAATAGAGTCCTTTATTCAAATTAATATTTGGAAGTTTAAATAAGTGGTGAAGAACTAGAGACATAGCATCTTAAAAGTTGAGAAATTAATATAAAGGAACAGAGTAAGATAAAGTTTTGAGAGAAGCTTTGGGACGAACTGTGATGGTAGAGGGTCGGAGGCTTAAGTTGATTTGGAGTTGAAATAGGGTGGCATTGATTATTTTATTATTTATGCAACATTGTTATCTTGATGTATAACATATTGATAATTTTTAAAAAAGCAATGGTTGTACAGGGAAAAAAAAAAGTCTATATTGATTGACTATTAGAATCTGCAATGACTAGGAAGTTGGTATAGCTGCCTGTTGTGCTATGAGAGAATGGAAAGTGCTGAGCTCCCTTGAGAGATAAAAATTGCCTATTTTCAGGCATGGTTGATTGGATATATAAAAAATTTTATTTCTGATGACATTTTTTTGAAGTCTTCTTTCTGAATTCCTGGTCTGGGTTGTGATGTATGGTTCAAAACTCCGAAGAATTTACATGCTTAATTGCAGAATTTAATTATATTATTGACCATCACTACTCATTTATAACCCAAGATCGTCTCATATCCATTCTTTGAAGGAATTCTCGGAACAGGCATGGTTTTGGCCATCTTTTTCTCTGTTGATCAGATGTTCTATCTTTGCTTTAATTACTTGCTGTTATCAATGTCTTCCTCAAGAATATTTTCTTCACTACTTTTGAGTGGCAGCTATATGTTGCAACCTGCTCACCTGCTAGAGATGCTGGAGCTGGCTACGTGGCTTGGGGTCACTCCACCCTTGTAGGACGAGTGAGTGAATCTCCTATTTGACGTTACATCTGTTGAAACTTGCAGTAGACAGATTACATTTTCATAATTTATGTGAATAGCAGTCCGGAGAAATCTTGGCTACCACTGAGCATGGGCAGGATATCATTATAGCAGAGGTCGATTATTCACAGATTGACCAGAGAAGGTGATGTGTTTCCGGTGTAGCAACTTCCTTTTGGAGGTTTTGAATACAAAATTCTTACTCCTTACACATTATCACCCTTAACAACAATCTCCTTTGTGCTCAAATAGGAGCAGCCTCCCCTTCAACAAGGAGCGGAGAGGGGATCTTTACCAATTGGTGGACATTCAGAGGTTGAATTCTTAAAGTCCTTTTGAATACAGCATGTCTCAGTAGTAAAAGGAGGTTTATATCATTTGGGAGACATAGAGTTCAGGCCTACGAGAGAGTGTTAATGTGTTTTTTTTAATAGAATATAGAGAGTGTTAATGTTATTCGGTGGGAAAATGGGAAGTGTTGCAATAACATGGTGGGGCCTAAAGCAGCTCTGGTCATACACGAACTTTGGCATAACCAATAATAGAAAGCAGTGGTTCTCTAATAACACTATTTATGTGGATAGACATGATTATTGAAGAAGACGACATTTAGTTTAACATCCCAAGTGGGCATATTCATAACCCAAGGCTTGCTATTTCAGACGCACATCATTACGGATTTGTCTGCGAAAATTCCATGACGTGAAAACTCAGACGTTTGATCTTATCTCCGTGCAAATGCTTGAGAAGCTACACAAAATGAATCAATTTTCTCTTTTGGCCCAGTTCTGTTCAGCGTTCCTATCTCAATCAACAATTTACTAACTAATTTAATAAACTCCATACTCTTAAGATGTAATACGGCCTAAGTATCAAAAGCTACAAATATTTATCTTAAATTACTAATAATAGGATAGAATTGTCCCCACGTATATCATAAAATCTATAGCTGGGTTCTTTTGCAAAATAATTTAACGGACACATGCAATAAAATATTTATTTTTACTTCTCATTTTTCAAAATTACCATATAACTTCTTAAATGTTTCTAAATTTTCATACTCGTTCAGCCTTTGTTAAATTATCTATCTTATAAAATGTCGTCCTCGTTTCAAATGATAGATAGCTTGTATGGAATAAAATAATATGTCAACAGCTACTTGGGGTTATTTCTCGACCTAGAAAAAGTAGTTCTCATCTTAAACTCAACTCCTTGGGGTTATTTATTGGCCTAATAAAAAATAGTTCTCTGATCTTAACTTCAGCTCCTTGTTGGGTTTCACTAGCATAGCTTTACCTGTTTTTCAAGCTAAATATTGCGCGTTTAAATCAGGCGGAAATTCAACTCACGAATAAGTAGGCTTTTGGTAACTTTGTCAAATGTCAACGGGTTATGTGAGATTTAGATGTATGGGAAGTAAATGAAAAACTAGAAAACTATATGGAACAAATACAAGCTAATGGGGAGAAATCGGATATCTTGAGGACTGTTGAAAACACCTCCCACTCAAAGGTAAATTGTCAGATGGAAGTAGATGTACAATCAGTGGATGAAGCGATGGAAGATGAACCTAGTTTACTGGATAATGATTCACCAAGCAACCTGCTGCTGCTGTAACTAGACAATGACAGAATTGTTGAGATAACATAAAGGTTTTATGAGAGTTCCTCTAAATCCAAAAGATGAATAACTAGGAGGAAAACCAAATAGAAGAGGTACTCCGCTTAAATGACTGTTAATGACGTTATTTTTTATCTTTTTGTGTGTTAATTTTCTTTATTCTTGAGGTTTGAAGTTATACTTAATGGAAATTAATCTTGTTTTATGTC
>JANZLC010000202.1:42398061-42411831 GCA_026413385.1 Erythroxylum gracilipes
ATTACTACCAATTTTATTTCTAAATCTTTCCTTATCACAACTCATACCAAGATCACTCTTTCTATTCATTCTCCTCCTTATTTTCAATAAAATCACATTTAATATCAATTATACCCAGAAATTGTCCACTTTTTATACAATATGCTAACATAATGAATGAACAAGCAAATGCATTACTTCAAATTTCCCTTTTTGCTCCCATGCACCAAATGTTCGGGTCCTAACCCTTAGAATGAGAACGGAATGTTACAAAAAGAACACCCGAGATTTACCAGTGTTAATACGCTGACCCGAAGCTTTACAGAAGATGTCTAGCGTCTGAGAAAGCATTTGCGTTTGATTATCTGTAGCTTCCGCAAAGAGGATGAGGTCGTCAGCAAAGAAAAGATGGGAGAAAGGAGGTCTCCCAGGGCTTAACTTGATCGGTTTCTACTGACCTTGACCCACTGCTAGGTTAATAAGATGCCCTAGTCTTTTCATGCAAAGCACGAATAGGTAGGGGGATAAGGGGTCTCTCTGACGGATACCTTTACACGGTTGAAAAGGTTCTGATAAAGAACCTTGCCAGGTGACTTACATGGACATTGTCGTGATGCACTTCATGATCAGCTGAGTGAGGTTGGGCGGGAGCCCAATATCCATTAAAGTTTCTATAATGAAATCCCAGTGAAGCCGGTCGTAGGCTTTTTCAAGGTTCACTTTCATAGCCAAATAACCGGTCTTGCCCTTCTTTGTCTGCATTAAGTGAATCACCTCCTGAGCGATGATTATGTTATCAGTAATATTTCGATCAGGAATGAAGCTGCATTGATTTTCTGCCACCAGGCAATTAAGGTGTCCTTTCAACTTATTGACAATAATTTTAGCAATGACTTTATAGAACACCGTACAGAGGCTAAGGGGTCGAATATGAGAAATATGAGACGGTGATGGGTTTTTAGGGATCAGAACTAAAATAGTATGGTTCAAATCCTCTTCCCAACGTTCCAGTCAGAAAATAGCTTGTACAAAGGCCACTACAGACGGACCTATTTTACCCCACTGCGACTGAAAAAATACAGCATTGTACCCATCCACTCCCAGGGCTTTGGTCTAGTTTATAGAGAAGAGGACACTCTTAATTTCGGTTTCATGCATGGGGGCCGCTAGCTCTGGAATCCCGACCTCCAAAATCAGGGGAAACGCTCCAGAGAGTAACGTCTGTGGAGGGTCACACCTTCGGGAGTGTACAGTTGAACATAGTAATTGCTTGTTAAATGTCCTAGCCGTACTTGGTCAGTAATCAAAGATCCTATATCGCCAGTAAGGCTAGTGATCTTTAGTTGCTTTCTTTTCATGAGAGTGAGTGTATGGTAAAACTTGGTATTTCGATCACCCTTCGAGATCCATTAACACTTGGACTGTTAATGCCAAAAAAGCTCCTCCTCACTCATCACCTGGAATAGCTCCGTACTCAGTTGCTCCTCCAACTCTAAAAGTGAGTTAGAATTATCAGTTTGTAATACTCTCTGAAGACCTGCCAAGCTGGCAAGCTGGCGTTTTTTGCGATGGGAAATGTTTCCAAACACCTCGTTATTCCATTGCGAAAGATGGTTAGCAAAGGTGGCTAGGGATTTTCGGAAAGTCTCCTCTCCAGGATTCCAATGAGCATCAACCACCTCTGCAAAACCTGCATGGGCTATTCACGTGTTTTGGAATCGAAAGACGGGGGAAGGCCCAACTCTTGGAGAGGGGCTGGTGAGTTGAATCAGCAAAGGGCGGTCAAAAAGGGATGATGTTGAACAACCGTTTGGAGGAATGTTTGGTTCCAGAAAGTAGATCCGAACACACGGCCCAATTGAGAAAAATAATAATATATTATATTATAGTCTAAATAGTAACCAAATCTATAGCCTAAAATCTTCGTATTCATTATATATTTGACTATTACCTATAAAGTAATGGTCATGTACGACCATTTGTTGTGCAATATACAATACAAGTTCACCTTTCTCTTTCACGATTAATTTTAATTGGACTAATAAATTCAGCAGTTTGTAATCTTTTGCTCAAGATGAAAAGAACCTGAAGGAAATAAAAAGACAAATTTCTTGTCGATAAAAAATCCTTTGACTAACAAGTTCTTATTTCGATCTTTCTTCTAGAAAGAAAAGGTATTTTGGAACATATTGCTTCAGAGTTCCAACTAATTTGGAGTTGGATTCTTGAACGGAGGCTTAAGGTTGGGAAGGTTCTCTGATAAGATGAGGACTGACTGGAAATTTTGTATCCATGCAAGCAAACGAGGGAACTTATGGCCTTGAACCAATTTCGTTCCTATTTTGTATTCAATGGCTTCCAATACGTGAGCGATTCCACCAAAGGACAAATCAACCATGTCTATCTTGTCACCACCGAAATATTTCTTCTCCCTCAAGGCATGCTCTTCCAGGGTTTGTAATATTTCCAAGCTCTCCTTTATCACTTGCTGGAGTTCATCACCACCAACCTTCGACATTTTCCACATTATAGGAAGCTGAAAACCATATATGTATATATTTTAAGGATTCCTCTTCTCTTATAATTGAAAAACATAGTTTTCTGAAATTAATTGGGATACCTTTACATCGGCAAAATTAAGCCAAAAGCGTGCAACAGCTCCCTCATAAGGGTCACAAGGCAACAGAGGCTTACAAGGCCATGTCTCTTCAATGTACTCCATGATCACTGTGGACTCGCAGATCGATTTTCCACCGTGTAGGAGCACAGGAATCTTCTTGTGGACAGGGTTGAGCTTAAGAAGCAAATCACTCTTAGTGGACAGATCTTCTTCTATGAATTCAGATTGTATACCTTTGAGCCTCAGTGCCCACATCACTCTCCAACTATATGGACTGTACCATGTTCCATGAAGCTTCACTTCTTCTTCCATTTATGGCTGATAATTATTTCAGAGAGCTGCAAATTAGACGAGCAATAAGTTACTTAAATAGCATTTTGGGTGGGTTGGAAACAGACAAACAAGACGATGATACTATAGAAGCTTTAAATTAGAAAATTTTGTTAACAAGGATTAAATTACCCAATGTCTCAATCTAGAAGATAAAGACACTGTAAAACAGAAATAGAATACATTATTAGGACGGACCAAAGCTTACAAGTTTTCATATTTACTCCTCTTCTGAACACTGGGGGCAACGTTGTTACTATGCCTATGAAAAACAGAAAAGAGGATAACATTTATAATAATAATGACTAAATTACCACGATCATAAATACTTTATATAAGTATTGTTTATTAGGAAGGGAAACCTTGAAAATCTCGTTCGATACCTTTCTTCTTCGTTTTTATTTATATTTTTAATTTTTAATTTTTCTGTTCAAATTCAATAAAAAAATATTTGTTTGTTTGATTTTTATTTTTGTTTTTTATTTCGATTTCTTCTAATTTTTATAATTTCTAAAAATCGTAAAAAGTAGTTTTTGTTTCCTATTTTTTTCTTTTTTCATAATCTAATTTAGATCAAATAAACATATATTTTTATTTATTTACTAATTATTAATAAGAATTATAAATATTTTAATTTAAAATTTTATATTTAGTTATTTAGAATCATGAATAATTTAATTTAATTTTTATAATTTAATTTAAATATTATTTTTTGAAAAAAAATAATTTTAGTTTAATAATTATTAATAAATATAATTTAAATTTAAAGATATATTCAAAATTTTTAATTGAAGTAATCGAACAGTCAATTCTTTTCTATTTTTTATATTCATCTCTATAATGAAATATTTTAAACTCCAATTATAAAATCTCTTTTCTCCCAATTCACACCTCAAAACGTATTGTAAAACTTAATTTGATAGTTAAAAATAAATATTATTTGTTATTTATTTTAATAAAATATTATTTTACTAACAAAAATAATTTATTTTTAAATTTTATCTAATATATAATTATTATCAGTAATAAAAATATAAGTATATTTATATTAACAACTAAATAAATTTTTATTTTTATTTAAAAATAAAAACTAAACTATACAACAAAAACAACAGAAGTAAAATTAAACAATCCCTAAGATTATAATTATTAGATTACTATGTTATGACTCATGTAATCTTTCATCTAGTATTTTAACTTGATAACTACTTATTTACCTTTCTATTTCTATCTTTTTATTTTTACATTTACTATATTTATATTTGATTATTATAAATAATTTTCTTTGAGTAATATTATTGAATAAATTTGAGTAAAATTTATGCTCCATCTACAATTGTTATGCTTATAAATGGCGGAAGGAATGAGTCTTGAGTCTTGACGGTACTTACTCCCAGCCAAGACCAGACAACGGCAGTAAACAAGCAAATTACTGTCCCACCACCGGTATCAAAGACCGTACGACTGATTCCGAACGATAAAGCATGTGCTGCTTCTTACTAAGATCTTTAACTCTCTGTCTTCAAGAAAACCTCCTAAGAGCACGAAATTCGATCATTCTTCGTCCAATCCCAACGCAAACCAACATCAATTATCTAATCATATACTCTCATAAATGAAATGAAACAATTATGCTGTACCACCTAGCTACCGATATTTATCCCACTATTAAAAAAGCCGAAAGACTATCAATAGTATCACCTGGGAACAACCATTTCGATTTTCTGCAATATATTCACTAATGTGCATTCACTCCGCGATAACGGATTCCATCCTTTTGTCTCCGTCAGACATCTTGAAGTGAGGTTCACATGGGAATACATAAATGCTGGATGCAGCTAAAGAAGGCTGAAACTCGGCCAAGTATCTTTGAGAGGTGACTGTAACTCGAGGCAGCTGTTGCAAACCAGAAGTAAGTGGTACAATCTTGTAGCTCAGAATGTGTTCAGATTTGGGAAGGATAAAAATAGTGTCACTATGAGACCCAGACAACAAAAAACTTTGAGAATCTGCCAACGAGAACTTGATTTCTTGGAGCAATTGTGTGTGATTCCGGATTTTAACTTGGTATTTAAAGGGCTCCCCAAGAATAGCATAGGGAGGAGCCTCCAGATTGACAATCAATGGAGATATCTCTACAGTTATTTCTGGGAGTTCATGTTTCGTCAAGATCCAACCAACTGTAGAAGGATGATTTTTAGTCTCTAGATTTCTCTTCCATCTTAGAGAAACTGTTCCCAGCTTAAGCTTTGAGGCTGTCAACTCAGGAACGATGGTGAAAACCTTCCTGAACTCTTCTCCTGGCATGAGTTGGGCAGACCCTAAGAGATCACCACTATGTTGCAAGGTAAACTGTCTTTCGTTGTCATCATCATCCTCGACAGAGATAGACTGCAACTGCAATGGCACCTCACTGCAGTTGTTGGCACTAATAATTAGTAAACTTGATCCATTCAGAGGCAGAGATGCTGGTGCACCTGCATCCGACGAAGGTTTGATGGTTGAGAGTAGCAGTGGATCCTGGCGAAATAGCAGCATAAACATGTGGCTAATTTGAATAGCATTCTTTCCTTCAATTTGCAAGCTTTTGTGGACATGAACTTTAGGTGAAGTCAACTCATTGCTATCTGTGAAATAACCTAATGATACAAAAAGCATAACAGGTTTGGGTCGATGCCACTTGATTTCTAGATTGCAGGACCATGATTCTGCATTTCCCAAATTGGGAACAGAAACCAAGCCAAAAGACTGCTGAATTTTCTTTATCTTATCAGCCCCCACTTGAGATTCATCCTCTTCATCCAGTCCAATAACACCTAGAAGCTCAACATGATGATTCTCCATAGAAGATGGTTCTGCCTCCCTTGGGCTGAACAAACCTCCCCCTCTTACATCTACCAGATTGATTTTTAACTCTCCAGAAAAGATAGCATGACCTTTTGAAGCCACTGTAACAGGAACCATGAAACTTTCTCCAACTAATGCAGGGCCAGCAGAATCTAAAATAAGATCAACTTGTGGATCAGGTTCTTCAACCTGGGAAGCTTTTTGACCAGAGAATGCAAGAGCAGGATCCTTTGTTGGAAAAGTTTCGACACGATCTTCAAACTTCCAAAGAGGTAATTCATCCATTGAAGCAGGACTTTCAGCTCTGCAGCAGATTGTGAAATGTGGCCCCATCTTGGCAGCAACATAAATGCACTCCAGCTTGCCACTTTGCTCTGCACAAAGACATAATATGGTTAGTACAAGTGGCAGAAATTTGAAAGGTTAAAAGTTTAAATCTGTGATCCATCAACTAGAATCCAAGTCATGCTGCAAGAATAGGGGCCTTCAAAGGGAAGGACGATCATTTTGAAATTAAAAAATCGTGACACAATCTAACATGAAACTCTTCTTCTATTGGGAAAAAAATAATTCAATTGATAGCAACAGCTCTTATCGCACATAGAAATTGCAATGGGGAAGGAATAATTAACTTATTGGTATATACTCTTTGTGAGTTAACGTAATCAGCCACGAGGGACTGGTTTTCAGCAAAGGATTTACTAGAATCCCGAATTAATTGGCATTGACTGGACATGTAGTCATTTTAATTACAGTACAAAGGTTTCGGTTGAGTCATATCTAAAATTTTCTAGCAACAGTTATTAAACTTGAACTTCTCCCAACCATACCCATGAAACGGTAATTTCTTAGAGAACCACTGTCATGTAAAACCATGATTTATCTATATGCAATCATACACACAGAATAACAAATTCCTAACAGTTGAAACAAACTACCCAAATGAATTGTGAGTTGACCTTACAATGTAGCATCAGTTTGTACATTTAACACCAAACAAGGGGAGAAATAATATACTAATATGCCACAGATAAAACTTTGTCAATATCATGCGCAGTATTCACGTAATAAGATCAAAAGATAATAGATCTTACTTGCAACAAAATGTTCACAGAGTTTCTAAATGATCACCAACCATAGTATAAGACTAATACTAACCAGACGTAACAGCATAAGTCAATCGCAGCCATTTGTTTGTAACAAGTGCCAGAGAAGGAGCACTTTCAACTCGTGGGCCCTGCTGGTCGTTGGTCATTCGAGCTGATTCAGTTCTTTCAGAATTTATGATGGTAAAGTTGCATTCTGATTGATTAAACTGAATTTGCAACTGATCAATGTTCACAGTAAGAGGCAAGTGTGATAGAAGAGACAATGTGATCAAGGCAGGGACACCAGGCTTAATTATCTGTTCATGAAAAGCAACAGTAGCAAGAAGTGCAGATCTAAGAGGACTGACTAGATCAATCTCAAGGCGCAGGGGACTATCTCCAGTAATTTTGAGATCACCATTGTTTTCAGCTGTTGCCCTACTTGCATCCCCACTAACAAGCCCAAAAACCTCATTGTGTATGATTTCTCTCTGGGAAAGACTCGCAGGGCCAGCTGGACCAACATCTTTTGATCTGAAAGAGTGGACCTCAGTATCAGATGATATTGGCAATGCAGCCATTTCAAGAGAGTACTCTATAAACTCTTTCACTGTACCCGATTTCCTAGAACACTCTTGCAAGTAACCCAAGACATCCCATAACAATGTGACCCACCCCTCTTGTCTGTATAGAGTTGCAACACCATCAAGTAACTGTTTTGCATTGTTGAAATCACCCATGGCAAAATGTTCCCTAGCCATTTGAAAGCCACAAAGAGAGGCCATCCTCAGAGCCTTAAGACTGTTGTATGATTCGTAAGATTTTTTAAGAAGAGCAATAATTTCAAAGGAATCTTGATATCTCTTCCCTTCAGTAATAGCATAAGAGGTGTATTCTTCATCCCTCAGGCTGCAAAACATTAGAAAACATGAATTATTGAAAATAAAACATTGCATGCCAAGTTAATTGTCAAAACTTACGGTTGCATCACATATGTATCCCCTTGCTCAAGTAATCGAGCGAACTGACCAACATAAATCGAAGGGGTCACAGATTCAGCACCATTATCAATCTCCCCAGCAGTTTCGGATATAGACACAGCAAGTTCCAAATATTTTCTCTTCTCCTTGAGGTACTGTGCAGCCAACTGTAGTGAATCACATGGGAAATATAGAATTTGATTAAATGTTTCAAGTTCCCAAACAAGAATATGCATAAGTACTCAACACAATGAGATAAAGATGATTCATGCAATTAGTTTGCAAATGTTTAAGCCATAACTGGTATGCATGCCTGACCAGCTTACATTTGATCATTCAACCTTCAAAAGAATGTTTGTTATTAAGAAATCATTACTACAAATGCTTACGCAAATGGGTGAGGCCCAAGAATGGATTGTATATTATGCTAAATGCCCCCTTTCGAAAAGTGTGGACAAACAAACTACATCATAAAATCCAGCAAAAGATGAGAGTGACGCAACTTAAACTCGAGAAAGAGGTCACACAAGACTCTGATACCATGTCAAGAAACCATTCAATTCAAAAGTTTAAATTGATAGAATAGTATATATACATGCCTGGTATGTGTAGTAAAAATTTAAATCTAGTACAATAAGGTGAATTATATCAGAAAATTAGGTGTGGTTTTAGTAAGAACAAACTCAAAAGATTCACTCATATGGAATCATTGAGATTGAAAACTATGGAAGCATATTCAAACTTATATATAAAGAAGGTAAGTAATTAATATTTGCAAATACTACAGCCAGCAGACTTTCAAAGAGGCAAAGCTTGCAGTCTAGTTTTTCATCAAAACTTATAAATAAGTTCCTTTCAATAAGGCGTTCATGCTAGCAATCATAATGACTGCAGAATCATTTATCAGATACACAAACTTTCAATAAGAGATATTGAAGCCAGCATCAACCAAAATTTTGCCAAGTCCGAAACTATGATGCACTTAGTAGTGACTTTTTAAAGAAAAACATAATGTACTAGCATACTATATAAAAGAAGAGAGCTGAATTTCACTATTCAACTTGTTTATTTATTAACTCTCTATACTGGAACAATTAGATTTGCATTTGATAAGACCTAGACATCAATCACATAGAAAGAAATCATTCTGTTCGGCTAACCAAAACCTCCAGCATTATCTAACCAATAATAGTAGCTCACTTTACCATGATATTTAAAATTTCTTGTACAGATTCCTTTTGATGATCGTGTTTTCGTGAGTCTTCAGATTCTTTCTCGAACTAAAAGATGGAGTGGAAGAACTTAACATTCTAATGTAGGCATCAATTTTCAGAACATAGTAAGCTGTTAAAATGCATGGCCACTCACCTGATAGTAATAAGCAGGTTGAAATTCCCACTCAGTCAAAGGCCTCTCTCCAGTGCCAAAAAGTGGATTAAAATTGCTAGGGAAGGCTTTTGAGCTTGTTTCAAGTAACTCTGCAAATACCAAGAACTGTTTGCTCATCCATTCCCAGTGAAGAAAGGTTGCTTCTGGTGCTCCCACTAGCCTCCTATATGAAACATAATGCTGGCGGAACCATGTCACTGCCTCTACTACCTTTCCACCATGCATTAACAAAGTTGAAATCTTAAAATGCAATTGCTCTGCAACAGCTTTTATCTCAACCAAACGTTGAATAGCTGGCAACCTGTTGGTTGTACCAATCATCTGCAGACAAACTTAAGGCTGTCAAATAATAGAGAAAATTGCAAACAATTTCTTTTAATTTCCCATCAAAGACGAATTTCATAGAAATAGAACCTCTCGCAGTGTATGATACGCATCCTCATAAAATCTCAAAGCTTCAGCCCAATCCCTTCGGAACTCAGCGTATACAGCAACCTAGAAATCCATAGATGACAAGATCAGCTTCTTGTACAGGGTTGTAGTTTATATAATGACTCAAATGCTGCAGTCACTAATGAACATACTAGAATGATTAGTAATCAAACAAACACCAACAAGCAAAAATGTCTAATGGAGAACCCAGAAAGTATTCCTACTCCTCAGGGAGGCTTTTCTAAGTGTTGATAACAGCCACATATACTGGCATAAACATCTTATTCATCATGTTAGAAAACAAGGTTTTGCTAGTCATTATTAAAGAGGATTATATTAGATCAAGAACTTCTCTAGATTTTGGAAAATCATAATGCATTTGTATATGCTCCAGTGAATAAAATAAAATACTTACTTTGAAGCAATACCGAACATGTAACTCTGGAGAATTGAAGTTCTTCTTTTCAACACGCGTTTTAATCCTACGTCCCTCATCCCTGTAATATGTGGTTGCTAACTCAGCAAACACAGTCCCCAACCTGTAGAAATGGTGTTCAAGACAATGATTATGATGGTCAGGCCAATCAGAAAGGAAAGGACACCAAGAATTACTCGAATATAGAAAAGAGAAAAAGTGAATAAACAAACTTTAATTCCTCCCACTTGACTTTGAATTCTCTTTCAATTCTCATACTTAGATTTTTATTATATGAAACCTATACAAATGATATGATTTCAATGTGTTGCTCATTATCGACAACAAAGCTAAGATTTTCATCTAACATAGATAACATCAAATACAAAATTGATACTTCCAATTAGATTTATTCATTTGTGTATCAGATACCAATTTAAATTGACATATTAGAACCTAATTATAGTCAGTCTACCAAAGGATTTACAAAACCTCATATGGACTACAATTATCACTTTGGAATCTATGAGGCATATGGACTACAATTATCATTTTGGAATCTATAAGGCAGTACAGATGACCTCTTGCTCCCACGGTGGTTATAATCGTAATTCTGAAAAGCTTTAATATTTCATACTGTTTACAACACAAAATTCTAACAGTTCTAATAGTCACATAATAATAAGTAGGACCTCAAGAGTAACATTAGAGTAAGAAAACTGAAATAGGACTTGAAGTCAAAAACCAAAACTTATTTCTCTAAAGAAAATTAAGAAACGGTAGCTTGCCTGCTGAGGGATTGCTGAAGTTGTGAATCATCATAAGGATTAAAGATAACCAGGAATTTGGAGTCAACTTCAGCCCGTTTGCGTAGAGCAATCATCCTATCTTCACTAATTTCAGCTGTATTCTCCAGCAACTCAAGGGTTGTTAGTATTAGCATCAATAGATTGAATAATGGCACCAATTGTAACTGAGAGAAGCAAAAGATTACCACTGGAAGACGATTGCACAGCAACGACAGCCAGTTTGATGTTCTTTGAACGAATCTCATTCCTGTAAATCAATTGCATTGGTGAAACCATGAGCTTAAGAAACGGAGGGATAGAAGAGAAAAATAGCGGGAATAGATAGCGTACTTGAGGTTCTCAAGGTCAGTGCAGACCTGAAGCCACTGAGCGGGGTCACCAGAGATGTGATCGGAAGAAAAGAGAGCGGCAACGACAGCGGGAACTCTAGTGCGATGCTTGAGAAACCAATCCTTCTTGAGAATACCAGAAGAAGAAGACAAAGGATCCGTAGTGGGAGAAGAAGACTTGTTGTTGTTACGGTGGGAATCGGAGAGCAGAAGAGAGATCTTAGAGAAATCAGGCAAGGCGAGGGTGTTGATAGGAGGCTGCTCCGAGTGAAGATAGGTGGAGAGCATGTGATGGTGCTCCGAGCACCCCACCAACGCTATCAGACTCACAGGTGGGCTCCTCAACTCCTCTGCATACTCTTCCATTTTCCTCCTCCTCCTCCGCCCCCCAGGCCAATCCTCTCAGGCTCAGCAAGACTTTGTTAACAATTTTCAGATTTCATCCTCATCTTCGGCCAAGATTTTATTAACATTTCAGAATTTTAGTTACGTTTATTTTGGTTGTTCGTGAATCACACGACGAATATATATAGATCTATAACCTTTTTCTTTTTCATCCAAATGCGTTTCGAGTCGACACACAAAGAAAAGAAGGGGAATTTCGTATTAACTTATTAAGCCTACAATTTAAATATTTGTTAAGGTAATTATGTTGTAAGAGTAACAGAAGGACGTGGGAAGCTAGATCACCAGATTTGGAGCAAGGATTGGGCTTGGACCTTTCTTGGGACATATTTGAGCCCTTTAATAAACTCTTTTGTCATTTCCGTGGTGTATCTATTCTTGTCCAAATATTGTATCAAATTTAGGCTATATTTAATAATTAGCTGATTATATTAATTATTAGTTGATTTTATCAACTGATAGTTAATTACACTAGTTGATTTAATTAGCAGATTGTATTAGCTATTTGTAATTTGATGTTTGGTAAAATTAGTTGTTTAGTATTAATTGTTTATGTATAAAATGACTTATAAAGATATGATTTTAAAAAATAAGAGTATGATTAAATTAAAAAAATAAATTAACTTCTAAAACTTTCCTAATAAAATTAACCTGAAAAATAATTTTCAAATAATTAAAAACACCTTTTTAAATTTATTAGGAATTTAAAATTACTTAATTCCAATTAAACTCTTTTAATTGAAATTAAGTCTTTAAAAAAATCAAAAGCCTAACAAAACAATTTGACTACACCATCAATATAGTGTAGCTTGATTTGACAAATAAAATTGGAGGTTTTTGAACCTAAGTAACTATTCACATCTCTCACAACTGCTTCCCACGTTTCCTCTTCTCTACGTAACCTCTAAACTACCGTTGCCTCGTGTTTTTCCAGTCGCCACGCTCCAGCCGAAACTGCAGCAACTAGCTCCATCTCATGAAGCTCAACATGGTGGGGCCTTCAATGGCATCTCATACCACCTCTTTCTGGAAGCTTCATCGTCATCTATAGCATTTGATGATGGGCATTAATCGCCCATCGTCTTAGGAACCAACACCCTCTTAGGTTTGTGGGATTTTTTTTCCGACAACACAATCATGATTAGAACGAAGGAGTAGAAGATCAAACGCTGGTAGAAGATCGTGAACAGAACGAAGGTTCGTGAAGAGAGAAGACGTTTAAAGAAAAAAGTGAGAAAAATTTACCCAAAACTTTCTGAATGAATTGTGAAGGCAAAACGCTGGTCCTCTTGAACTTTTTGAAATTCAGGTGTTTGGGTTCAATCAACTAACTCAATCAGTTACATGATCCAACACAATAGGTAGCTGTTTAATATAGTCAATAAGTTAAAATGGTCAATTAACTAATTTTTGGCTAATAAGTCATTCACGAAACAGAGTCTTAGTATTGGATTGAGTTTTGACCAGTACTTCGATCATTTCAAATAATTTTTAAAATTTATAAAATAATCCTTTAATTTTTAAAAAATTATAAAATAATTTATTATTATATTGTGCAGTTGTTTTGTATATTTTTAACATTATCTCCAAAAATCATAATAATAAATAATAAATCACAATTCATATGAAATAATAATAATTTTTAGATATTTTATATATAAATGATAACTACAATTTATATGAAAAAAAGATAATTATCGTCATACAAATATAAAATTAAGAGTAATACAAAGTAATTAAAATATTACAATTTTAATTTTCATTATATAATAAATAATAATTACACCAAAACATCTAATAAAAAGAACAATAAATATCCTTAACACTCAAATTATTATAATTTATAATAAGAGTTTGTGATAAGGAAACAACCAAGTATAATTGAAATATAAAACAAAAAATATATTACTTAACTTACTATTAATTAAATATATTGTATTTAATTAATTATTACTAAAATTATAAATATCTTAATTTAACTTATAATTTAATTTAAAAATAATTTAATAATTATTAATAAATTTAAATATATATAAATTTCAAATAAAATTTGATTTAATAATTAAAAACATATATAATAAATATTAGTTTATAAATAATAATTTTTAAATTATTTATTTTAAAAAATAAAATATTTTATTAATACT
>JANZLC010000202.1:42452274-42466405 GCA_026413385.1 Erythroxylum gracilipes
CTCTCTTACCCTGCATATTGTTTTATATAACGATTATCACGTGTCAATTTGCAATATTTGTCATGTTTTATCTAAATGTAGTCGTGTAGGGTGTGCACGATCGATTGTTAAGATGTTAAAAACTTCATTTCTTTACAGATTGATGGTTTGTTATGTTGATGATTAAGTAGATTGCCAGAATGGTTGGTATTATAGCTCTGACTGTGATGATGGACCTAACAGTTTCGAACAGTAGGGCGTTGTGATTATAGTTGATCTTCATTCATGCAAGTTAGACGTGTTCTATGCCTGCTTCATTTTCCTTTTTCCTGGTGGATTGAACTGAATTGGTTTGGCTGCTTTGGGTTTGTGAGCTAGAGCAAGTTGTTTCTAGGATTAGAAACTTAAATTTATACGGTTGAGCATCTGGGTATGAATCCGTGTAAAGATAATTCCAGCATTGCAATGGTGTGAGTCTGTTACAATTAAGGTGCGATTATTTATGTTGAAACCGGCCAAGATTAACTAACCCTTATTGACAATCAATTTTGAAAGAGAAGAATAATGGAGCTATCCAAAGAATGAAATTACATAAAAAGATAGTTGATGGTAGGATTCAACAGGATTTAAATACTTTCAGAAGATATAACCAACCATGAATATAGTAAATTTCACTGATAAGGTGTGATAGGAATTGCTATAGAGATTGTATTATTTACTAAATCTGTAGGTACAGCAATGGAATACCTCCTGGAAAAGTAGTTTCCAGGCCAATACAATAGCAATATTTACAAGAAGTAGAATAGTCCTCTCACCATGCAGCCCTGCCTATATTCCTCCGTACCCTCCCCATGCACAATCTCTCACTATAACTAACTCATAACAACCTGTCTATGTGGCATGTATCTAGGGACGTAGCTAGCTGGGGCCCAGTGGTGCACTGGGCCCGCCAAAATTTATAAAAATTAAATATTTTAATTTTTAATTAATATATATATATATATATACAAGGACAGAGTTATTTGGAGCTTATTGGTACACTGGCCCCCCCAAGATTTAAAAACTTACATATTTGAACCCTCCAATCTTAAATTCCTGGCTCCGTCATTGCATGTATCCCCTTTACCATCTTACCTCTACGGATGTAGGTTTGGATGGGCTTAGTGGGCTGTGTAATGTTAATACTAGCAGGCTGATCATCACTAGGAAGGGTGCTAACAAAGTGCATGTTGTTTGGTTCATTTTTAGGGCTTCTTCTAACATTTGAGGAGTAGATTTTGCTTCTAAACATGCTTTATTTGGTAAAGATGAAGAGGAAGCTAGCAGTTTGCTACCACTCACTTCTCTTCAAAACTCTAAATTATTGATCATCATCAAGTGGAAACAAACCGTGAGCTGTTGTTATAATAAGTTGTTTATTTTAACTTTCTTTTTTCCTTTTTCATTTATTTTTATGTTATTGCTTTCTTGCTCTTCAATATCTTTGTCGTTTATATTTCTTCTGGTGTTTTAATTGCATGCCACTAGGTGTTCCTGGACCAATTCATGATAGAATTTATGCTATATTTGGAGAATTTGAGGTTTTTTAGGGCTTCAAAATATATTCATCGTATCCTAGTTCTTCTAGGGGCTTCTTATTTTGATTTTTAATAATGCAGTTAGTTGGACTTTAGGTTTTGATGGCTTGAAACTTAAAAATATATATGTACATATATATCTTATTCTACCAATTTCCTGATCTTATTTATTTGATTCCTTGAAAACTAGTGAAAGACTTGTGAAACTTTTTCACCTGTCACCTTTCAACTTATTTTTATTTTTTTTCTTCTAAGTTGATGTTTTCTTGTTTGTGTTTTCTCTATCTTGCAGTTGGAGGAGTTCCGCAAAAAGAAGGCAGCAGAGCGAACCAAGAAAACTGTAAACAATAGTCAACCCAGTGCTCCTGATTTAGACCAAGATTCAAAACAACCTTTAGATGCTGAATGTGTACGAATTACAGACTCTGGTGGAGCTGGTACATCTGATGGACCAAGTGGAACTGTTGAATCCTTTGTTGTTCCTGAGAAAAATATTGAAAGCATCATTGGCATTACGAGGAATCTTGGACAACCCTCTTTAAATGATAAAGATACTAATCTGTCAATAGTAAATGATTATAATACCGCAAATGCTCATATAGCGCATAGACTTACAAATGATCAGTATTTTAAGGAATATGATACTTCAAAATTTGCCGGAGAAGCCGATATTAATCATGGTCAAACGACAAATGAAATGGGAAAAGAATCTGGAATATACAATGGTAGCCAGGGTGGAAGGACTTATGGAAGTTTGGCTCATCATTCTATTGGTTTAGAGCCACATGCAGGTCAACCTAATGAGAGTAGTTCTAGCCATTCTAGTTTTACAGGGACAGAGTTGTTCAATTCAAAAGATAAACTTAGTTCTTTCAAGAATTCTGCAGTGTCAAATCCTGCCCTTCATACTTTAGTGTCACCTCCAGTGTCTACCAACTCTCAACTGTACAAAGAGACCCCTGATGACAACAATTTGGAAGCTGGTGGTATGTCTCCCTTCAATCTTTTGAATGTAATTCAGGATTTCCAGCTCTACTTTATTTCTTCAACCAAGATTTATCAGACTTGTTTTCTCTACTCCCTTCTGGGAGAAAAGCTAATAATAATTCATGGGCATTTCACTTATCTCTGTTCATCCAGGTACCATCTTGAGTGGATCCAGTCTTGAAGTTCAACAGCACAATCACAACAGGAATCAGTTCAACTCTAGAAAATCACGCCCATCTTTCCTGGATTCTCTTAATGTACATAGGGGTTCTCTTGGGACTCCTTTCCAACGACCTGAACCAGATAAGAAGTCTTATATTCCAAACTTTTCAGCATCAGATGACATAGGGTCATCTGCTTTTCAAAAGCCATTGGTAGATAATGGAACTCCAGGATATTACATGAATTCTCAACTTTTAAATATGCCTAGTGCAATTGAGAATTCAACTATCCATTCAGTTTCTTCAACTAATGGTACTAATAAACTGTGGCCAAATTCCAGCGAGAACCTTGCAGAGGAAAGACAGGAATTCCCGTTACCTAAAGAAAATGAAGATTTCGCTACTCTGGAACAGGTACCATCTTTTCTTCTTGCAGTAATTATACTTGTGAGACTTGCTTTATTCCTAAATGTCTGTCAAAAGTTTGGTAAATATACATTTGGTGATGGCTTAAGTATGATCTTTTTACTTGCATTAAGTGGCTTCAAACTGTTGCCTTGGGGGTTTTTATTGGAAAATATACACTCATGTCAGGAGAGATACTGACTTCATTCTATTAATATTGATTATTTATATCCAACTGAAATTTATTACTTAGCTTTGCAATTGTACACTCATGATTATATAAATGGATAATTTGGTTTCCCTTGCCATTGCTGATGCTTGGGGAATTATAAATGGGGCAGGGTTCTATGAAATCAGCTGTAATGGTACGAGTCTTATATGTTTTTGGTCTCCTGTAAGAGGCTTTGTAGGTTGGCCCAAAGATTTGACATTTTGGGATCAGTCCTTTGGACATAATGTTGCCAATTTATGTCGTTAGTTGTCCTGGTGACCTGTCAGGAACAGTTGAAAACTGCTGAATCTTGTCTCTTGAGTATCTGCATAATCTCCTTTATAAGTGCTTTAAGTGGTATGGGTTGTTTCTACTGTAAAATTATCATGATTAGTGTTATTTTTGCTTGTTACTTTCACTTGTACTTGCTAACTTGAGATTATCTAAGCCTGTTTCCTTAAGTACATCCCTTTGACTTAACCTCTGTTGCTGTTGAACTTAAATGAAGCATATTGAAGATTTGACACAAGAAAAGTTTTCTTTGCAACGAGCACTAGAAGCTTCGCGTGCTTTGTCAGAGTCCTTGGCTGCAGAAAATTCATCGTTGACAGACAATTATAACCAACAGGTTGGCTGTTAGGACATTATTCTTGTTGCATTACAACTCTACAGTGAATGGTTGAAAATTTCATTGCAATTATTTTGCTAAAGCTAAGGTTCTGGATATTACCTAAGTGCTAGTCCAGAATATCCTAAATAAAGGTACAATTTGGCATTAAGGTTCTGAATATTACCTCAGTTGCAAGTTCTTGACTAGTCTTCATCAAGCCAAACATTTTGACACCTGGAATATCTCTTACGAACACACAATTTTGTTTCATAATCTGATCTTTGTTTTAATTTGTTTGTTCAACAGAGAATTGTTGTCAACCAACTCAGGGCAGACTTTGGAGAGGCTCCAACAGGAAATCAAAACCTGTCTGGTGAGTTGACAGTCATCTTCTGCATAAAGCTTTTCATGAATGGATGTCAGTTCACCTGCTTCAGCCCATTGGTTTGGATTTTATGTATCAAGTGAACTCTTATTAACATTGTGGACCTTATTGACTAGGAAAATAAAAAGTTTCGACATGATGAGCATATTCCTTTGAACTAGCATTTGTACTTTTATTGCACATGGACACTACACAAAAATTCTTTATTTGGTAGGAGGAAGCATTTTCTGTTTTCATTTTCCTTAAATACTGTCCATCTTCTATTTTCTGATTTGCTAACAATGTCTTTTGTAAGCAGACCATAAACAGATTTTCTCTGAAAATATTATGATAAAATGTTCTTTAAGGAATAAATTAAAAGAGCTGTGTTCTCATTGTTAGTGTATCTAAAGTGAAAACAGAGAAAACAGCTTTAGATATTCTCCAAAATGCTGTAAGGCAATATGCTTTTCAGAAAACACTTTATATTTAAACCTCCACTAATTTTTTTAGTATTATCTCGTAATTTCTATTACAGAAGCAGAACCATGTTCTGTAATATTGATACATTTATGAAATATCTTCTTTGGATGGTCTTTGAAACCAACTTCCATTTCAGATTTCTTTGGGACTTAATAATGTTCTCCAATATAGGTGTTGTTTTTAAAGTTTAAATAAAATAAAACGATGGATGTGGGTAAATAACAGAAGTGTTTTCATATCATTTTATTATCATTTGTTGCATGTTAGTTATCTCCACTTACATTGATTAAAAATATTGGTTTAAAAAAAATTAAGAGAATTCCCAATAGAGTATATATCTTAATTGAATATGTTACACTTTTACTTTATAAATAATTCTGCATGCCATTTATAGTAGATGATATCAATTTTTACTGTTCTATTAAAAAAATTAAGTGCTCTTTTATGTTCTATCAAAAATATGTCCTTCTGCAGTTTTTTGTAAATTATTGGTATCATATTAAGCTGAGTTTTAGAGTAAAGATATATATCTTAATTGAAATAAAAGCTAAATTTACAAAATGCTGAATGTGGAACTTCTAGTTTAAGAAGTTTATGTACAATTTTATAAACATACAGTAATATGCTTTCATTACATAATAATCTAAAACAAGAAACTTGCTAAGTTTTAAAGAAGTGCTAAATTCAGGAACAGTAAATAATATAAAGAGGGACCACATAATTAGGTTAGTTAGAAAAATATTATTAATATTATAGTCTACATGTTTACTATTTCACCTTAACTCATAGTTTTAGTATCTTTATATGCTTAACTAATAACCATAGTGTCACTTGCCTGTAACTATATCCCGTGGTTTGACAAGTTGTTAAATGGTTTGATTAATTTCTGTTATTTTGTACTTGAATGCTAATATTTCGTGCTACCCACTTGTCTGAGCAGGCAGAACTCGATTCTGTAAAAGTTGAATATGCAAACGCTCAGCTGGAATGTAATGCTGCTGATGAACGGGCAAAATTATTGGCCTCTGAGGTTATTGGTTTGGAAGAGAAGGTATGGATTTCTTGATTCTGAAGGTTGTGTTTGAAATTACATGATGACCTTGGTCCCCCTTGTCATTTCCCTAATCCTGGTTTGATATTCAATAGTGTAGTTTCCATATTTGCAAGTCAAAAACTTCACTTACATGTTTAGTTTTCATGACATTTACATGAAACCCATTTTGCTTTAGTGCTGTAAGATCTATCAGTCATGAATTTTTTATGTGCATAAAGTGCTGGTGGTGTTCCTTCTCATTAGTGAACAGCACGATCTATGGACCTTGCTTTCAGCTGCCTTGGTACTATACACTTATGGCTTGGGCTTGCCTATGGTCATGTGTTTGAGGGGTGATAACTTCGATTGTGTAGGAAATTAATAGCTGAAATTCTTCTCCAGGCCTGCCAAAGTGGAAATTTGAGTACTGGAATGGCGAAACCAGTGGGGCAATTTTGATTTCATCACTGCTTTCATTATCCTCATCAAACTTCTTGTCAGTTGCAATAGATGAAGATGTTGTGCAACAAATCATGAAATGATGTTTGTTTGATACCTTGTAGTTTCTAAACCTGACAACTACTTCATCCATGATTTATTTTTCTTGATAAAATATGTTTTTGTCTGATAGGAGCATGCAATGTTAGGCTGCACCATTTAGTCATAGAAAATTAATTGGTTCTGTGTTGTTTTTTTTTTCATATTTTTCTGAATTGATGTTCAGTAAACCCTATCTACCTGAATGGAAAGAATTGTGATAAATGGGAGTGAAAGAGCAAGGTAGCCCGCTTAAGATGTCAATTCTGGCTTAAAAGCTGTGATTGGAGAAAATAAGATGTGGGAATGCAACTCTATGTGCACAGTGACTGACAATACTGATTTGGTTATAATATGCTTGAATTACTGTGGTTTAGATGTTTTTTGTAGTCCAACCCTTGTTTCCTTATATATCAAATTTATTCTGTATGGTATTTTATTGCTTATTTAGGCATAGCATACAAGAAGTTGAAAGGCCTTCTTTACATTAATTTGATAATGTATAAACACTTGGTTTAATATGCATCAGTACTATTGGCATTGGCTACTGCTTTTTACTACTAATGAACTTAAACTGTAACTAATTTCTTGTAGGCATTACGACTGAGGTCTAATGAGCTAAAGCTGGAGAGGGAATTGGAGAATGCACATTCTGAGATTCAATTGTACAGGTACTTGTTATTTCGAATTTGACTGCTCATGATATTTTTGTATGCCAAAAAAATACAATATATTGGGAGAATGATGTTTAGCTTTTTTGCTAAGCTGGAGTTTGCTGAGATGAAGGAACTATTGGCGCAGCGGCAAAAATTATTTTCTATCAGTCAAGCAATAGGTGTATAATAATAGAGTAATATAGAGCTGATAAAAATGTCTATCTTTAATTTAATTTGAGTATTAGACCATCAATAGATCCTGGGAAGTAGATGAAGCACAGAAGTTAATTTTGACACGTGACAATAGTGATTTCTACATGTTGCTTTATGTTGCCCTTTATATGGGCAATTCAATTTTTGTGGTAATCCCGGGTTATATTCAATTGGCAATTGCTACTGAGTATTGCAGAAAGAAAATGTTGAGCCTAGAAAAGGACCGTCATGACTTGCAGTCGACAGTTGATGCCCTTCAAGAAGGTATTCATATTTTATGATTCCTTTTGACACTAATCTATTATGATTTTGGTTCTCATGTAAAAACCAACTTTTAGTGTTTGTAATCGTAAAGCACAACATAAAAGGATCTTCTCACTGCTTATTATTGTATAAATATGATGATCTCAGGATAATGTTTACTTGCCTTTGCTGTTTTTTTGCTGATGCTCATCAATTGATCTATCCACCTAATATGGAAGCTGGATGGCGATATTCATCAAATATTTTTATGGCAGATCTGTTTGAAGTTCTGCAAAAGTGAAGATGACAGAGTTTTTCTTTTTGTTTGCATGTGCATGAACCAACATAACGTTTTTTGTAACCTTACTTTGCTTTTTTTCACTTCTTGTTTCTTCACTTAAAGTCAAGATATCTAGGAAGTTGGGGCACATTCCATTGTCTTTCATGTGGGTTAAAATCAGAGAAGAACCTCTTATTTGCCTTGCTTTGATAAAATACATACCCAAATAAATAGTTGATACCTAAATCTAGAATTGGAAACACAATCAATAACTTCCTATTTTTCGACTTTCTATTTTATCACTATACAACTTATATACAACTCAACAATGTGGATATGGGATTTTTTGAACCACCTTAGGAGAAGTGATGAAGTTTGTTTTGCATTGATCTCCTGTTCTTTTTCACAAGAAATCCGCATTAATGCCACTGATAAAAAGCTGGAGGAGTATGGTAACCATGACTTTAGACTAAAGCATCCTTCTAGGCAATTATTGATACTTTAATGAGTGGCCTCTTTTTCTTGGGACATGTGACTAAATTCCATAATCATCTGCAATCTGATGGAAAATTTACAGAGTTTCTTGGAATTGGTAATGTTGGCTACACTTGTCACTAAGTCATTCAATGATTTTAGCCTGAGCCTTATCCTTATTATAGAAGTAAAATTATGTACTTGTTAGGTCAAATGAAAATTATCTTATAGTTGGATGTAGTGCCACATCACTCTACTTAATTTTGAAGCTTTCTGATAAAAAATGTTGATTTTATTTTGAGAAGCAAACTAAAATGCACAATTGGTTCACTGGAATGGAAAAATTTGCTTCTAGGATCATGCAGCTCCTAAAAGTAGGCTTATCATTGTAATATTAAAATGGAGAGGGTTGCAATATTGAAGTGGAGATACTTTAGCTTGGTTTATGTTAGTCAAGTTTATGTTTACAGCAAGTTTTTAACCTATATTGCTAGTTACTAGATATGCTTTTGAGTTTCTGAAATTTACTTCCATTTTTTATGATGCAGAGAAGAAGCTTTTGCAGTCTAAGTTACGAAAGGCTTCAGTAAGTGGGAAGTCTGTAGACAGGAGTCCTATTAACAAAAACGATGTCTCAACATCTACTGAAGATTTATGTAAGTTAAGCTTTTTGCTGTGAATTTAGCTTAATTTCTATGTGCAACCTTCTCCCTATATTCTCCTCGGAGAGAATAGCTTTATTGAAGACTATTTTTACAACCTTCTGAACATTCTGAAATGATGCCAGGTGGTCAAGTGTAATATAAGGCTTTCATCTTTATTAAAAAATTAAATGGTAGTTATTACGTATATGAGTAAGATTTTACCGGAACAGTTCGGACATAAAGTTCATTTCTCCTCCGTAAAATGGAACTATAATAAGTTTTTGTTTATGTTTGTTTTGTTTATCCATACTTATTGAATAGACTCTGTATAGGATTCTCTTTTTGTTTATCCATACTTATTGACTAGACTCTGTATAGGATTCTCTTTTTGTTTATCCATACTTATTGACTAGACTCTGTATAGGATTCTCATTTGTTTATCCATACTTATTGACTAGAGTCTGTATAGGATTCTCTTTAAAATCTTCATCTATTTCTGATTTCATGGTTTGTAACTTTGGTGAAAATCCCAGGCACTGACCCAGACACTTCCAACCAAGAAACTCGTGCTGGTGTATCAGGTGATGCCCCCATTTATCCCACAGTACATAAAAACGAAGAGCTAGATGGAGAAATTTCTTCTGTGTATTTACCTCCAGAGCAATTGGCAGTGATTCAGAAGATCAATGCCTTAATTTCTGAGGTGCCTGCCCAGTGAAAGATTACGTATTTTTGTTCTTTCACCTAATTGGTTATTTATTTATGTTCTTCTGAGGAAAAGTGAAAAGTAACTTTTGATTTTATGGAACATAATCATGTTGAACAATGGACCTCCTCTGTTCAGTTGGCATTGGAGAAAGAAGAGTTGATGCAAGCATTGGCATCCAAGTCATCACAGTGTTCCAAGCTGGAGGTAACATTCTAATCTGAAATCATCTCAATATGAAGTTTGTGGTAGTATGCTATTATTCTATATCATCTCAAGGAAATGGCACGATTACGTAAAATTTATTTAATTCAGATGTACTGCAGTAAACTGCATCATACTTCCATCATCCAGTATATTTGCTGGATTTTCTCAATGATTTGTACTGCTCTTCATGACATTTCTCGTCATCTTGTTCTGCTGATATTGCCCAAAATGTATTGCGATACTTTCACCTTTGATAATATTTTCTTGACCATATGTAAGGTAATCGCACCTTTTACAAATGTTTGTTCTCCGCATTTGGATATAAGTTTCTGTTTTCAAAATTTTGGTTTTACAATCTTTGCTATCATACAAGATAGCTTTAAAAAACAAATCAAGCAGCTAAAGATTGACAAAAAATGTTGTATTTACCTTTGTTTCATTAATCTTAGAAATTGAATGAATTAGTGATGATAACAAGAAGAACAATATGGTCTTTTTGCAAAGGGGAATAAAATTATGATGATGTGCTTGCAAATATACCACTGTTTTTGCAAATGAAGTTTGTTTTTTCATGTTATATGTCTCCTCCACAACTCCAACATACCCTTCTCTTTCGGCATGATTGCTGATAGATTCTGGAAAAAGCAATCCTACATACGTTGTGATAGCATCATTAGATCATGAAATTATTATTACCTTGTTGAGGTTTAGTGATTGGACAATGCTAGGGGATGACAGGTTTTGATTTATTTATTGTCGCTGACTGATCAATGATACCCGTTCTGTTTCATGTAACTGAAGAATTTGAACAAGGAGTTATCGGATAAACTTGAGGTTCAAACTCAAAGATTGGAGCTCTTGACTGCGCAAAACATAGCCAGTGGGAGTATCCCGGCAAAATTGCCTGATTCTCTTACCGTTCAGGAGAATGCTATGTATGCAGATGAAGGCGATGAGGTAGGATATCTGAACCAAATCAGTACTATATTTATTTCGCATTAGAATAATGTTTAATTGTGCTGCAGTGGAAATAAATATTTTCATGAGTACTAAATCAGTATATACTGTTAGACTCCATTAAACTTATTTGGACCCTCCTCCCATACCTCTACTGCAAATCATCCATTAAACTTATTTGGACCCTCCTCCCATACCTCTACAGCAAATCATAAATGTAGTGTGCACCTGCGTATGTATGTGTGTGCTAATATTTTAGGTGCATTTGTTATTCTTTTATGGTACAAATCCTGTAAGTGGAGTTTCTAGTAACTAGTTTTGATATGCTTCGATGACTTCTACTGCCTTGATGTTAGATGCCTGACCAGGAATTGCTGCTGTTTTACCTCATAGGTTTTCTATTGGCAGCCTGAATATCAGCTTCATTTCTTTATGAGTTCATTTCCCACTCCATTTGTTTTAGATCTAGTATCCTTGTTTGCTAATATCGGAAACACTCTATCTATCAGCTAGAGGTAAGACTGCGTATTTTCAAACCTTCCTAGACCCTATATATCAGCGAAATAAATTTCTATTGAGATATTGTTGTTATGTTAATGAAAGGTGCTGAGTTCACCTTGTTACATCAAATCATTCTTTCTGCATCCGTCACGTCATCCAATTTCTGTGTTATATGAATCAAGTAACCTACTTAATTTACATTCATGCATGTTCTTGGTAATAATCCTTCATGCATGTTCGTTGTAAATAACCCCAACTGATTTATTCAACCGTGCCTTTGGGGGTGCACAAGATAAACGGGAAAACCCATGTTATTGGTTGCTGAGACTACGTCTTTCTTGTGGATGTAGGTGGTGGAAAGGGTTCTAGGATGGATCATGAAGCTGTTTCCTGGAGGGCCATCTAGACGAAGAACCAGCAAGCTTCTTTGATACATCAGTCAAGACTGCCAATCGATCTGAAGTGCATGAGCATTACTTTTGTTCCATCCCTAGTTTTTTTGGTGTGCGAACCGAGGCACAATCTGTATATTCCGCGTGAACTGTACCATTCATTCTTTTTGTAAGAGATCAAAAGTGAGTGTTAAAAGCCTTCTGATTAATTGATAATACCTATGCTCATTTTTTGCCAAAGGAAAATAAGAATGTCTAATGTACTTGTTTAGTGTTAATTACAACAATGAAGGATAATGATTTTACCTTATATTTAAATACAAATTGGAATGAGTTCCATCTTTTTATGACATTAAGAATAAGCATAAATACAGACTATTAATATGAAGAGATTGAAAAGAGAATGAATATATTAATACTCTAAAATTGTAGCATATAAAAATGAATTACTAAGATATGAGGTTAAGTACACTGAGATTCTCTTGGTATAACTTTTTTTTGTCATTTTCATTTGTATATTTTTGAAAATTATAATTATTTACTTTTTAATGGTAATTTTTACCGATTTTATAATTCCTTCCATGGTATTTTACTAAGTTTTTTTATTTAAAATCATATGAGTGTAAATTTCAACATGATATCCTTTTGAAGTTATGAATAGGTAAAAATTAATAAAATATTAAAAGTTGTGTGACAGTTAAATAATATTATAATAAGATAAATAATTATTTTTATAATAAAAAATCACTACGAGTCCTTTGTGAAATTCACTGCACTTAGCTCAAGCTTACTGTTATGAATATGTACATGTTCAATTGCAAATTTAGTTTTTTTTTTTCTTTGTTCAATAAACATTTTAACCAAAGGGTAGCCCTATATTCTATTATAGGTATCCAATGTAGGTGCAGTTCATCATTTGGAGGTAGTCATTTTTTGTTTACTCGTGATGAGATTTCGTCATTTAGGGTATGTTTATGTATTGTCATCAAGCTAACTTTGGTTTTGTACATATCCAATGCACAACGCTGACAAATCAATAACCTGAGCTAAAGGACGCATTCTTGACAAGTCTGTTTCACCAGACGATATTCCGACGTCTATCTTATCTGGGAGTCATTCAATTTCTAGCAATCTATTTGTTTTTTAACACAGCTTTCGGCTATTCTATTGTATTCTACTGCATAGGATTTCTGGCACAAATGTCCTGTAGCTGCGAGGTAAATAGTAGATGTATTAAAAGCCACATGGGGTATTTATATTAGACAACATTAATGACAATGGACCATCCCTTACAAGTCTCAAGCCATCAATGTTTACCATTGCTGTGAAACTTCCAAGTATTATAACTGCAAGTCTCTTTCAGGCAGGGAATCCGAAGACATATAACCATTAATGTACTTACATACATGCATACATTATGTTCTCACCGTAACATCCTCTTTGTTTGTTTGTTAGCTAATTGATGAATAGTGCATGAAAGTTATCAAATTAGCGAGAAAGATTCGACAATCAGCGGGACTTCTGGGGATGCACAGACACGTTGCGATGTCTTTGCAACATCTAACGAACAAATTGATTAGCTCTAAATGACATGAATAGTGAAGCCATGGTTAGAAAGTTGTGAGCTACTACTCCAAGTCCAAGGACAACAATGATTGGTGTACAACTGGGTATCAAAATCTCTTGTACCACTTCAAATGTTCTAACCCTTTTCTTACAAACATAAAAACGACGGCGTTTTGAAGTAGAAATAAGGTCCAAATAAGTTAAATGATACAGAGGATCCGAACGTAAAATTGTATCTTATTCTTACAATGAAAGAAGGATTAAGTTCCTCCTCAAGAATAATTTAAGTGATATAAAAGATTTTTCTGAGTGTTTGTTGTTGTGAATTCTATTTTTTCGTAACACTTAAACATTAGGGATAAAAGGTTGAGACATAATTAATTATATAAGTTGAATTCACCCTTTAATCCACCAATTAGTTTATTTGCAATATGTTACTTACTAAATATTTATATTTTTTAAAATTTACCTAACATGTATTTTAAAAATGCACACTATAATTTTTTATAAAATTAAATCAAAAACTATAACGTCAATTTCAAAAGATAAAGAAGCATTTAATTTCTTCAAGCTCGTTCGAAGTTCGAAGCACCATTTGTACAAATAAGAATCCCCTTCGTTATATGATTTCTTCTCATATAGATAGATATAGGATCTATGGGGCAATTACTTATAAATACATTTTGTGCAACATCTCTTCCTATCTGATAGAAAATGATCCCATGATCCTGAATCGATCTTATCTAAAATTGCAAATCTCAAGTTTATATATGAAGAGTAGATCTAATTATATTAATGTCTATAATTGATTTCTTCCGTATAATACTAATCGAAAATAGACAAAATTTTAACATTCTTTTTTGGAACAAATACTTTTATATATATTCTTTTGGTTGATCTATATATATATATATATGTGTGTGTGTATATATATTTTGTTGTGAG
>JANZLC010000202.1:42485733-42501607 GCA_026413385.1 Erythroxylum gracilipes
AAATCTACATTCCTATAAGAATATTCAACAAAATATTAAGATATATAATATTCATACCCTTATAATTGTTTTTAAAGTTATGTCCTTATCAGTCATTTTACACATAAACAGCTAATCCTAAACAACTAATTTTACCAAACATCTCTAACAAACAGCTAATGCAATCCGCTGGTTAAATCAGCTAGCAAAATCAGCTATTAGCTAACAGCTGATAGAATCAGCTAACAGCTAATGCAATCAGCTGATTGCCAAACAGGGCCATTCTATGATTATGAACCAGGAGGATGGCCCCTTCAACTTTCTATGGAAGAACTTCTAGCAATGAAAGGGGCCACAACGGATTCAATCCTTCATGTGGCTCTTTGCGCACGACCGATTGCTGTCTAATCAACAGCGAGTCTGCAAACACTTAGCTACAGATGTCACGTGTCAGCATTGTCAATCAGATGAATCCTCGCTTCATATTATGCAAGACTGCATAAAAGCCCGCCACTTGTGGAATGCGTTCCTTACACAGATCATTTCTCCGAACTTTTTTACCCTACAAAGCCATGAGTGGCTCCTAAAAAACCTCCAAACACATTGAAGTGTACAGGGCCTAGGTTGGTCAACCATTTTTGGGACGGCTTGTTGGTTCCTATGGTTCTAGAGAAATAAGGCCCTGTTTGAGGAGCATTTCTTTTGGCCATCTTCTCCATCGCATTGCGTTCTGGAATATGTCCATCAGATCCATATGGCCTTGGGATAGCAAGGACGAGCCAACACTGGCATTCAGACATGGCAGGAACAACTTATTGGCTGGTGTAAACCTCCTCTCGGATGGGTCAAATTAAACACGAACGGTGCGTACAAAAGATCATCCTCTATGGCCACTGCGGGCGACCTTCTCCGCGAGTGCTCAGGAGCACGGCTAGGCGGTTTTGTGCACAACATCGGACGGTGCTCCCCTATCTCAGCCAAACTCTGGTGAGTGCTATATGGACTTCAGCTTGCATGGCATCGGGGATATCACCAGATTGTGTTAGAAGTGGATTCGCTAGCAGTGATAAATATTCTATCATCCCCTTATATGCGGTCAATGTCCCTCGATCCCCTTGTCCTAGGCATCAATGAGCTCTTTACTTAGAACTGGGTCGTTCTATCATGCTACATTCACAGGGAGGGCAATCGGTGTGCGGAATGGCTTGCCAATTTTGCAGCTCAATTTGAGATAGGGAGCATTTCCTTAGAATATACACCCATAAGGTGCACCTCAATCCTCTTAGAGGATATGTCGGGGATTTGTTTCCCACGACTAGTGCTGTAACTTGTTTCAGTTTTTTCTTCCTTTTTATGTGAAAAAATAATAACAACCAACACATTTCTATATATTTATTAGTTTTTTTCGCAATACCAATTATTTTATGTAATACCAATTATTTCTCCTTACTGTAATACCAATTATTTTTATATAATAAAAAATATAAATAAATTATTTTTAAATATAAATCACATAGAATATAATAATTTTTAATATATTTTTATTTTAAAATAATAAAAATTTTATTATTTTATTATTAAAGTCACAACTGTGATTTTTTTATTGGACATAATTTATGTTTTAAAATCATAACATTAAATCTCCTGCAACAATCATTTTAATGTAAGAGGTATAATAATCATTTATTATACATTACATTCCATTTCATCTATCTTCTAAAAAACATTTCACTACATTACATTATGAACTCTTCCATCTCTCTCAAACAACTTTGCACTATATTACATTTCATTCTATTATAAATCGTTCCGTTCCATTTCATTACATTATATTCCGTTCCATTAATTAACATCCAACTAAATAGACCCTAAGTAAACTATTTTTAAAAAATCGGCAAAAAAGAGAGCAAAAGCTTATATTTTAACTAAATTTGCGAACTTCTCCCCGTAGATTCAGGAGAAATAACATCAATCATAAGCAGTTATTTATTGGGTTAATTATAAAAAAATTCAAACTTTCGTCAAAATTTTAATTATAGCCTAAATTTTAAAAAGTAGCAATAAGATGGCCAAACTTTCAATTTTTTCAATTATAGCCCGACATTAGTATTTCCGTTAAGTTTGTTGATGTGACTTGCTACATGTTTCAAAAACCTTAACTATTAATATACGTCAACTAAAATTAACGCAACAAATAAAGATTAATGAAACTATGTCGTTTAATCACATAGTTAAACACAACATTGTTGTTTTAAAATGACCTAAATTAGATTATGCAGCTCTGACGACCTTATGCTTTGATTTTAATTTTTCTCTTCGTTTTCAGTTTGTTATCTTGATGCCCGTACCCTTCGATTTTCAGATTATGCAACCCTGAAGCTCTCACATTAAGGACATAAGCAGAACAAACTAAAAATGAAGAGCTTACTAGTGCAATACGCTGTAATGCGAGAGTAATTTGGGAAGTTAAAAGAACAAACAGAAAATAAAAGATTGAGGACATCGGGAAAACAACAGATAGCGTCGGACTAGAATTGAAGAAAATTGAACGTTTAAGCATTTTATTGCGACTTTTTAAAGTTTGGGCTAGAATTGAAAATTTTTAAAGTTTGAGCATTTTATTGATACTTTTTAAACTTCGGGCTATAATTAAAAAATTGAAGAAAATTTCAGTTTTTTTTAATTAACCCTTATTTATTTAACAAAATTCAAAATCTTCGCTTTTTTTCTTTTCATAATTTCAATATCGTATTAACTATTTCAGATATAAATAAAAAATAAATCTTATAATTAGATAGCCAAGTTTTACTTACCAAACCTTTGAATCCTGTCCTCTGATTGGTGATTCCTATGACCTTCTATTGGAGCTTCCGTGAGCAATATAATTTTGGTAGAATTTAAGAATAGATGAAACACTTTTGGGATAGTTTGCTGGAGATTAACTTAAGACAAAGAGGAAAAGGACGAACAGAAATTTAATAACTTCAAGATAAAAAATAAATTGAGAAAATAAAAGAAAAAGATTAAAATATAATATCAATTTAACAACACAAAACCAATTTATTCGATTATTTTAAATAGCCTAGATTTTGTATATGAATTTTATAGTACCAATAAAATCTTTGTTAAATATAATAATAAAAATAAAATATATCATTAACCGTAATACATAAATATTAATTAAGTAAATGTGATTTTTATTATGCTTGATTTATTTTTCATGTTTTGAACCGTTGAGAATGCAGATAATTCTATTAGATTGCAATATACGGAAGAGCAAGCACTTATCCTCAATGTTTTAAAAATAGAATAGGAAGTCAAATCGGTTTGAAAAAAATTTAAGATTTAAAATTTAAAAGGTTCTAACCGATGTTACATCGTCATAAAATTAATTAAAGATTTAATAAATTTAAATTTTTTTAAAAATGATTGAAGAAGACTATCTTTACTTAAAAAAATTTAAAGTTTAATTGAAAATAAAATTGTTAAATGAAAATTAATTGATTATTTTAGTTTATAAAAATTAATTAATTTATAAAAATTAACCAATTAATTAATAATTTGGTTAGTTTCTAATAACATGTATTATTAAATTAAATCAAATCGAAAAGTTAAAAATCAAACTGAAAATTTAATCGATTCAAAGTTTTACTGCTGACCCAATATTATAGATTTGGTTTTTAAAACATTGTTTAAATCCCTCCACCAATGAATCAATTTTGATAATATTTGCTAAAATTTGACTATCATATTTATACTACTCAAAAGAGCTTCAAATAATTACGATAAGTAATATTATTTTAAGCGTAAATCTTTTGTAACTATAAGATCACAAGTTAAAATTACAAAAATAGCTTCGGTGGAAAACTAATTTTGAATATATATATATAGTTTGGTGTTAATAGCCTAGTTTATATTATTTATCCTCTTGTAATGGATAATTGAAAAAATCTTCCTACTAAATTATCAATATTTTAAAAATGAAATAGTAGGTATTTAAAATATAATAAAAAAGATATTGTATTTATATATTATCAGAGAATTTAAAGTTTAATTGAAAAAAATTATTAAAAATTATTAATTTATTTTAATTTATAAAAATTTATTAATTAATAAACTAGTAAGTGTTTAACAAGTAAATTTTTTAAGTAAACTGAACAATTAAAAACTAAATCGACCGGTTTAAGATTTTTACAATTTAATTAATTTTTTATTCTTTAAAAATTATAAAAGGAACAAATTTTCTAATTCTTACGGGGATTACTTTTGCTATATTTAAGATATAACTTATCGATAAACACTTTTTAAGTGGTGATAACAAGTCTTGATGCTATTTGCTTCGTAGTTGCCCTAATAGTCCCTAATAGTGTCGTATCAATTACTACCATCTACCACGAACAAAAGGTAGTGTTCTTTCAACTTTTTCTACTTTATGATACTTTTGACCGTATTACATAATGGGTACTTGATGGGAGTTGAAGCTTAACAGAACATTATAATCCTGGCACTGATTTTAGCTATATATAAATAGGGTCCTCTTCCCATTAAAAAAAAAAAAAAGGGTCCTCTTCTAGGATCACTTTTCCTGGCCACTTTCCCCAGATCATCAGGCTATAGAATATATACACTACATTTACATGGCGACAGTATGGTAATAACGAACTTGATGTACAATTGCACTCGAGGGGAACTACTTATAGGTTGGAGTAAACCTCCTCGTAACTGGGTAAAATTAAATACGGACGGGGTCAATAAAAGCTCAAGCACTTTGGCTACAGTAGGTGGTCTGGTATAAGACAGTTAAGGCGCTTGGTTGGAAGGATTTGTTCAGAATATTTACTGATTTTTTCCGTTAACGGCTGAACTTTGAGAGTGCTCTTAGGCCTTAATTTGGCATGGTCATCGGGGTATCGCCGTATAGCCTTAAAAATAGATTTGAGCACTGTGACCGATAAGCTTTCTTCTCTGCAGGCACGAGTTACGTCCTTGAACCCTTTAGTGTTGGGAATTCATGAATTGCTTTCCCGTAATTAGGTTGTTGTAATTTGACATATTTACCAAGAAGGCATAGGGGATACATATCTATCCTCTTAGAGGATGAATCGGGGCTCTGTCATCTTAAAGCTATCATGTAGTTTGTGACGCTTATCTTCCTTTTAAATTAAAAAAATTAGGCTTAGGCAAATACCTGATGGATTTACTAATTGCTTTTGCGAAGACTTGAATATTAATTATCATAAATTTAATTAAAAATTAAATAAATTTAAAATATTTAAAATATAATTATTTAATTATTTAATTATTTAATTGAAAAAATATTAAATAAAAATTAATTAATTAATTTTAATTTATAAAAATTGATAAATTTGATCAAAATTTTTAATTAATATTTTTAAGCACGCACTGATAAGGTAGTTGTATTTGAATCAAACGTGGCCTAAAAGCCACAAAATGGTTTTTTAACTTTTTCAATGGTAATTGGTGCTCTTTTTTTTCTGATTTATCATGACTTTTTGGCCTCCTCTTCTTTTTCTATGATAAATGATCTTTTGGATTCCGTGTGAACCACTGAATGATTCCACTGACAGTATTCAAAGGGTTTTATCAGTTCCAATCTTCTAGCATCACCAAAGTCACCGGGACCCACGTGGACATAAGTCTTCCAGAAAAAACATCACCTTTGAAAAGTAAAACGATGATTCGTCTTTTGTTTGGTTCCTAAGAAACAAAAACTATTTATTTTCCATTACTAAATATCATAAAATTGAAGTCTTTTTCTTCTCTGCGTTCAGGTAATTGCATCAACTTCACTTGCACGACATGATCCAAAGCAATGAACACAGAAACAAAGGACTCTGCTCCAACCACTCGTTATCTTCAATCTGCACTACCCACCCACTTATCCAAAAATCTACCAAGATAACATAATTGTATTCTTACCTATACCAATAATAATAATAATAATGGTAATGATAATAAAGCAATTTCTAAATAGTTGTACTCGGAACAGCAACAGCAGGTCCAATTTTTCTCAATTGGATCGCGTTCTGTGGAGATTCGTCGTCGTCGTCATGGTAAACATAAGCAAAGCCACCGTGCCGGGTCAGATCCATGCCCGCCATCTCATCCTCGGGAGAGATCCGCAAAAGCTTAAGCTTATGAAGAATGAAAAACAAAGGACCCATGGTAGCACTGACCCACCCGGCTATCACTAATATCTGAATCACATGAGCAGCCAACAGCTTTCCACCCCCGCCCATGAACAACCCGTATGGTCGACCCTGTTTATTCGGGTAAACCTCCCTTACGTACTTCTCCGAGGCAAACAACGCCGTGAATATCACTCCCCACGCGCCACAACCACCGTGAAGCTGCGCTGCCTCCAGCGGGTCGTCGAACTTAAACTTCTCGGCTAACTTGTTGAAACCGATCAGAACCCAAGCCGCAACAAACCCGCATATTATAGCAGCCCACGGCTCGACCACGGAGCACCCTGAAGTTATGGCCGCGAACCCACCAAGCAAACCGTTGCACACATCGGTTACGTTCCAGTGACCCGATAACAGTCTTTTGCCGAAAAGGGTGGTCAAGGCCGCAGTGGAGCCTGCAAGGGTGGTGGTGACGGCGGTCCGACCGATCGCACTCCATTGACCGTAATAGCTGCTACCAGCAGCAGCAGAGTAAGCACTCAGGATTTTGGTAAATGACCCAGGGTTGAAACCGTACCAACCGAACCAGAGCATGAATGTACCAAGAACCACGAGTGAAGCACTGTGTCCACGTAAAGCCAACGCCTTGCCTGACGCAAAACGGCCGATTCTCGGACCTTCAATAAGAGCACCCCAGAAACCAGCGATGCCACCCACCATGTGAACAACTCCTGAACCAGCAAAGTCAATGACTCCAGTACCAAACAAGAGATCTAAATCAGATTTGGTGGGACTAGCCCAACCATCTAAAGACCAGAACCAGTGAGACACAACAGGGTAAACAAACCCAGTTAAAAACGATGAGTAGATCAAGTAGGCGACGAACTGGGTTCTTTCAGCTATGGAGCCACTAGTGATCCCAGCGGCTGCTATAGCAAAAGCCCACTGATAAAGGAAGTAGCTGTAGTCAAAGTTGGAGGAGGGAAACGACTTGAGAGCGAAGTTGTGGCGACCGATGAATCCATTAGTGGGGGTACCAAAGGCAAAGGCGAAGCCGAAGAGGTAGTAGAAGAGGCCACCAGCAGCGGCGTCGAGGACGTTGGTGAGCATGATGTTCATAGTGTTCTTGGCGCGAACAGAGCCAGCGCAGAGCATGGCGAAGCCCAGCTGCATGGAGAAGACAAGGTAGGCGGAGAAGAGGAGGTACGTGCTGTCGACGGCATATTGTGTAGCAGTGAAGTTGTCAGCGGCCGTGGAGAAGCGGGAGCATATGAAGTCGGCAACGGCGGAGGAGTTGGTGACGTTGGGGCCGAGGAGCTGGGTCAGTTGGTCGGAGGAGCAGTTCATGGAGGCCATGGTGTAGGATTCTATTCTGGACTTTTGGTAGGTAGAGATTGAGATTTGAAAGACAGAGAGGTACCTAATTATATTCTTAAGATATGGACAGTTGGAAGAGTGTTAGGGAGGAGTTAAACGAGGACACAGGGTATGAGATATAAATAGAAGAAATACTGATAATTGAAAAATGTAATATGCCTATATTATTATTATTGGTGGGTTCTCAATCACGTGCAGAAATAAATATTATCTACAAGCTTTCCTTTTTACGCACACATGACATTTATATATAAAATTTTAATTTTGGACTTCGTTAGCTTAAACTCAGATTACGAATTGGATTTCAAGTAAAACATAAAGTTTTAACATACAAAACGACAACGCACCTGTAAACACTGTCTCCGATAGAATCAAACTTGGGCGTAGTTGACCAGTGCGGAGGAGGAAGAGCAGGAGTCTCTAGGCATGTAGTATATACTCCAGAATCTTAGGGGAGTAAGGAACCGTGTCATTGTTGTCTTGACCAATCAGATTTTAGCTTTTTATTTGAGAAAAGAAAAATAAAATCTAATCTTGCGAGCAATTCTGTCACGAGGCTTTTACGCAATCTTAATTATTATTAAATAATAATTACTCGTTATATTAATTTATTAAAGTAGGCTGGCCAGTGGCTACTTCAATTCTCTGTTATGCAGAAAGAAGAATCAATGTAGCCGCCGCTTTCGCCAGCTGCACTGGATCCAACTGCCAGTTGTTCATCGCTGACTTTCTACAATTTAGATGATATTTTTGGCCTAAAATTAAATCCAAATATTACAAAAAAAAAGGAGTTCAAATAGGCGTAGATTTTTCTATCTTGGTCAAAATCAATTCAATTTTCAAATATTTTTTAAAAATTTCAGTTCAAAATAGATTTATACAATTTTATAATATTAATAACAACAACAATAATATTAAGTAAAATGTCACTGATTTGTAAAATCTAAGAAATCCAATAATACGCAATCTTACTTATAAGTAGTAAAGAGGTTGTTTCCATAATAACTAATATGACTCCATTTCTTAAAAATTAAATGACTTGAGTTTTAGGTTTTAAGTTTAGAAATTAAACCCAAAAAATTTATAAGACCAATTTGGATTATACAAAAACAAAAAAATTTCAGCTAAAACATATATTCATAAATTTTTTAAATTTGGGCCTCCTAATGATGATATTAAAGAATTTTAATTTAGTTAATATTCAAATAAATATTTAATTATTTACATTTTTAAATAAATTTTATATTTAATTAATTAAACTTTTCGTGTATTTTTTGAATTTTTATTTTATAATAAGTTTATGATTATTTTCACTTGGAAATGATTAACTTTTTTAATTCAAATTTAACGTGGTTTCATATACTAAGATATAAATTAATGTTAATTTTTTACAATCATATTTTATATAATTATTAAAAAATTATGAGACATGGACCTATAAATTACTTCAAATTTGAAAATTTTATGATTGATCGAGTTTGAGTTAGATGTAACACGTAATAAGATCTTAGTTATATATCCCAGATCGAACGTGAAAGGGAAATAAACGAAGAAATACGAAAAATATCTAATTTCGGTTCCATAACTTTAAACAAGTTTTTCGAAGCCAAAATGAGCACTAATCCACCGTCGTCTTCGAAGAAACTCTTCATCGGGATGCGGTAAAGTCTTTCTATTGTTTTCTCAAAACATAAGCTCTCTTAACGGGGTAGAGAATCGTTATACATACAAATAATATGAGCAACTGCAAGATGCCTTAACATTTATATCGACCTTCCCCATCACAGGCCTGATATGGGTCATATTCACACTGATCAGAATCTATTTTTCTCATAGACTTTGACCCATTAACTTAGATCATTTATTGGGTTTCTTTATTATCTTTATCTAGATCAAATTACGTAACTTGACCGATAAGTTATTAAAAAACTAAAAATGCAATTAAATGTTGTCCAACTTTATGGGAAATGTCAAAATTATCCAGCATTCTCCTTCTTGGACAATACTTAATTGCGGTATTGATTCAAGTTTAAACAGTTTTAAAAACTCGGTTAAGTCACGCTACTGTATTAGTCGACTAAATTTAAAAACAAATCATTTGATCCAAAGATAGCAAAAGTCCATCATTTCGTCCTACAAGGCTTTCAATAGCGAAAAACATCAAATGCACGTGTCATGTGTAACATAGATCCAATACAATCACGCGTATCTAATACCTCATCTTCGTTTATAGACCTTAATTTTTCTAAACTTTATGCTAAACTACATATGCTAAACTGCATTAGAGAAATCATGTTTTCTCTCACTAAATGCTAAACAGCATTAGAAAAAACCTGCTTTCTCTCAGCGAATGCTAAATAGCATCAGAGAAAATCTTTATGTTCTCTAACTGAATGCTAAATTGTATTAGAGAACCTTTATGAGATTGAAAACTTAAATCCCCTATGTTATGTCAAAATTTATGGTTATCTATATAAAAATGTGTGCGTCTAAATGACATAGCTCAAGGTCAATCTGTATATATGCCCAGTGACCTTTAAATGCTTAAGATCGACACAAATCTTAAGACTTTCATACGTATTATGACAATGTACGATAACATGTATCACTGAGGATAAACGATGATCATCTTTATTGATGAACCAGCATATCGTCATAATATATCAAATGTATAAATGTACAAATGTACATGGAGCAAATATAATGATCTCCTAATTAACAGTGTCTAAAGACTTCAAAATACCCATACTGTATACTTGTCTCACAATCACAAGTGGGCGAAGTCCTTTAGTTAAAGGATCAACTAACATTTCCGCAGTCCTTAAATGCTCCAAACCTTAATGTCACCTTTTCGGATCAACTCCTTTGTGGTCAAATATTTGGCCTCCAAATGCTAAGTTCATGTGATATTCTTTGTTGTTACTAAACAACATAGTAGCAAGATTATCACAATACAACCAAATGGGTCTAGCCCCTTTATTAGCCACAGACAACTCAGAAATCAAGCTTATGAGCTAAATCGCCTGTGAAGTAGCCCCATAGCATGCACTCTGCATGCATAGTCAAGGAAGTGATGTGTCTCCCTAACACTCTTCTACGACATTGTTCCATCTGCAAACATTAAAATATAACCTTAAGTGGACCTTTGTTCATCCAGACAGATATAACTAAAATCTGAATATGGATTCCCTACGAGGTTTAGATTGTTGACTTTTTTATATGTCAACATATAATCCTTGGTTCCCTTTAAGTATCTTAACACTCGTTTGACTGTATTCCAATGGTCTACACTTGAGTTAATCAGATATTGACCAAACTGTCTAATAGTAAATGCAATGTCCTACATAGTACTTGCCCCCAGGTTATAAACCATACTAGAATACGGAACATTTCTCATAACCTCTCTCTTTACTTTATTATTTGGACACTATGTCAAAGATTATCTCTCGCTATGAGAGATAGGTGCTATGATAGGTTTATAGTTAACCATATTAAACCTTTGTAGCAATACTTAATGTATGCACTCTGTAAGAGGCCTAATGAGTGTTGAGATTTGTCTCGATAAATTTGCACACCTAGGATAAAAGATACTTCGCCAAGGTCCTTCATGTCAAAGTGTTTGGCCAAAAGTTGCTTAAGTTTATGTAACATGGTAAAGTCATTTGACGGCAGCAATATATCATCCACATATAAGTATGAAGATAACTTTGCTCCCCTTGACCTTATAGTATAAGCATCTTTAAACTGTATTTTTCATGAAGTTGAAAGAGGTCACAACCTCATTAAATGTAAGGTATCACTTTCGGGAGGTTTGATGTAAATCATATATTGATCTGCTTGACATGCAAACCATGTCAATTCTATCGGGATCCTGAAATCCTTCATGTTATTCCATATAGACATCTTAATAAAGGTCTTTATTCATGAAAGTGGTTTTGACAGTTATCTGGTGTAACTCTATATCATCATAAGCTATAATTGTCAATGTATCCTTCGAGGATATGATAGAAAAATTAACATTAAAGTCAATCTTTCTTCCTGAGTAAACCATCAGGCAACTGAGTAAGCCTATAAACAGTTGAACATCATCCCGAAATCCTTTAGGTATTTAAACTTATCTACAACTGACGGGTTTGCAGTTCTGCTGCAAATCAACTGGCTCCCTGACCATATTATGCTTTATAGATTGGATCTTATCATTCATTGCATCCTACCACAAAGTCGCATTAGGTCCAAAAATAACTTCTGTAAAATTAGCTAGATCTGCAACATGTCTAACATCATAGCCTTGTTCACCAAAAAGACTATGTAATCAGATGGGATAGCAGGTCATCTCACTCTAGTGGATCTATACAACTGCATTAGATCTTGTACTCCCAGGAACCACTTTGTGTATAGGTATGGGTTCCTGTTCTTGTACAAACAAGGTACTAAGACTTAGATCCACCAGATCTAACTGTATGAATGGTGAGTACATAATAATTGTGGTATTCATCCTGCTATCATTTGAAGATTCAAAGGACCCCCATTATCATAGACGTCGTATTACAAAAACTTAGATGTTTGTGATTCTACTATTTTGGTTCCTCCTTCTCTACAGTGAAATCCGTACTTTTTTATTGATCGAGATATCTTACTAAATAGTAATGACCGAAGCGAGCATGCAATTTGTCTTTATAAGGAATATACTACCTCAGTAGGGCAGTCCCAGACACAAATTTGTACAAGGTTTGGTTTCCACATTTCTAGAAAATCAGGTAGATTAGTCCTGTTCTATATCGGCTTCTACAAGTCCTTTAGGGTGCTATTATGCCTTTCAATAACACACTATTTTGCTCAAGACTACCCGGCATAGTGAACTTAGTCACTATTCTAACGGATTCCAATATCTAGCAAACGAACCTTTTCATATCCTGAAATACCATGTTTGCTATGACACTCTCCTCCACGGTCATATCTGACTCTCTGGATGGATTTTTCCAATTAGTTCTCAATCTTCAGTTTTTAAGCTAGAACACATAACTATAATGAGAAAAATCATCAACAAATGCTAGAGTGCATTTGGAATTGCACAATGCAATTGTATAAGGTCTTCTAATATCCGTATGCATCAAGCCTAATAAGCCAAAAACACAAGTTAATCTCTTTATCCTTATTTTAGTCAACTTATCCCAGCAACAGTCAACACATGTTTCCAGATCATCGTAATCTAGAATTGAGAGAATGTTTTCCCTAATCAATCTCTTAACCCTAGCTCTGAAAATGTGGTTTAATCTGTATGTGATAACATGTATGACTTATCTTTTATTAGGGTCGACCCTTTTGATTTGTTTGACAAGATACGAAGAAACATATATCTAATTCTGGGTAAGACACATTTTCTACAAACTGTATGACAAGAAAGTTATACTATTATATTTTGCATTAAAAATAACTCTACAACATAAGCATTAAATACAAAACGTTAACCTTCTTTGTCTAAAATTGATATAAAGATCACATATAAAATGTGTTGTGTAAAAATCAAAATGAACCGTGTAATAAGGTTCAGTACATACATCCCCTATAGATATTACATTAGCTTCTTCATTGTTGTCAACCATCAGTTTCTTCCTCCTTTTATTTTGCTCTATCCTAGATATGAACTCCTGCATTGTGAAAACATCATGATAAGATGCTCCACTATCTAATCACCAAAGGCTGGATGTGGCTACAGTACAATCAGAGTTATGAATTGATAAGCCAAGGAGTTAGTTGATGGTCTCAATCTTTCCTTCCAAACCTTTTACTGTTGGCTTCTTTATGTTCGTAAGACCTTTACCAGTAGTGGATTGACCAACATCAGCATGTGGAGAAGATTTAGTCTTTTTACCTTTGAACTTAGCAAGCTTCATCCTTGCATTTCTTTTAGTTGCTTTGAGGGCTGTAGGAGTAGCAAGCTTGAGTTTATCCTCCTTAGCAACGCAATGAGCAATTAAAACATTGAAATCCCATTTCTTATCCAGCGAATAATATGTCATCACCAGATAACTAAACTCTGTAGGGAGTCTATTCAGAGTCTGGTAAACTATGAAGACATCAGGAAGAGAAATGTTTAGCATCTTCAGTTTACTGTGAAGATGTATCATCCTTGATATGCACTCCATCACTCCCTCTTCTCCCATATATCTCATGGAAAATAATTCTTTCATTAAGGCATTTATCTGAACATTAGGTGAAACCGTGTACCTCTAGGAGACATTACCAAGAAACTCCTTCACTATGTCAGTGTCCGAAAGTCTACTGAGCAGATGGTTAGGTATAGATCTCTTAATGTTCATCAGCCATAATTTGTTAAACCGATCACATGTTGTATAAGCTGCTTTATAAGTTCTCGAGCTCATAGATGTAGGTGGAGATTACCTATCCGTTCGTATGGCCATATCAATTTCAGTTATCTCCATTGCATTCAACACATCCTCTGTCCACTACTTTGTATTGAAACTGGTCAGGGTTTTAATGGTGACACTGATTTTGTTGACAGGAAAGGTGACTTAAAAATGATAATTCAAAGATCAGTACAAATGGAGGATAACAGTGGTACTCAGAGCCATTAAATAATATCTATATCAAGAATCCAATCACTCATATTATGAAACACGTTTGGGATAAATACATCATATATGCAATTAGACCTCCACATAAAGGCGATTATAGTTTCACTCATATAAGCAACAAATTTCCTCCATCTAATGCCCTTATGCACATCTCAAAATCTTATGTAAGGTCACATCTTTAAGCAGAATAACCAAACATAAGGCTAGAGACATCCCCCAACATGCAAGCAGAACAATTCAAAATACTTACTCAAAAGTCACTTTGGTGACTATATCCTCATCAACACCTAAAAGGTCCAAAAACATAAGAGATACATCTTTATGTTATCCTCACATTCTTTATGGGCATATGGTATATGATAATGTAGCATCAATAAATGCAAACTCGAATGCATAATCTCATTGTCACACACTTGTGCTGAAGACATTCTCTGAAAACTTTATTTGAGACTTTCGTAGCAAAAAAATATCATTAGAGTGACTATCATGAGTCACCGGACACTGAGCCAACCATCCGAGACACGAGAACCTTATGTATCTCCCTTATGGCAAGTTCATTGCAAAAAAATTGACTAAAAAATGCTTTTAGAATGTCTTAATTCCTTTTCTGAGCGACTATCATGCAATCCTGAATACTAAACACTGAGCATGAGACTCGAGAGACAAAAACTTGAAGTATTACCCTCATGTGATATCCGAAGCATGAAAATTCACTGAAAATCTACTTCATAACGCTTTAATTCCTTTTTCTAGAGTTAAACTTTAATTTATTACTAATGTAATAAATCCAAGAAAATAGAAAAACTCACTTTATAAATTTCTCGAACCCAAAAACTGATTCAAAACACCTCAAGGTACCTTAAGGGAAATATGAAAAATTTTCTTTTTTTAAAAGTTAATATAGCATAATGTCAGCACTGCGTCAGCACAATATAGTTGGCTTTAGCAGCGAGTAGGTAGGGGGTGCGTGGACTCGCCTTCCATCTGATGCGCATCCATGCACCTCTATCGTCTGGCGCAACACTGTCCACAAGTGTGTCACACGTGCCAAACGCACCGCCCTTCAGACGGTACTATTCACTTAGTATATGCGCCCATCATTAGATAATTCATGACTGAGTTGAAAATGAAATTAAAATTTCTACACTTAACTCATTTTTTTTTTACTTAAAGGGAAAGACGAGACAGTCACAAAATGAGTCGGGGAAAACAGGTTCCCGACTGATCCTCAACAAGGAGAAGATGACACCCTATGGGTGGAGTTTCCAAATAAGTGACTCCCAGATCAAAATGGGTGGCATAGTGCGCTAGCCAGTCTGCGCAGCAGTTGCCCTCGAAATAAGTGTGGCGATGGCTAATGGTCTAGTTACGGGAGAGCAGCTCGTCGATGCCTTGGACAATGGGGTTGAGAGCCTGGGCTCTATCAGCAGCTAAGGAAAGCAAGTGGAGTGCCGTGGTGGAATCCATTTCCAAAACAAGTCTGCAGTATCCGAGTGACTAGGCTAATGAGAGCCCAGTAAAAATCTCCCAAAGTTCCGCCAAGATTGGGGGACACCAGTCGAGATTATGAGTGAATCCGCCTAGCCAATTGCTTGTGTCGTCCCGTAGTAGTCTGCCAGCGGTGGCCGAGAGCGTCGAGCATGTAACATCCCGTCACCCATGTTAGGACTAGAATTGTAAATTATGAGAATTTCCTAGAAATTTGGAAAATGCACATCATGTAGTATTATTTGTGACATGCACATTTTTGCACATTTATATGATTGTACATGC
>JANZLC010000202.1:42501707-42519437 GCA_026413385.1 Erythroxylum gracilipes
AAATGGGTCCAAATTATTATTGAATACGAATGTTTGTAACTATTGTAACTTGCAAATGGAAATGTTTTTAAATGTCATGGGCCCGATTTGATTAGTCATGTTCCGTTTACATGTACCTTGTTTTAAAGAAACAAAAGTTTAGAAAGGAAGTTTGTCTGATTGATCGTTCTAGCATGCCACTCTTACGGGGTACGTACTCGGATATCACTATAGATGTCGAGTATGTGTCTTGCGAGAGTGGGGTGCTACAGAGCAGTTGCTAGTGTCATCCGTATTTAGTTTTACCCAGCTCATGGAAGGTGGGCGCCAGCCGATGCTATGTTGTTGGCGAAGTCGGGGGCCGAAAGCCGCGGGAAACTGCCAAGCTGCAGCCTGGCGGATAAGACCTGCATAAGACAAAATACAAGAAATGGGTGAGGAAGGCCAAGTAAAAGTAGCCTCAAATAAAGTCCGGTTTCGCCAATTCCATAGGAACCAACACGTGATGCCAAAGAGGGTTGACCAGTCGTGGTCATATACCCTACCATGGTACTGGAGGTTGGTCCAGATCCACTCTTGCGCGGACCTGGTGAAGAAGCCATGGGGAATTAGATGGGAAGGAAAATAAGACCATACGCGTTGGGCTTGACGACAATCCCGCATGACGTGGAGGGAGGATTCAGTTGTGTGGCAATGGTGGCAAGAGTCATCGAAGGATATATGTCGGAGGACAAGAGTTTGCTTAGTGAGAAGGCGATCATGAGCCAGGAGCCAAAGGAAAGAACGTATGCGTTAGGGACCTGGCCAGTGCCAAATGGCCTTCCAAATTATCTGGGGCCGGTCATTGATGTGGTCAAGCAGAAGGGAGTAAGCGGACGCGACCGTGAATTCCCTCGTGGCGGAATATCCCCATATCCGTTTGTCTGGACCCATGTGTGGGGTAAGGGAGAAAGGTACTGCTGAATAACGGCCCAGTTCCAATGTCCATCCACATCGACCATATGGGGGATGGTGGAATGGAGGATGGCCTTCCACTCTAAAAACTTATCTAATTCCAGATATGATGTTTTAAGTTGCATTTATTTAGGTGATTATCAATAAACTCTTTATAATTACAGATTTTAAAATAACGATGTTTCACGTAATATTATATGATATAATTTTGAAGTTTACAATTAAAGTTTACATGTATGTTATAAAACTAAAGTTATAAAAGAGTTGTTGATAATATTTAAAAAAATAAAAAAATATATATTGAGAATGTGTAAAATCAGAAAAGAATTCAAACAATATTATCCTTTGCTGAATTTCACATCAAGCGCTAGAGCGTTTCACATGCGAGAAAAGTCTAAGGAGATCAAGGAAGACAACAAAGATATACAAACAAATTAAACGACTAGGCACGGAGAGTTCTTTGTTCACATTTCTTTATTTAGAAAGAGGTTTGACAGAGAAAAAGCAAAATCTATACAAGATTTCCCACCTTTGTTGACTAGATCCTTTTTATTGGTAAAGTTTTAATATTATTAAATTTTGTGAGACCTTACACTTTATTAAAATTTATATTTGGTGTTGTTATTAACTATTTGGTTATTAGCCGATTAGTTAAAAAATAACTGATTGAATAAATTTAGTTGATTGAGTTACCTTATTAATCTCAATCAATTAATTTTTAAAAAGCTCATAAACGAGTATCTTCTCTCTTGGATTCTAAGAACAAAATGAACCAAAAACACTCTTTTTTTTCTTTGTTGCCTTTTTCCAATCTTATAAGCTGCATTTGTAATAATTAATAAAGCTTTCTTTTTTTTGCAATAATTATTAATTTTGTGCCTGTGATAAGTATCTATCATTATATTAACATTGAAAAAGGAGAAAAAAGAAATACTCGTCATTATCATTATCATTATTATTATATGATATATTTTTAATAGATTTATAAACTTAATTTTTATAAAATTAAATATCTAAAATTTAAATTCTTATAAAAATATTCAAATAAATATTAAAACATAATACTCATGTTATTATAATTTTTTAAAGTCATATCCTTGTAAGTCATTTTACATATAAATAGATAATACTAAACAACTAATTTTATTAAACATCTTTAATAAACAGCAATTTATCGATTGGTCAAATCAACTGATATAATCCACTGTCAACTAACTGCTTATAAAATCAACTAATAGTTAGTACAATCTGTTAATTATCAAATATAGTCTCTATCTTGCTCCTACCTATTAGTTGTAGGACAAAAAGATAATTTGCTTTTTTGCTTAATTATAAAATAATCACCCAAATAAAAATATTAATTATTTTTGTGTGTGAATAAAATGTAATTGGGTACCTGCAAGTAGACGCAGTGTTGGGCAGAATCAAATCACATGGCTTATTATAATTGTATAAGCTGTACCCATTTATTTGCATGCCAACCTATTGTACATGAACAATTTTTAAATGTAAAACATTTATAATTGAGGGCCTCTTGATTTGCACAACTTGGACCGTCCCATGTAACGAGGCAGTCAAATACATACCCGCACGGGTAGTCCAGTTGATTTTTTAGGAGAGTAACTGAGTCTAAGGTTTCTGGTTCGAATCTTGACAGTGGCTGAGGAATCCTCCAATGGGGGAGCTCTTGTGCGCACTGAGTACAAGACTGCCTTCTTGAGGAGCTAGCTGGGATTAAAACGCGTTTCAATCCTCTAGCGGTAGTCGGATTTGCGACTAAGAACCCTTAAAATTAGGGATTCAACCTTTTGAGTCCAAGACAGTCAAATACATTGACCCATGTCCATGTGCAATGCATTTCAACTAATAAGATTTATAAATCATAACCTTAATTTAAAGGGTTCGCATGCTCTTTTAAAAAATTTAAAATTTAAAAAGTTTAATCGATGTTAAATTATAAAAAAAGTTAAAAATTGAATAAAATTAAAATTTTGAAATAAAAATAAGAGAAATTAATCTTACTAATAAAAAAATTTATAATTTAATTAAGAAAGATATTATTAAATAAAAATAATTTATTTATAAGAATTTAATAATATATAAAAATTGATCGATTAATTAAAATTTTATTAATTTGATCAATTTTAACAATAAAAATTATTAAAGTAAATTAAACTATAAATTTAAAAATCGAACAAAAATTGAAAGTTTCAATATTTTTATAATCAAATCGGTCTAATCAGTTAAATTAATCTTTAATTTTTTATATTAGAAAAATACATTTTTAATCTTACATTACTTCCTGGCTTAGGTATGCAACATAGGCGGCTCGCTGCACTTGCGCTCCTCCTGTAATCATCGATCCTCTCTCTTATCATCTCTGGCTATTACCCCACCATCTTTGTCATACACCTTGGACTTAAAAGGTGAAACGTTCACTTTAAGTGTCCCATATTTTGGTCTGATATTATGTGAGGGAGGTAAATTACGGTTTAATTTTAGTCAATTTTTTGAAAAGATAGCCCAGTATTTGGTGCGTACAAGGAGTCACCACATTGGATGAACTCTCACTCTGTCACTGCCAAAACTCGAACCTAAAATTTTGGACTCATTTTCCTTCCCAATTACGAACTGAACTATCCGTGCGGGCATCTTTGTCATACACCTAATTCGATGCATTGCTTTCAAAAGTGGTTCAACAAATAACTTTACTTTCTCCCTCTTCCCTTTAAATATAATCCTAATAACCTTTCAACTTGTCAATCTTTTGACAATATTGGGAACTGTTTTAGATAAATGAATTGTTTCAGAATCAAGACGATAGGTAATAAGTGAAGAGATTGTTTATTTTATGTATTAAAGGACGTGGTTAAGTAGAAAGGACTCATTCATCCTTAACCAAAAATCAGTTGGTTAAGATTTGATTCTTGACTTTAAGTATAAGGTAGTCTTACATTCTTAAGTCAGTTATCCCATCCTATGTGGTACCTACAAATCAATGAAAGGATTAATCACTTAGTCCTCCAATAAATACCCTGACCTAAGATTTAAAAAAAAACAACAATTTGTTAAGTATTACGGTCAACAAGTTTAGAAAGGCAAAGAAGGAAGCTGTCGATTCATTTCAACGTTTGCAATTTGTGGGGACAATTATGAGAACTATTAAACGTCTTTATTAATGAGACAATTATTTATTAGTACCTATGTAAGAGAGAAAGACAATAAGATATTAAATAAAATATTTAGGGATCATTAAAAAATTCATCTCATTTGACTAGTTCAATCATAAAAATTTTGAACCTTCTAATTTTTTTATTTGATTTTTAACTTTTCAGTTTAAATTACTTTAATAACTCTTGTTATTAAAAAGCGATTAATTTATTAATTAATTAGTCAAGTTTTTATAAACTAAAATAAATCAATTAATTTTTATTTAACAATTTCTTTTTCTATTAAACTTCAATTTTTTTAAAAAGTGATAACAATATCTTTTAATCATATTTTAAAATTTATTTAATTTTTAACCGATTTTATGACGGTCTAATACCCATTAAACTTTTGAAACCTTAAACTTACAATTTTACTAATTTAACGTTTATTTCAGTCTTTAAAACATTGATATTAAAACATGTAATCCTTACATAAGACTTAAAATAAAAGGATACCTACAAAAATTATGAACCAACATGACATAATTATAAAATATTTGAATGGAATGATTCAGGTAGTAGTAACTACGACATAGGTAAGGAAGGAGTAATTAGTTTCAAAGAACCAAAGTAGCAGAGAGTATACATTATTATTATTTTTTAAATACACTAATTATTATGTTTATTTCCAAAATAACCGTTGACAATTCAACACTGAGCATCCGTACAAGACTGCAGATTATGTGAGAGGAAATTTGATCAACTTAAAAAGTCAACGCCAATTTATATCTGAGATTGGACAGCCGTTGAGTTTGTTAATGCGATCATGGGTGCTTATTGTCAACCCCTTATGGTTGACCAAGACAATTTTCTTAAATGAAAAAAGTCAAACATTATATATATGTCAAAGTTGACGGATTAATGTTCTACATTTAATATCATTTAGAATTCTCATTAATTAGATGGCATCAGATGTAATTATACTTAAGAACTTCAGATTGATCAATAAAAGATATCAATAAATTGATTATTTATAGCAATCAATCAATTGTTAGAATTTCTCCCTTCCTAAAATCTAATTATTTTACTGTACTAATTAATAAAATAATAAAAATAATTGTTTGTAATATTCATTTACATTTATTCCTTCCTAAAACAAATTATTTTGGTGAATTAATTATCTGATAACTAAGTTAATTTAATTCTTGAATCACATTCGTCGAGTTTTTTCATTTCCTAAAATTTAATCATTATGTCTCATTTGGTAACTAGTAATGAAAGAATTGAAATAAAAAAATAAGAATGAGAATATAAGGTGGAAATCAGAATGTGAATGGAATTACTGATTATGCATGTTTGGTATAGTATTAAACAAAGTTAATAATTATGTCAATATTTGTATTAAATATTTAAAATGAAAATGAAACTTTGTACTCATATTTATTTAGTACATAATTAATTAAATTATTTTATCTTATTTTATAAATAATTAATCAAAAATTTAAATGATTTATAAAATTATTTATTTTTAAATAATTATGAATAATTTTTATGACAAGAATAAAGAAACAAAATAAAATAATTATTAAAAAATAATATAAAAGATAATTTTTATGATAATATTTTAATAAGAATCAATATCTTGATAATATTTTGATAATAACTTCAATCTCATTTCCACTTCTTTATTACTTGTTACCAAGCACAACTTTAGTGTTTTGCTCCATTTATTGATTCAAAACTAGTGTAAAAAGGTTTAAGAGGTAAAATTTTCAAAACTTTTCCCATTTTTATACTGACAATTTTTAGTTTATTTTTTCATAGTATGCATCATACTTATGTTACAATACAAATTCTAGTTTGCACCATCTATAGTTGAGTTTTAGTATCAACTTCATTTCCTAATTCCTACTATTTTCGCAGTTTTTTTTTCTTTTAGACTATATTTGATTGGACGTAAGATTTTTAATAAAATAGAATGATTTATAACATAATCAAATGTAAATAGATGTAATATTAGAAAATTGTTGTTTAGAGAGATAGAAAAATTTATAATATAATATAATGCAATATTATTTAAAAAAGATTCATAATATAATATAGTGATATATTGTTCATCATTTTACATTCCATCATAAACCACTCAAATCAGAGGTAACTTATTTTTACTGTTTAGAGTAATGTAAAACACTCACCTTCTGTCCTATTCTATTCCATTTTATTATAAATCCTCATTTTACTTGATAAAATAAAATAAAATAAAATAATATTCTATTCTATTCAATGCCCCAACTAAATATAACCTTAAGAATTATCTTCGTATTAAAATTTGGCAGTTAATATTTCCTCAGCTCTTTCAGCAAGACTTTTACTAATGCCATTGTTGTTGTTAATAAAAATAAAATTTCCGCTGCAATTTCCTTCGAATTCTATACATTAGAATCGTGGGAATTTGATCTATCGTACACGTACTCGTTGAATTGATAGAAAGTCGCAGTCTTACATGGATCTAAAACAATCATAGAACTCATGATTCCAAAATCTATAGCCTCATGTTTCTGTAGCAAGATGTGGGCCTAAGGTCTCGTCCGTGGCTTGTTGAAAGCTGAAGAGTCTTTTATCTCAATTCTATGTGGCTAAGAATCTCCAAAACTTATCGCCCGAATTCTTTACTTGAATCTCATGCGAAAGCTACATATGCAAAACTTCCAAGTAACCCTATCTATAGTCCTCGGTCAGGATTCCCCGCAAGGGATATTCATAATCACAAGCAATATTTCAATCTCATTTTTTATATCCACTACTCATAGTACTGTCCACCATACATCTTGTTACTACAAACGACACTATTGTTGCAGCAGTTTCTTTAAGCTTATGGTCTCTGAGGAGCCTGAGCTACTGAAAAAGATAGGAAGAAAGTTCAAAAGGCTTCCCTGTATTAGTGAAACCCTTTTGGCTGAAGGAATCAATGTACCGTCCTATTCGTTAAGCCCTTTTAGCTTTCTCTTTTGTTTTTTATGTTGACTACGCAAACCTGGAAGAGAAAAAGAAGATTAATCTTATTGTGTAGCTCTTAAAAGTAAATGAAATGAAAAGACCAAAAAGAACAGGAAACTAATGGAAGGTGTAAAGCAATACGTTTCTTATCTTCTTTTCTTTTTCTCCTTAAACTGTCCATAGCTTTTCGTTTGTCTGCCATCTCTTTCATATTCACACGAACCTGAGCAAGGGACACAACCAATATCAAGATACACAAGAATGGCCATAAAAAGGGATGGTGATTACAAGTACAAAATCTTGATTCATTTTGCTGTTCCTCAACATACTATGTTAAAACCTTTAATTTCAAAACCAAATGTTTAGCACGACAATCAGACTGACCCACTTGAAAATTTGGACGATATATGTTTGGCAGCCAAACATGAGAATTCACTCAATTTGCAACTGAATTAGGACCAAAATAAAGCAATCATGAAATGGATCCCTGGGTTTGCACCATAGCATTAGCAAATGAATGCTCATTAACAATTCGAAATGGGCATTTAGTGAAACATTTGCCACAAATAAGGAAAGAACACTAGACAGAAATTAAAATGGATATTAGGACCTCATGACCGGCATTTCGGAGTGCCTGCAGCGGCTCCACACAATCCTGACCAATAACTACTAATTTCTTTCTTTTCTTATCATCCCAATTGATACCATTCCCTGATTTCTGTCTAGCTAATTCTTCAAACTGAAGCTGCAGAAGAGGTGAAACACCAGCCTGCAGGAAGATCAAGTTAGAGATTGCTGCTAGCCATTGCTGTTTTTATTAGCAGCGCTCATGAAAGGCAGTCATAATCTTCGCACCGACTGAATGGAAAAAAATAGTCTGAATGAAGCCATGCAAAGCAAAAAGGGTTAAATATGCAACTAGGGTTCATTTTTAGATACAAATACCAGTTAATTTAACCCTTATTTTAACAAGAAGTGCATGCCACATCATCAAACTTCACCTATTTTTGTTAATGGTTCATCCAAACAAGTGTTTAACTTGTTTATAATTTATAACGTCAGGGGCTTAATTGAATGCTTTGAAGATGTCAGGGTTCTTATTGCAGTTCACAGTGAATCTTGGGGGCTTGTATACCCCTTTCTCCTAAAAAAAAAATTTAACAGGACTTTTTGACGTATAACTACTACCTCCAACAATAGTCCAATACTGATTTTACCAATGTTTGAGAAACTAGACCAGACATCAATGGTAAGAGAAGTTTAAGATTTAAAGGTTCACCCAGAAATAGATCATTATAAACCGGTATATAATGAATGAGAAGAAGAAACTATAAAAATAAACAAAAACATAATGTAACAATAAAATATTTTATTGATAAAGAAAGGATAACCATTTACATCTCTTGAGCAAATAATCGTTTAGAACATAACAAAATGTGCCTCAAAAACTAGGATGATCTTTACACTTGTTCGACCAATATATACTATCTTACTGCTCTCTCAACCTAAATTGTGGTTTAAATCTTAAACTAAATTATCCACGACCTTGACAATGACCCCTGTTTCACTAACCTGCTTACAGCTCTCTCAACCTAAATCGTGAACCATGTTATAACCTGCTAACACTACCAAGACCAACTTTGACAATACCATATCATAGGAAAAATTATCGGAAGTTGGAAGTAGAAGGCCAATGGTGAAGTGGATTCCACTCCCATAGCACAAATTAAAAAATTGTATGTTAAACAGTCATGAGAACTCTTTAATCTTTAGAGAAATAAAGGAAACAACCATGGATGTAATAAGAATAAACCATAACCTAGAATCTAGAAATATTCAAAATAAAGTTAGCACCAAGAGATATAAAGCAGAACCCAGAACCAATAATTTTTAAAATAAAGTTAGCGATAAGAGACAAACTAAAATCAAAGATCAATTTTCTTGAATAAAGTTAACAAGAAAAGACATAAATCAGAACCCAGAATCCAAAATAAAAAAATTTCAGAATAAAGTTGGCAGTAAGAGACATAAACTTTTAGAATAAAGCTAGCAGTAAGAGACATAAATCAGAACCAAGAACCTAGAATCCAGATTTTTGTAGAAACCAGATTCCAAATTTTTTTGAAACCAGCAGCTCTTATACATACCACATCGGACAAACAAAAAACCTATATATCATGTAGAATTCAAACCCATATGAAAGTTTAAAGATACAAACTCATCTGATTCTTCAACATTTTGATTAAGAGAGTCAAATGCTCAAATCTAATCTGGAAATGATAAAAGCAAAACTTAGTTTATTATCCTGGACTGAGAGAAAAAAAGGAAAGGAAAAACCAAATCAATAACAAGGGTTTAAACTCACAGTTTCTTCAAACTTATGATGATGGGAGCTAAAATTTGAATGTCTTTAACAACATAGAGAAGACAAAAAGAATTTGACGAGTGTGAAGAATTCTTGTGAAGAAGACAATGCAAGATGGTGAAGAAGAAGAATTATATTAAATTATAAACTCCGCTTACCGGTCCGGGCAGTTTAGAAGGTTTAATAAAATAGGCTGGTTTGCATCTTAATCAACCGGTTTATAAATTTAAAGGTTTTTAAACCTAACTGGATCATCTACCTGGCTGGTTCCCGGTAAATCTGGTTGAACTGGCCATTATTCTTACAATCATCTTTCAAGCTTTGATTAATCACTATTAATAAATCTTAAAATAATATTGCAAATTTAATCACATGCACTAACATAGTAACATACTAAGAGCAAAAGTGATCAACACCTGTTAAATAAAACAAGATTAGCTACATTAAAAACACTCCAGCACAAGCTATTTATAGGCAACCAACAGTGACCCAAAAAGTTAAAATTGCAAATTGATAGCAAATTACCCCTGCCAAATAGCGATTTGACAATGATCTTGGTCGCAAAGGATGTGAAAGGAGCAAATTGAGCTCCTGCATTTCAAAAAGGAAACATAAGGACAAAGCTGCAAAATTTTCGATTCATTTAAGGAAGTTTGAAAGTTTCTTTTTCTGGACGTGAAACCTGCTGTAACTTTTTCAACTGCATGGAGGTGACTTTCTTTTTTTTATAGTTGTTTACTCTCTCCTCTTCGCTGTCCTCATTGTCCATAGTTAACTCCAGTGATTCAGCATTCCGTTCAAACCAGGTTTTCTTTGCCTTCTCCTGTCGAATTCACACATTCACAAACAGCAAAAGAGATTACCTGGGGTGTCAGTCTTGCATAAACTGAAAATAGAACTCCAAAAAGCTAATGATTACAGAAATTACTACATGGTAACGTCAAATTTCCACAACATCACAGGTAACAAAATATATTGCCCAAAAACCTAAAACCTATGCACGTCAACATTAACACATAGACAGACGTTAAAATCTATGATGTATGCAAAATAACTTCACAAATAGAGAAAAATATTAAATCAATAGTCAAAAGAAAAAGAAAAGAATATGCAGTTTAAAATTAAAGAACAAGTACAATTTAAGCAAGGCCATAAATCAGGAATAAATATGGGGCACAAGTGTAAACTGCAGCTACAAGCATTATGCCCACCATATGAAAAAAAGAACTGTTTCTAACAGCTCTAAATGAAGCAAAACATAGTCTATATATACAGTCATGCATAATACCTTCAAGGGTTACATCAAACAGATTATAAAAGTAACCTGGGACTTCTTTTGCATCAATCTAAATTTACATCAACACAAAACAGCAAAGTAACCAGATAAGTACACCAGTCATACTTGGGATTCCTTTCTCACAATCTTGTCTATTTGACATGCAAGAGACAACCGCTTCATCACTTCTGGTATGTACGATTCCTCTAAAGGAAATCTGTGGAAACTCTCCTACAAAAATAAAGAGGAAATTAATATGTGTGTGACGTACAACTCATATATTAGGTATAAAATAACCCGTCTTTCCTTCATGCTAAACATAACGATTAATAATCAACCAAGAGTATTTAAGTGATCTATGATGTTAAAAGTATATAATCTCAACAAATGCATCAAAAGTTCAATAACGAATTGATCTTGACCAGTTCTCTGTTGGAGAAACTATATAATCTGCTTCTCTATAATCCTAAATTAGTACTTGGAACTTCTATTTGAAAGGTAATTCCACTAAGAACAATACAAATTTGAAAGGAATGGAAATTCTAATAAAAAAAAGCCACTACCTTGGAAAATGATTTGCACAAAGCAGCAAATTTTGATGTGTCCTTTGGTGAGATTAAGGCAATGCTACATCCATCAGTAAAAGCTCTAGCAGTTCTTCCACTTCTGTGAACATAAACCTAATATAAAATGCACAAATGAAATAAAGACAAACAGAGAGGGATCAATAAGTATGTTTAAACATTGACTAGAAATTTTCATCATTACTTCTGCCGAATGTGGAAGCTGATAATGAACAACAGTTCGAACACCGGGAATATCAAGCCCTCGTGCAGCAACATCAGTAGCAACAAGTATACCGTGTTCAGTTGAACGAAAACGATCAATTGCCTGCATCAAGTGCATAAAAGGGGAATACGTTTAATACCAAGTAAGAGTACACAAGGTGACTTGGTGCATTCTGTTGATAACAAATGTCAAATTAACTGATATAAGTTAATGAGGAAAGTAACCTCTATCTTCATAATTTCATAAGAAAGGCGCAAAGTAGACCCCTAATTAAAAAGGTAAACCATAAAAAGGTGGTCTTGGTCACTACTAAGGACATATTTTTGCAATTGCATTAGATTCAAACCTTTAGCTAATGAAACTTAGAGAAAGAAAAACCACAAACCTTTAAACGAGCTCGTTGCTGCATCTGAGCATGAAGTGTCCAAACATTAATGCCAAGGATGCGTAAGATGGCAGAAATATGGCGCAAAGCCGCAATTGACGTACAAAAGACAATAGTCCGACCTTGTCCATGAACACTCAAGATGTAGTACAGGTAAGCATCTTTATCTTCTTCTGTGCATCTATAAAACCAACAAAGTCAACCATGAGAAGTCAATCAATACAGAAAAATGGACCCGTTTGTCATTGCAAATACTGATTTTTTATCTAGTAGCCACTAAATTAAGTATCATTGAACATCAAAAAAAGCATAAATACAATTTTGCAAACAATTTCATGCCATCACCAGAGAATTGTGACATTCAGGATAGTCCAATTCTTAATTTTTGCACTCCTGTATTTTCCAGATTCAGCAATTTTACTTTGGCTTTCATTTCAGTCCAAGAGTTTTGCAAGAAATATAATCAATCACTTCCTTTCTGTCAACTCATAAGGGACTCAATAGAAAAATGATTCACAGTTTGACCTATTTATCATGTTTTTCTATTCCAGTCCTCTTACTTATTACCATTCATCATTGATAATCGAAATTATGAAATAAAGTTAGGTAATCTAATGACGTATAGAACAAGTTCTTCTGATGGTTATTCTAGCTACTTTCTATCTATTATCCGGGAATGTCAGCTCACAAGAAGGATTTGTCATGATCTGATAATCAAAGCAACTACCTGGTGACTTTATTATGCTGTCAAAGACTTCCAAGGAAAGATTTTCTTTGTCAATTCTATCATACACAAAAAGGTGAAATTACAACATTGGAATGAAAAGGCACACACCACCAGGGCAAGAAAAGCGGGATTAGAAAAGGCTAATTGTTAGGAAACAAAAATGACCATAGTTTATCTAGAAATCCATATTTTATGGGCAGCATATGTTCAAACAAACAAGAAGTTTGACTCAACCAGCTTTTGATTAAGACAGAGCCGTCTACTGCAGGAAATCCAACTCAAATTAGATCACCCTCATAACATGGCAATAAAATATAATTTCAAAGAACCAAGCCAGAAGGTGTAATGTGCATACTCAAAATGGGGATTTTATATTGTGGAGTTTAAGTCATCCATATGTAGTATCATATAACAGATAAGATGTAATGTACATACTCAACAAATGATTCCGCAAGTTTATCTGCCAGGATCGACGCCTTTGTCAAGTCAATGATGGCAGAATTAGGTCGCATCCCGGCACGCTCGGACAGAGTTTCTATTGAATTCAATCCATCAGAAGTCGTTGATTGTTTTGGTTTCAGTGAACCACGTTTTAACTTCTTGCGAAATTCAGCTGACAATGCTATAGTTGCAGAAAAAACAAATGTTTGTCTTTTCTTTCTTTGCAAGCTTGAGAATGTTACACATGTTTGTGTATCATGAGAATGGCCTTCAAGAGTACCACTGGTAGTAGGCAGCATGTCAATTATTGATTGCAATTCGCGAAAATGTCCATTCTCAATCATGCGATCAGCCTCATCCAACACAAAGAATGATAATGAATGTAGCTGCAGAAATGGGTCAATGGAATCAATACTCCTACATAACCCAAATCATCAAAAACGATCAAGTTGGAAGCATGAACACATTATTTTTTGGAAAAAAATTGCAAATTTGTTGTTGAAGATTTAATGTGTCAACAGCACTCCAACAGAATCAAGAAAATTCTGCTTCCTAATTTGATTTCTTCTGGACATTTCCTGCAGCTATTGGCACGGTTGTGCCTTTGCATGAAGAAAAGCTCAGAGAAATTCAGTGATAAAACATTATGGAAGTTCATTCTTATCGATCACTTATTTATGTACAGAAAGGTTACAAGTACTATTACACTGACAGTTTGCAAAACTAGTTCGTTCAATTCTGTTGGCAATAGTTTCCTTCTGTCACACTATTAGAGCTGGAAACGACACACTAACAGGGACTACTGCCTTTTTTCAAGAGAATGAACATTATTGCAGGACAACAAGTGACACTCAATCTCTCTATATATCAAGATTTTTACATATGTCCTGTATTTTTCCATTAAACTACTTTATACATTTAATAAATATATTTAGATTATATTTTTCTATGTACGTTATTCATTTTATTTATTTTGCTTCTACTTCTAATTTGTATACTTCACTATTATATGTATATTAAATATATGAAAAGAAAAAAAATTAACCTCGACAAGATGCCTTTCCCCACTAGACATAAGTTCCCACAACCTCCCAGGAGTCCCGACCACTATCTCAGGCCTCGCTTTTAAAAGCCTTTCCTGCTTCTCCGTAGACATCCCACCAACAATGGGAACTATCCTTATGTTGATACCCTTAGCTGCTTCCTTAAGATGATCAGTGACCTGAGAAAAGGAAAGTACAAGATTCAGGAAGCCAGTTCTTCTCTACCAAAAGTCGTATCTCAAGCAAGTCATCAAATAATATCAACATGGTTCAGTATTTTTAATGAAATATCATGCATGACAAATTTTCTTTCTCAAACAGGGAAAGTAAATTAATAATCAAAGTGCTCCTTGGTCACTATTAACAATAGATTGCAAACTCTCTGAAGGTTGAGAAAGAACTGATAATCCTAACAGATAAGAATAATCATTAATAGTTGTCCAAAGAGCACAATGGTTCTGATCACCATATCAAGTTTTTGTACCGATACAAAACATTTTATCTGAACTTCAAACTCTATGAAAGAGTTTCTTTGACTTCCACTGAAAAGATAAAATCGTGCTACTTATCAATCTTGTTAACTTGAAACAGTAAGAAGACTAAGACAGGATGAACTAATTCAGGCTGATTAGTACAATGGGAGTCCCAAAAAGGATGAAAAAGAAAAGAGATCACTTCAAAGAACCTGTATCGTTGAAAATATTCCGATTTCAGTCAACTAATAAAAGTTTCAAAGAATTCCTAATTTAAACTATTTCTAGCATAACGTTTTTTTACCTTGTGTCTCAAATAAAATTAATTTAACTTTCCAGTTCTTCACCAAAGGAAGATAAGGTCCTGCCTATATATAAAAGTGTCAAAAACTTTCAAAATCATATCATGAGGGGGCATTCAGAAAGAATAACATGAGATTAAAAACAGAGAAGAGGTGTATGCCCTCTTCGTGAATTCTATGATTCAAGGCAGGTATCAACGAGGGAAGATAAGTTCACATCTAAATGGCTAGTTTCAGGTTATGTTCGTCTATGTATCTAGAGCCTAACAAGGTTTTGAAGTCAAAGATAGTCATAAAAGTACTTGTATGAATTATGCACAATAGAACAGAGCGCACCTACCTCAATGATGGAAAAATAAATTGCAAAGATTTTGTTCAAAAGTAAAGGTCTATGTCTTTTATACCATATATATAGAAACATACGTATGTCTTTTTCAGAAAACCCCAGTTACATATCCATTCAACATCCTTGATTGCACTATGTCCTAGTGTGTTCTGGCAACCATTCTTTTTTATTTTATCCATGTACTACACAACAACAAAAAGGCAAAAAGAATAGCAACTACCATTGGTAGCTAACCCATTTTGATCTAAGCCATACAAATATACAACCAAATGTAATGTAGATGATTGAAATGTTAAATTTCTCTTGCAGCTAGAACAAAAGGCAAGGAATTTGGTTTGCTAATACGAATATATCTTACAATTATAACATAAAACTAGAGGATATCAAACAAATTGTAATCTGTACTGTAATCAATAGCCTTCGTATTAGAAGCTTATTACTACCTGCATTGCAAGCTCCCTAGTAGGAGTGATAACAAGAGACCGCAAAAGGCCTTTTGGAGCAAATTTTCCAGCTTCCTCCCCCATCTCATCAAGCATTTTTGCAGCTTTATCTCTCTCCTCCAGGAGACGCTGCAAAATGGGCAAACCAAAGGCAAGTGTTTTACCAGACCCAGTTTCTGCAGCACCAACTACATCCTGTTACACAAAAACATAACCACGACTATTAAACTAAGCAACAATATCGATCACACAAACCTTTCTATGCACTCTTCACTGACCTTTCCTTGATGTGCAGCAGCTGGTATGCAAGCTTTCTGTATTGGTGTTGGTTCCTTGAAACCAAGCCTATATATCGATTTCATGAGCAGAGGATGAAGTCTCAACTCATTCCAGGAATAAAATTCTGTTTCATCAACAGGGTCTTCTTCAAGATCCTCCTTGTTATCATTAACTACAATGGCAGTCAGAGTGTCCATGAATTAATAACAACTGCAATTGTAAATTTCATATCTCAAAATCCTACAACTTACCAATGTAGTTGCGCTTTTCCTTAAAGATCGAACAAATTACATGCGAAAGCCAAAATGATTTCCAACATATATGGAGGATATATCTCGAGGAAATTCATAATTCTTCATAAAAACTTGATTTTTCATTTTCGTTTTCCTTATCTTGGAGGCCATAGCTTAGCTCAAGAATAATATTTATAAAAAAAAGAGTCCAAACAAGCTTAGAAAGTGGAGCACATAAATTATGTGCAAACAAGATCTGTAATGACTCCAGAATTGGAAAACACTAACCATCAGTAGGTATAGCTTTAGTTGTTGCTTCCGGTGCGTTCTTCTTCTTCTTCTTCTTCCTCCTTTTCTTCCTCTTCTTCTTGTCCTCCACATTTTCCTCCTCCACTGTCTCTCCAACTTCGACTTCACCTTCACCAGCATTACCTTTCAATTTCTTCTGTCTAGATTTCTTCTCTGGCTTCCCCTCCTCATTGGGAATGATCAATCCATAGTCAACTTCATCAATCTCTTCAAGCGAATAAAAACCTACATGTAAACGTGAAAGGAAAAAGTTCATAAAAATTACCCACTAACTATAGATAACAATAGAATGCATCCTTTCATTGTTTCCAAGTAACATTGTCTGCAATAGTAAAGCCTAACACAACGCTGGAGAAACAATACTGTGTGACTGTAACTACTTATCATCAAGTATTTGGCCTACATCAAAATAAACATAGAGAGTAAATAAAAGACAGACCTCCTTCGAGGTTGTGGGATCCGGAAAGGACGGAGAAGGGGTCGTCCTCAGCAAGAGAAGTGTTCCAAGGAAGTGCGTCGAAAGTGTCTGCTTTAAAGTCACTTCGAGCTCTCTTTCTCTTCCTTTTATTCTTAGAAACAAGTTCGGAAGGACTCTGCGGTGGCGGCGAAGTAGCTGCCATGTGGATTCTGGTTCTGGTTGGGGACTTTTGTCGAACAGTTGCGTTGAAGAAGAATGATCACCAACGACGGGTTATGTTCATTTTATCAACGGAACGAGGGTGTTGTATAAAACCTAGTGTATTAATTAACGGAATAACGAAACTTTCGATGATGAAATGGAATAGTCGTTTTGATTTACGTTAAAATTTATAATATTATTTAATAAAATATTATTTAAAAGATTAATAAAATATAATAAAATGTATAATAAGTAAATATTATATTTCTTATATTAAAATAGTTTCGAGAAGATTTATTATTTTATTATTAATTATATAAAAATATCATTATTATTAATTATTTAATATATTTTATTTTATTTTATGTAATTTATATTTAAAAATAATTTATTTATATTTTTATATACGAATAATTAAAAAATAATTTTTTAATTTTTATTAATTATATAAATTTATTATTATTAATTATTTAATATGTTTTATTTTATTTTATGTGATTTATATATAAAAATAATTTATTTATATTTTTATTTCTATAAAAATATATACAAATAATTTAAAAATAATATTTTAATATATTATCTATTTTTATTAACAAAAATTTTATTTTTATTTTTATT
>JANZLC010000202.1:42535473-42545736 GCA_026413385.1 Erythroxylum gracilipes
CTTATTACTGTTTATTATTGTGATGCCATGAGGAGTTTAGTAGTGGTTATAAGTAGTGGTCTCTTATCATAGGATACATACCGGAATGACCTACGGGCGTCCCGGTGGGTACTCTAGGGTAAGGGGCGCTACACAAATAGATGCCTTAGCCATGTCAGATTTGCATCTTGGTCTATTGGATGATATCTTGTAAGGTGTAGAGGAAAAGAAAACAGCCAAGGAGATATGGGATCATCTCACAAAGTTATCGATGACGAGAGGATCAACTTCAAGAAAAGTGGAGACAAGGCCTCTAAAGCATCAACTTCTCAGGGATGTGTGGCCAATGGAGAAATCTTATACAGTGAAGTAGCAACGGTGTTCAAGGACAGAATCGAGCTCACTAATGTTTGGATAAAGGTTTCAGGAGCAACGTGGCATATGATTCCTTGTAGAGATTAGTTTCACACTTATAAATCTCTCTCTGCAGGATCTGTGTACATGGGAAATGATCATGCCTTGGAGATTGTTGGGATTGGCACCATCAAGTTGAAGATGTATGATGATATAGTTCACACTATTCAAAATGTGCGACATGTGAAGGACTTGAAGAATAATTTATTGTCTTTAGGACAATTAGATTAAATTGGGTGTAAGGCCTCCATTTAAAATGGAGTTATGAAAGTGATCAAAGCAGTGTTTGTAGTCATGAAGGCGGAAAGGATAACTTTAAACTCATACAAGCTTATGGGAGAGATGTATATGGAACCAAATGCATCGATTGCATCAGTTAGTTCTGTAGAAAATTAAACAAAATTGGGGCACCGTAAACTTGGCCACATGTCAGAACAAGGATTGAAGATTCTTATTGAGTAGAAACTACTCCCTGGTCTCACGAAGGTAACACTACCCTTCTGTGAGCACTGCGTTACAAGTAAGTAGCATAGATTGAAATTTAATGCATCGAATTTTATAAGTAAAGATATTCTAGAATTGATTCACTCTGATGTATGACAAGCACTGGTTATGTCTTTAGGTGGAACAAGGTACTTTGTGACCTTTATTGATGATTACTCCAATAGATGTTGGGTGTATCTTATTAAGAGAAGGAGAGATGTATTTCCAACTTTCACAATATTTAAAGCACAAATTAAGTTAGGGACGGGGAAGAAAATCAAGTGCCTCAGGACTGATAATGGTGGAGAATATATTGTTGATGAGTTCATTGATTTTTGTAATTGAGAAGGCATCAAACATCAATTCATGGTGCCTCAGACTCCTCAACAAAATGGAGTGGTAGAGCGAATAAACAGTGCTCTGATTGAAAGAACTAGAGTCATGTTGAGAACTGCAAGTATGGCAAAGTCTTTCTAGGCAGAAGCAATGAAGAGCGCCTGTTATGTGATTAATTGATCACCAACAAGATCGATTGATCTGAAGACATCGATGGAGATGTGGACCGGTAAACCAGCAGACTATTCTCAGTTACAAACACTTGAAAGTCCTGTGTTTGTGATGTATAATACCCAAGATATCACAAAACTAGATCCAAAATCCAGAAAATGTAGATTTATGGGGGATGCTGATGGAGTCAAGGAGTATCGACTGTGGGATCCCACTTCCCATAAGCTCGTCATTAGCAGAGATGTCATATTTACAGAAGATAAAATGTAAGAAAAAGATCAAAATAACAAGTTTGAAGAAAATTCTGAAGTTGTATCGATTCAAGAGGAAAAGAAGACTGAACAAAAAGATTCTACTAAAGCTATATCAAATCACGAGGTGCAAGAACTAGCTGAAAATACAGAAGTTTGACGGTCAACTCGTGAAAGGAGAATCTCAACCTGACAGTTTGACTATATTATGGAGGGCAATGTTGCATATTGTCTCCTAACAAAAGATGGTGAACCATCATCATTCAAAGAAGCAACAAATAGCTCAGATACATCACTTTGGATGGTAGTAATGCAGGAAGAAATAGAAGCCTTTCATAAGAATAAGACATGAAAGCTTGTGCCATTACCACAAGGGAGAAAGCGTATTGGCAACAAATGGGTGTACAAGATCAAACGTAACATGATGATCAGGCGGAGTTGTATTATGCAAGGTTGGTGGTAAAGGGATATGCTTAAAAAAAGGCATTGAATTTATTGAAATTTTTCACTTGTAGTTCGTCTCAGTTCAATTAGGATTGTCCTAGCTATGTGTGCTACATTTGATCTACATTTAAAGCAGTTAGATGTAAAGATTGCATTTCTTCATAGAGACCTTGAAGAAGAAATTTACATGCATCAACCAGTAGGTTTTAAGAACCAGGGAAAGAAAACTTGGTTTGCAGGTTGAACAAATCTTTGTACGTTTTAAATCAGGAGCCAAGATATTGGTACAAAAGATTTGATTCCTTCATAATGAGTCATGGATTCAACAGATTTAGTGCAGACCCTTGTGCATATTTCAAGAGGTTTGATAATAATGATTTCATTATATTATTGTTATATGTTGACGACATATTGGTTACAAGCCCCAATAAAGATCGTATTCAAGATTTGAAGGCTTAGTTAGTTGGAGAGTTTAAAATGAAGGATTTAGGACTAGCAAACAAGATTCTAGTGATGTAAATTTAATGATACATAAATAACAGGAAGATTTGGCTTTCTTAGAAGAACTACTTGAAGAAAATCTTATGACACTTCAATATGCAAGATTGTAAGTCTATCTTTGCCCCTCTTCCTATTAATTTTAAGTTATCCTAAGTAAAAAATCCCAGCAATGAAACAAAGAGGAATGACATGTCTCGAGTACTGTATGCATCAGTTGTGGGAAGTTTAATATTCGCTATGATTTGCACAAGACCAGTCATTGCATTTACAGTGGGAGTGGTTAGTCATTACATGGCGAATCCTAGTCGAGAACATTGGTGGGCTGTAAAGAGGATCCTAAAATATATTAAAGGGGCCTCAATATTGCTCTATGTTATGAAGGATCTAAATTGATTGTCAAAGGATATGTTGATCTTAATTTTGCAAGCGGTCTTGATAAAAGAAAATCCACTATAGGCTATGTGTTTACTATTGTAGGAGGAGCTGTGAGCTGGGTGTCGAAACTATAGACAGTTGTAGCATTATTTACAACAGAAGCTGAGTATATGGCAGCTACATAATCTTGTAAGGAATCAATCTGGATAAAAAGGTTTTTGGAGGAACTTGGGCATCGACAGGAGAAAATCCCTTTGTATTGTGATAGTCAGAGTACCTTGTATATTGCAAAGAATCCAACTTTTCATTACAGAACTGAACACTTAGGAGTTCAATATTATTTTGTTCGTGAAGTAGTAGAAGATGCAAATGTGGATATGCAGAAAAAAGCACACAAAAGAGAACCTAGCAGATGCACTAACAAAGCCAATCAACACTGATAAATTCATATGGTGTAGATCCTTATATGGCTTGGCAGAGACGTAGATTGCAAAGAAATGACATGATAGAAATAACAACATAGAGATTGATTGGTTCTCAATTAAATCTCCAAGTGGGAGATTGTTGGCTTAAATCTCATATTGGTAAAGAGAGAACATAATAGCCTTCATTAAGGCAATATAAGGAGGCATATGTTTAAGGTTTTACACATCACAAAATCTCTTTCCCATAACCTTGTGTATAATTCTTGGTGTGGATTGTGAGATCTTCCTCTTGTAATATTTGTTTTCTATAGTGGAAAGTTTTCTATTTTTGCCCATAGTTTTTTCCCATATTCGTTAAGGAGCTTTCCACGTTAAATCTTGTGTGTCCCTTTTATCTTAATTTACTTTTTATTGGTGTATTTGCTCTATCCAGTAGAGTCCATCTCCTATCATGGGGTTCAATGATTTTAAAGAAGCATCGAATAAATTACCGCAATTGGAGGATGAGAAGAAGATCTAGACTCAAACTGTGGACAAAGCAAAGGAGAGGCTATGGATGAAGGGAAGGAAGAAGTAGGACCAGTATGTAACAGCGAAAGAGTTACTGGCAAAAAAGGAAAATGATTTCAAGTTGTACAAAAGGTGCTTGATATTCGTGGACCATAGATAAGAGTGTTGACAAATTTAGAGAATCTAAATATGGAAAAGAAAGCAAGGGAGAATGATGTCCCAATGTTTGAGCTTTAGCGTAACGTGAGATTGATTGTGGATTTGGTTGAACTTGATATCCAAAAGATTGATAGGGATTTGAGAAATGAGAGGTAGACAACTATCATCTTGCAGAAGAAGGAAAAGTTGGAAATAGAGACTGCACAACAAAAAAAGCAATTAGATAACATGTAGGAAATCAAGAATGGCTTGAGCCATACAGAGGAACAAAATTCTTCATGAACAATGACCTTAAACGTACTTGCAAAGAATTTTACATAATTACACTTGCAAAGTCATATGCGACGTAGCTTAAGGATGTTTAATCAGTTAATTTAATTAAACGATTTAGTTTAATTAGACTTAATTAGTTAGTTTAATTAGGATTGACGTTTCTAAGTGTTTAGGATTTTTGGAATATGTAATAAATCGCGTCACTAAACTTAAATAGAGATATTAATATTGGGCTAGAATTGAAAAAAAATTGAAAATTGAAATATTTAATTCATTTTTAGTTTGATCTTTTAAATAGATAAATCAAATTTAATTCAAAATCGAGCTTACATAAATTAATGTAAAATAATGTTATTTTAATTTAATTATTTTTATATTAAATTTATGAAATTCACAGATTTAAATAGTATTATTTTGAGAGACGAGTTTAACTACACGACATTTTGGTTCTAACTTCACCACTTGTACTAGGCCAAGAAAAGCAAGTTTACTTTTCCGTATCCCCGTCTCGTTCTCAAAGAAGGCAACACCTTTTTTTTATAAGGTAAAGTAAACGAAATTACAAAAACGGTTTAATTAATGCAGCGTCTGCGGTATAAAAACTCGTGTTGGTCACGGCACATGTGGGCCCAGACTGACGTCGGAGGCTCTTGGAGATAGTGGAGCCCCGGCTTGGCTATTGCTGCAAGTGAGGCCAGGCAATCGGCACTCTAGTTTCCTTCCCAAAACATATGTTGAAGATGCACTTCCCACAGTTGATGCAATAGCTCACGGATACCTGCAACCAAAAGGTACAGATCAGTCCCTGGAAAATTAGAAGAAGAGAGAATTTTGATCACCTCAAGGGAATTGACTTCCAAGATGAGCCGTTGATACCCGAGATCCCATGCCAGAGTTCTGCCTCAATGAGCAAACCCCGCCCAATCCGGTGAAGAAATCCACCACACCAGTGTCCCTAGCAGTCCCTGATCAAACCGCCCTCCAGAGCAACTTGGTGACCGGACTTAACAGCTCCATCAGTATTAAGCTTGACCTAGCCTACGGGTGGTTTGGTCCATGCAACAGGGTGCCCCACACCAACCTCTGGGTCACCAAACACCCGCTGTTCTAGGGTTCTCGTCCGCTGGATCCAGCTAACGTATTCCGTAACAGCCCAGTGACCAGGAGGCAACACCTTTAAAACTAGCTTTCCTTTATACAACTATCCACAACAAGAAGGGAATCTTATCACTTCCATCAATGGAGGCCCTTTACAGGATGATGACATAATTATTTAATTTAATTTAATTACTGATTGTTTTTGTAATTAGCTTCATTATCGCTACTGTTAAATGTACAGTTAGTCTGTTAGATAGTTACAAGAAGTAGTTAGAGAGCGGTTTATTTTGTAGTGTATATAAGTCAAAGACTCTTCTTGATAGCAATGAATATACAGAAAGTTTTCACATTCTTTGTTGTCTTCGTACAATAGAGTTTTGTTCATGGTATCAGAGCAGAAGACGATCCGTAGCATTGACGATTGACAGATAATGACGATATGGGGACGAGAATGCCAGGCACCGATCAGTCTCCAGAAGACTGTTACCAGTTGTACAACTCCGATCATCCTGGAATGATGTTAGTTACCGCACAGCTAACAGATACGAATTTTTATTCTTGGAGTATATCCATCCGAAACTCTTTAGAAGCTAGGGATAAGCTCGGGTTTATCGATGGAACTTTACCACCACCGTCCGGCGAAGCGTTGTACAGAAAATGGCGTAAAGTAGATTGCATGGTGAAACAGTGGATTCTAAATTCCATTTCGAAAGAGATTGTGGAATCCTACATTACTTGTGGTTCAGCAAAGACGTTGTGGGATAAGCTTGAAGAGGTATATGGGGAAAGCAATTTGCCGCAACTATTTCACGTCCAGCATGAAATTAATTCAATTGAGCAAGGTAATTCTTTGGTGACTGCCTATTACAATAGGATTAATCGATATTGGGATGAACTAGGGCAACTTATGCCTATACCAATTTGTAACTGTCAAGGCTGCCATTGTGGGATTAATAAACGGCTAGTGGACATCGATAGTGCTAACAAGTTAATTCAGTTCTTGATGGGGTTGAATTCATCCTACGATCATATTAGAAGTCAGATTTTGGCCCAAGATCCACCTCCATCTGCGAGCAAGGCTTATTCACTTATGCTCCGAGTTGAAAAACAAAGGCAGGTGCATATGCTACATGAGGATGCTAGTGCTGTAGCTATGTTAGTGAAAGATGGTAGAAATAATAGGAACGGAACTTACGACGAAGACCACGTGAGTAGAAATGGTTCTAGAAAGAAAGATACTAAACTCAAAGAAGATAAGCATTGTGATTATTGCTCCTTGGATGGTCATGAGCGGGAAACTGGTTTTAAATTGTATGGCTATCCCGATTGGTATGCAGAGTTAAATGCTAAGCGAGCTGGTGCTGGTAGAGGACAGCAGAAAACCAAGTCTGTGCATATGGTTGATGCAGTTGAGACGGACATGGAAAAGGGGTGTGACATGCCGAATGGATCAACGTCGTTGTCACTCTTAATCCAGTAAGAACTCGCACGGTTGTTGAAAGGGAAGTCCACTGAAGAATCCCATCTCTTAAACATGATACAAACTGAATTTGCAGGTATGTCTCACTTGAATCCTGCTATTAAGTTTGTCCTAGCTACTGCAAATTGGATTGTGGATTCAGGTGCTACTTCGCATATATGTGTCGACAAACGTTTGTTTCAGTCATTGGTACCTGTAGACAAAATCACAAAGCTATTCTTACCTAATGGGGAGGTGAATGATGTTCAATATAGAGGTGACATAGTTTTGAATGGGAAGATAACTTTGAAATCAGTCCTTTACGTACCCACTTTCATTCATAATCTTGTATCAGTCAGCAAGTTAACCAGACAATCATCATTCAATGCTTTATTCTATTCTGAACATTGCTTATTACAGGACCAGAAGACTGACCAGACGGTGGCTAAGGGCAAGGTTTTCCACAGTCTATATTTTATGGACAAGAATTCTTTTTTGTGTAATACTACACTTTGTAATTCCTCTTTTGCCTCTGTTACTCCCAAAGGGGAACAAGTTTGCAATGCTCATGATAGACTTGCTCATAGAATTTTATGGCACACGAGGTTGGGCCATCCTTCTGATACTGTACTGCGACATGTTGGTGATTGTAACTGGTTTGTGAATAACACAGATTTTCATGTGAAGTTTGTCCTCTTTCTAAGCAAGCTAGAACTGTTTTTCCGATTAGCTCTACACGAGCTACTATGCCTTTTGAATTGTTACATGTTGATATTTGGGGACCTTATAAAGATGTTTCAATTTGTGGGGCGCATTATTTTCTGACTGTTGTTGATGATCATAGTCGATGTACTTGGATTTTCTTGATGAAGCACAAGGCACAAGTTAGTCATCTTCTGGACTAGTTTTTGATTTTTATTCAACGACAGTATGATGGTCACGTAAAGCTTGTGCGGAGTGATAATGGCTCAAAGTTTCTAGGAAAAGATACACAAGCTATGTTTAATAGCAAAGGCATTCTTCATCAGCGGACTTGTGTGTATACTCCACAACAAAATGGTGTTGTGGAGAGGAAGCATCGTCATTTACTACAAGTGGCACGAGCCCTTTTATTTCCATCTGGTCTTCCAAAAGAGTTTTGGAGTCATAGTATTTTGCATGCAGTGTTTTTAATCAATCGGCTGCCTAGTAAATTGCTTAATTGGAAATATCCTTATGAGTTGTTATCAGGGCATCCGCCCAGCTATACTGATTTAAGGTGTTTTGGGTGTTTATGTTTTGCTGCTGATACTCACCCACATAAGGATAAGTTGGCGCCACGTGCTTTCCGGAGTATTTACCTTGGACATTCTTCCGGCCAAAAGGGGTACAAGTTATACGATCTATAGACCAGACGTGTCTTTGTTTCCCGTGATGTGTCCTTTTTTGAATCTGTGTATCCGTTTAAGCAGCATCCAGATACTTTTCAATCTACCAGTTGTTCTGTTTCATTACCGTCTGTTGTGCCTACTGATCCTTACTTGCTGTCTTCTACTAATGTTTTGGTTCAGCCTGATACAGATACACCTTTATTGTCGGAGCCACATGATACCTCGACAACCCCTGTTGCTGCTTCCCCTGATCTTCCTGCCCCTGCCGTCCCTACCCGGCGAAGTCTATGCCCTCAACAGCCGCCTTTTTGGTTACGCGATTTTGTATCGCATGTGCGCTCTCCTTCTTCCTCTGTGAATTGTTTACCTATGCAGCGTAGTTCTTCCTATACCCCTCCTACGTTTCCCTGTGCTATACCTCCTGGTTTTAGCTAATCCTACGTTGATTTTTTGGCCAATGTCTCTGGTTTTACTGAACCTACATCTTATTTGCAAGCTCAACAAGATCCTAATTAGGTCCAGGCTATGCAATCTGAGTTGGATGCTCTTGAAACTAATGGCACTTGGGTTCTTACCACGTTGCCCGATGGGAAGAAGGTCATTGGTTCTAAGTGGGTCTACAAAATAAAGTTGAAGCCTACTGGGGAGATCGATAGATTTAAGGCCCGGTTAGTGGCCAAGGGTTATAACCAGGTTGAAGGGGAGGATTACACCGATAGTTTCTCACCGGTTACCAAGGTTGTCACTGTGCGAATCTTATTCGCCCTTGTTGCTGCGAAGAGTTGGCCCTTGCACCAACTAGACATTAACAATGCTTTCCTCCATGGATTTTTGGATGAGGAAGTCTATATGCTTCCACCTGAGGGTTATTCCAAGGCGGCACCGCATGAGGTTTGTCTATTGAAGAAGTCCCTTTACGGCCTTAAGCAGGCTTCTCGGCAGTGGAATGTGGAGTTAACTCTCCAACTTCAACGTTATGGCTTTCATCAGTCTCCCCATGACCACTGTCTATTTACTTTTCGGACTGATTCTTGTTTTTTGCTTATCTTAGTCTATGTGGACGATATACTTTTAACAGGTGATTCTGCGGAGGAAATTCAAAAAGTGAAATCCTTTCTCGATAAAACGTTCACTATTAAAGATCTGTGCCATGCGAAGTATTTCTTGGGGCTTGAGATCGCGCGTTCAACTCTCATCATGTACATTAATCAACGGAAGTATATGTTGGATTTGATTCAGTCTGCGGGTTTATTGGGCTGTAAACCTGTATCCACTCCTTTACAGAAGGGGTTACATTTGGGAGCATCCGATGGTTCTCCTCTTGCTGATCCTCAACCATATCGCCAGCTGGTTGGGCAATTATTGTATTTAGGGTATACGCGCCCGGACATCACGTTTGCTGTTCATCAGCTTAGTCAGTTCATCCAAGCGCCGACAGAGGTTCACTGGCAGGCAACTCTCCATGTTTTGCGTTATTTGAAGGGATGTCCATCGTTGGGCTTATTTTATCAAGCTAATTAATCATTTGCTCTTCAGGCGTTCTGTGATGCGGATTGGGGGGCTTGTCGCGATACTCGACGGTCTGTATTTGGGTTCTGTATTTTTCTGGGTTCTTCGTTAATTTCCTAGAAATCCAAGAAGCAAGCTACCATGTCTAACAGCCTGTTTGGAAAGCAAGGAATTGAATTCAATTATGGAATTGAATTCAATTCACTTGTTTGGAACACTCTTTTGAGCATGAATTCAACTCATATGTGAGTTGAAATCCATCAGCTTATATAAATTGAATTCTTGCCAAAAAACACGTGAATTGAAATCAATTTGCCTTGGGTTTCGTTTTTAACATTAGAAACCCAATAATACCCCAATTTCTCAACCCTCTTCTCCTCTTCTCCATGAAGCTGCCTTCCATAATCCAATTTCTCCACATTTTCACTACACAAAGGTAAAAGAGTCGAAACTGTAAAAGCATCAGGCTTTAAACCATCAAGTTGCATATCTTTAATAAAGTCGAA
>JANZLC010000202.1:42579811-42590013 GCA_026413385.1 Erythroxylum gracilipes
CGAACGGACTGATCGACCGTCTAGCTCGCCGCTTCCACTGGCACAGACTTGGATACCCCTCTCGGTGTTGAGTCTGGATCGGTTGGGAGTGGGGTGCTACAGTTTGGATATGGGAGTGAGAAGTTATGAGCATTTGAAGATTGTTGTTACTGTTCATTCTGCAGATTTACTGTTCCATTGGTTCCCAATTCGGCTGAAACTTTACGTAGGTTTTTACCTCTCCTAATGACTGATTTGGTATTTACTTCCTTTATAAGAGTTGTAGATCATCTTTTTATCTTTCCAACGAGGTAAACCATGACACTTTTCGACTTCAGTACCCAAAGATATGATTTTTTTTTCAAACTTTTGATCTTGTTTAGGTGTTTAGGAAAATTGTCCCATTTGAGCTGAAACTTTGCAACAACTTTGAACCTCCTTAATGGCCAAATCAGATTTTACATTCTTTTAAAAGCGTAGAGTTTTCGTTTTCTGTTTTATTTTCGAATCAATTCGTTCCGGTTTGTTTCGCTTTCGATTTCGAGCCTTCGATTTGCTTTTGTTTTTTTTTGTTCTTTCCGTTTTCCGTTTCCGTTTTTCGGTTGGGATCCGGTTCTTGAGATCGGGTCCTAACAATCTCTCTCCCCATGACTTCTAAATTGAGGAATGTGCAGGAGACTAGTCTCATTTGAAGAAACGGACCAGTTCCCATTCCTAATTATTTTTTGGACTTATTATCCTTAAGGAATCGATTTAATAAGGATCTTGCCATATGATTTTGTATTAATGGTCCATTCCTTGTTCAGTTGTCATATCATAAGGAAATTCTTTCTCCTGGCCCTATCAGGCAAGTAATGTGCTGATACATCTCCTCCCTCATTCTAAGAACTTGGTTAAAAAATCAGGTGTACATGTCTTTGGTTTATAGAGCCCAAAAACTCCCTCCTTTTAATAAATAAGAGTGAATCCATTTAGTCCACAGAGATTGTTTTTCACTTAGGATTCTCCAAATGCTATTGGACATAAGAAATCTATTTTTATTGGAGATTGACTCCAGTCTTAATCCTCCTTCCTCTCTCGGTTGACAGATTGCCTTTCAACTAACTTTGGCTATTCCTTTCTCTCCGTTCCTTTTCCCCCCATAGAAATTGCTTCATTAGTTTTTCTACTATTTTAATCAACCCTTTGGAGAGAAAAAGGTATGAACACCAATAAGTATTCATAGACAAAATAACTGACTTCAGTAGCTGAAGTTTTCCTCCATAGGATAGTGCTCTATTGGTCTATGATCCCAATCTTTTCTGGATCTTTTCTATTAAAGGAATACATTCACAAAATCTAAGCCTCCTTGATGAGATAGGAATCCCCAAGTAGAGGAGCAGAGGAACTTTAGTTTCCATACCTGTAGCTCGAGATAAGGCATTTGAGAGGCGAGAAGCACTTTTGGAGAGTATGAGATAGCTCTTGTGTTGATTGACACATAGATCCGACATCTCCTTAAATAAATTAAGAGTTCTCATCAGAAGAGAGACAGAATGAACCTTTGCCTTACTTAGGAGAATAAGGTCATTTGTAAAACATAAACTAGTTAAAGAAACTTTATTATATTTGGAGTGAAATATGAAGTTAGGATTTGTTGAAGTGTTGTGCTTCAGTAACTGAGAGAGAACCTCCACACAAATTAGGAATAGGTAAGGGGATAGAGGATCCCCTTGCCTAAGACTTTTTTTGCCTTTAAACACCTTCGTGGGACTCCCATTCATCAATATCTCATAGGAGGCAGTAGAAATGCATTCTTGAATCCACTTGGTGAACCTTAAGGGAAAGTTCATTATCTCCATAGTTTTTAGCATAAAACCTCAATTCACACTGTCAAAAGCTTTCTGTAAATCAATTTTTATAGTGCAATTCTGGGGGCTTCTCCTGCAATTATACCCTTTTAAAAGCTCCTGCACGATAAGAATATTGTCCCCTATATTGTTGCTAGTCATAAAAGCTCCTTGATTCTCACAGATGAGAAATTTTAGAACCTCCTTCAGCCTATTAGCTAAAATCTTGGCAATGATCTTACAGAGGAAATTTGTACACAAAATAGGTCTATAGTCACTCCAAGTATCCGGGTTAGAATTTTTAGGGACTAGACAAAGAAAAGTCTTGTTTATTTCTTTTATTAAAAAACCCCTTTTAGGAAGAACTCATGCACTACCTCCTTGACTATCTCCTCCCCAATCATTCAAGCCATCTGGACTTGGAGCTTTAAAGTCATTCATGTTAAAGACAACCTTCTAGATTTCCTGATTTATAACAGGCCTTATTAACTAAGAAACTTCATGATCAGGAATTTTAGTGGTTACAAACTGTCTAAGATCACAAACCAACTCAGATGGGGGAGCTTCTGAGCTTAGTAGATTGTTGTAGAAATTCATTTCTTCCTTAGCTAAGTTATCTTGTCCGAAAACTTCTACACCAGCTTCAGTTTTAATGGAGGTGATTCTGTTGGCATTCTTTCTAGCTAACATAGAATTGAAGAAGAACTTAGTACATATATCTCCATCTTTTATCCAATTAATTCTAGCTCTCTGCTTCAATAAAGAACATTGATTATCCACCTCTTCCAAGTAATTTTTAAGAGCTTCCTTCACTGCTGTAAATAGAGCACCATCTAAGGGATTCTCTGCCAATGATTTTTGAATAGATGAGGGTTTATCTCTAGTTATTTCAATCTCCTTAGAAAGATTCAATCCTCTCTTGCAATTAATAATCTTTAGCTTCCGTTTTATAGCCTTTAGCTTTTGGATACATATGTACTGCTTAGTCCCATAGCATCCATGCGCCAATGCCTTCGCTATTGCTTCTTGAAAACCCTTCATGTTAACCAGAAAATTGTTAAATATGAAAAGATGATGGACTCTAGAGGAGGTGAACAAGTTATCGATCTTTATAAGAGTATGGTCTAAGATACCAGGTCTAGGAATTTCTCAGAACTTCTTGAAAAAGTATGTAGTCATTCCACATTTACCAAAGCCCTATCTAATTTGTTTCCTGATGTGCCAAATAGAACTTTGTTTATTTGTCCAAGTAAACTTATGACCTTCAGATTTTAGATCTGTAAGTTCCACCTTTTGCATACAGTCAAACATATTAGAGGAGTAGTTGAGTAGGTTACAATTACCTTCAGCCTCTGATCTGAACAAAGTGGTATTAAAATCCCAACAAACCATCTAAGGGGAATTTACTGAAGTCTTAATCCTTCTTAGGTAATTCCAGAGGTCAGTTCTTTGGAACACGTTATTGAATCCATAGACAAAAGTAGCTAAAACCCAAGAATTTTCCATTTTGAAATAAAGCTTGGTGTGAATATGCTACTGACTTGATTCCAGAACCTCCACTTTCAAATAATTACCATCATAAGCTATAATAATCCTTCCATATACATGACCTTGATGATTTGTAATGAACTACCAGTTGCTACGTAGACAGACCAATTTATTCATATGAACTTCTTTGATTTTAGATAGTCTCCAACATATAAAAAACCCAAGGCTTTTCCTTTAGCACAAAATCCCTTAAAGCATTAAGCTTTGAAGGATTATTTATTCCACGCACATTCCATACAATCAAAGTCATAGGCAATTTGCTTTTCTTTTGGAGCTTTTCCTATTGCTCGTAATACTTTTCCGAGAGGTGACCTGATCAAATTGCTTCTCTTGATTATTGCCATTTTGCAAATCAACCCTTGATAAACTTTGTTCGTTATGTTGAACAATCAAAACTCCTTCATTTTGAATAGTACCACTAGTTTTCAGAACATTTCCTCCTTTATTCATTGAAGACTTATAGAAATCTTCTGATAGATTATGATGAACTTCTTTCAGCTGAAAAGAAACAAGGCTATTCTCCTTCGAAATGCCCTCCCTTATTTTAGGGGAGACATTAACTAACTGAACCATCTCTTGGTTTTCTGCTACTTGTTCTACCTCCTCAATCTCTTTGATTTCTTCAGACTCATTCTTTTCTATACTCATCACTTCCCAATAGTCACCTTTAATGAAGACCCTACCTATCCGTTTCCATTATTTGCCTTAAGCTTTAAGAGACGGTTTCCATTGGTAAGTTACCAAGACTTTGTCTTCTTTAAGAGAGCTTTCATCAGCCAACCTTAGAATAGGGATACTATCCTTCATTTCCTTAGACATATCCATACTTACACATAATCGAGCAAATCCAACTCTTTTTCTCAACGCAATATTTTCATCCATGTAGATAGGTTTTCCTAAGTAGCTCGTAAGCATACTCAACCCCTTTGTAGTCTAGTACTCCAAGGTGATATTGTGGATGTTCACCAATAGGGGTATGCTCTTCATTATGATTTTTTCTAAATCCATTCCTGGTTGCCAATTTTGGAGAAATAATGAAAGTTGAGAAATATGCCAAGGGCCCTCTTTTATTACCTTTTGAGCTTTCAATTTGGAAGAAAAGGTAAAGATTATATTATCCTCTTTAGTTAGCATTACCTCCATTAAACCTCTTCTTTTCTAGTTTCTTGAAGCCCACGCTTGTATAACAGGAAAAGCAGACCTTTTGTTCATAAAAATCCAACAAGAGTAGCTTCCATGTCTTAGCTCCCTGCTATAAAACATCTAGACTGGGAGTTACCATTAGGTTACCATCAATCTCTACTAGAGGGCTGAACATCAAAGAGGAGTTAGAGTTATCTCCAATGACCTGTTTCCATGTTTTCCTAGGTCTTCTAGCTGTGTCTCCAACAGTTGGGATAGAACCCTTTGGTGGAGCAGTATTGGTAGGGAAATGGATAGTTATAGAAAAAGATGAGAAAGAGAGAAGGGCTGTAGAAGGTTTAGAAGGGGAGGGAGGCATTGAGTTAGTGCTAGGATTAGGAGAGGTGATTTGTTTGATGGTTGAAAGAAGGGTTGAAAAATCAGTGTCCATTTGTGATTGGAAACTAAAGTTTCTCTGATTTTTTGCAATTTTGTGCAAGAGATCTGGAAAAGTAAAGGGGTTAAGTTAGGGTTTCTTTCTAGGGTGTGAAAAAGAGGGCAAACTCTCTGTCGGCAAAGTTTGTTTTGTTGTCTAAGAGGAATATTTTAGATTTGGCAATAGCGGAGAAGGGTGGATAGTAGTGATGGAGGTGGTGGCGGCAGTGGTTGATAAGAGCGAAACCCAACCGTTATACTAAAGTTATGCTTCGGATGCATTGTTTATGCAGATTACAAGTACTGTATATTTTAAATATTAGGTTTAACATTTCTGAATGTTTAAATTAAAAATATTAAAAATAAATTTTAAATTAATAAAAAAGTTTAATATTAAAAATAAAATTTAAATTAATAAAAAAGTTTAACATAATTAATTCTCAGTTAAATATTACATATTTAGGATTTACTTTTTTATTAATTTTAAAAAAACAGTAAAAAAATTTTCTATTTAAAAATGTAAAATAATGTTATATTATATGATATTCACTTATGTTTGCCAAATTGAAAAAAAAAATGAAAAGGTAAAGTTGGCCGATCCGATGCATTCACTAATGTTTTTAAGATATCGTTATGTTAGATATTAATTTGTATCCTGACATTTATAAAAAAATATAATTTACACTCTTAAATTTAATATTATCAATATTTCGTAAAAGTTAATCCATCAACATACAGCATGACAATATAATTTTGCAATTTTGGTCATGTAAACACCAACATAGTTTTTATAAATTTTTTAAGATAAAAGTGTAATTCATGTCTAAAAAAGTAATTTTGTTGATCTCCAACATGACACTCGTATTATGTTTAACTATATATCTAATTATTTACATACTGTAATTTATCAGTATTTAATAATTTAAATTACAAAATATGACCTTTTTATATGTATTTATGATAATGTTACTAAAATTATTATCTATATATTATTTAAAAAAGTGAATCGAATTTTAAAATGTCGAACATCTGTTAAAACATAATGCTAGTCAAAAAATGGTGTTAAATTTAGAGAAGGACATGCTTAACTTATAACTATAAATTATATTATTATTATTTTTATGGTTTCTGTGTCTTAGGAATGTCCCAATTATAAGAAGATACTTTTAAGCCATCAATTCTCAGACTAATTTTCGCTCAAGATGGATAAGTCTCCTACGGGAGGCAAAACTCTGACCCCAAGTTTTAAACGATTGCATACATAATAACGGTTTAAACTCTCCTCTTAAGTTTTAAACGGTTACATACATAAGAGCGGTTTAAACTCGCGACCTCACTTAAATCAGGAGAGTCTCTTACCAACTTATCTAGGTTTCAATTATATTATTTTAATCAACTAATTTATCAGAAACAAGTAAATGTTGCTAACCTGTGGGAATAGTGCATGCTTCACCTTTAAGGGGGGGTTGATCTATTGCCAGTTAGTGCGTGTTCTATAAGGAAATAGTGTCGCAGAACATGAACACACAACTCTGAAACCAGGAGGATGTCCATTATGCAGAGCATACAGCAGATAGATAACGTTATTTACACAATCACAAGTAACAAAGCTAGCGGACTCTAACATTGAAAACCAGGCAAAAGTCCAAACTGAAGATAAATCAAAAGTAACACAAAGACGGATTCAGATTTTGATCAGTTGCTACATTTATTATTATCCTATTCAACATTTCAGACTCTAGTTCCAGTCACGCCTGTGGTGGTGGTACCCCCTTTGTGCACTGCTTCTCCACCAGCTCCAACGCCGTAGTCAGGATCTCGGTAACCTGGGCCGTACTTGCTACTAAACTGACCAGCATGAAGCAACATGACGTAGAAAAGTTGCGTGAATGCCAAAATTATTATAAATGCCTCTAGAACCCTTAGTCTCCAACCTCTATGGCCTCCTATGTTAATTTCTTTGCATGCCAACCTGCGAAACACGTATTACATGAAAGGAAAATAGATGATTCGATGAAAGTTTTTGGCATCTCTCTGCTATAGTAAAGGTTTGGATAACGTACCCGCAAGCAAGGGCAGTGATGGCCCAAGCAACCAGTGCAGATGATGCTGCTGCAGCAAGACTGTCGTTCCTCCAAGCCCTGATGTGGTTGCCACCTGAAAGCTTCGATGCGATGCCCACAACACCTGCTAGTATTGCAAAGGACAGGAAGAAACCTGTTGCTCCGTTTCCTCCAAAGCCTGCAAGTTTCAATCAGCTTAACCATATACATATTTCTTATCGTTATGTTTTCCAACTACACAACTAGTTAATGAATTCACTGTCAAAGAAAGACGTATTGGTTTGTATTAGTGTAATGGAAGTTAAAGTTACCAGCTACTGAAAGTTGCAAATTGAACGAGAACTTACTTGGATGGTAGGTTTGGCCATTGATATATCTGTTAAGGCACCAACTAGCAAAACCCAACACAATAGCGTACATGACCAAGTTAAGAAACAACAATGGAGCTGCTATGTTCCTCCCCACAGTCGTCGCCATGATCTCCTTCTCTGTTTTCCTTTATCACCCTTAGTTCTTATCCCTTCCGCCGTGTAATAGTCCCAACACTTGATATATAACCAAGGCTGACAAACAAATTCTTCTTTGCAACTTTCACTTCTTCCACTTGTGCTTGGTTTGACGGGTGCTAAAAGAAAATGGTTGTGTAGCTATATAGAGGAGCTAAGTGCATGGATTGGAGGACACGTGGAAGCCAATAAGGCCTCGCATGCATGCTTTTAATTACAGGTGGTGGGACACTTGTCGAATTTGTTCTTACCTTACCCACGAAGCTCCACTCTCCTGGAATCTCGAAGTTCCATATCCAAACGGTGCGTATGCAATTTCAGTACTGCCTTCTCTTTGGATAAGATCTGCTGTACTGTACTTCTGCTTCTCATCTTAACTTTTATGATTTTTCTAAGCACATGTGGACCCTTAAATGAGATGCTCACAAGGGTATTTTGGGACTTTGGAGATGCTTTAATCTCTAATCCAGTAACATCAATCTTTTAGATAGCATGCCGTCATTATGCTTATGTTTGTAGCACTACAAGCCCACATAGAGTTTACTTTCCTATATGTTATTTGTGAAATTACAAAAAGTCATCGAAATTTATTTTCACCAAGTTTAAATAAAAAACATTTATCATTTATGGTTGTATGTTTTGATGTATGAGATTTATTTCTTATTGGTTTGTTATTTTTATTGATAATCGTACCAGAATAACTTGATTACAATTAATGAAATCCAAAACAAAGTAAATTTAGTATTAAAAATTTTTCACAAATTCATTAAGACTCAATATGATGCACATATTCAAGTTCTTTATATTGATAATGGTGGATAATATCATAATTCTAAATTGCAAACATTATTTGAAAGTAAATGAAATTATTAATCAAATCATATGTGTTGATACACATTAGAAAATAGGGTGCCCAAAAGGAAAATAATTGACATTTATTAGAAGTTGTTCGAGTCTCATTAATCCAAACGCATGTATCATTTTCCTAATAGGGAGGAACTCTTTCTTATGTAGCATATTTAATTAATTGAACTTCCTTATGCTCTTGACTTTCAAACCACACTCCACGGTCTTAATGAGTTTGTAGTTGCTCCACTAGTACCAAATTTACCTCCTCATCTCATTAGATGCATAGTATTTATATGTATCCATAAATATCAATGTCATAAGTTAGCTCTATGAGCCTTATAGTGTGTGTTTCTTAGAGATGCTATACATAAAAAATGGTATATGTGTTATCATTGTCTAACTTAATGTATGTTCATAACAACATACACATTTTTTCATAGAGAGTTCGTCCATTTTTCTTTTATGTTTAAACTTCAGGGGAGAACTAGAAGAAAATTTACACTTTAGACTATCAATTTCAAGGGGAGTATCAGTTCCCTAATCATGGTGTTATTAATTTGAATATAAGTAATGAAGCTTTGAATTATGGTGTTAATCACTTGGAGCATAAAAGACATGGTGTTAATAATCACTCGTAGCATAAAAAATGTTTAAGCTAAAAAATCACTTGGAGCATGAAGGAATGATTGAACTAGAACATGCAAGTCCATCAATTGAAGAGTTTTAGTCCCTAACATATGTACCACATCAATCATTTATTGAGGATGTTCCTATGTAGAACCCGAGCCACCTAGAAAATGATTATGAAAACATCTCACTAAAGGTACTCTTAAGCCCACTTTTGAACCTAAAATAAGCAGATTTAAATATCCTATGAGTTATTATACATAAATTATAACCTAACAAGTTATTTGCAAAACAATTATCTACTGTTTTCTAACAATGTGTAAGAAGCTTTAGCTTATCCAAAATGGAAAGCTGCAATGAATGAGGAACTGAACTCCTTACAAAAGAATAAAACATGGGAACTTATTGATTGTCAACTAAAAAAAGGTTAATGGGATGTTAGTGGATTTATACCAAAAGTTTAAAGTAGATGACACAATTAATAATTCGAAGCAAGATTAGTAACAAAAAGGTTTACCTATTACGAGATTGATTGTACAAAGACATTTACTCTATTAGCTAAAATCAGTTCTGTTAGAGTATTGTTGTTCCTAGCTACAAATTTAGATTGGTCATTAAAAAATTTTGATGTAAAAAAAAACCTTTTTATGGTGAATTATTTGAAGGTCTATATAGATGAAAATTGGGCATAATGAAAAGGTTTGTAAATTGAAAAAAAATCGTTATATGGGTTGAAACAATATCTTCTAACATGGTTTAAAAGATTTACAAAGTCTGAAATTTTTTACACGTCGACAAATTAATTTGGACAACATTTTATTTTTAAAAAAGGGACAACGTAAAATAATTGCTCTTATCATATATGTGAATGACATGGTGATCATAATGAACAATCTTGAAGAAAGGAAGGCATTACAATGAAATTTGTCTAAAAAATTTAAAATAAAAGATCTTAGTTTCTTGAAATATTTTATTGTGATTGAAGATTTTGATTTTAAAAAAAGAATTTTCTTATCCCGAAGAAAGTATGCCTTAGAGTTATTATAATAAATGCATATGACAGTACCTAAACTAGATGATACACCAATTAAGGAAGGCTTGAAGTTATTGTTGGTATATGCCCTTGCAGCCAATTTATGGTTGTATTTTAATTGTATAAAATTTTGTTTTTATTCAATAAAAGGCATTATTTATCTTTGTGCATTTTAATTATTTAATTATTAATCATAAAGATAAAATCCCTG
>JANZLC010000202.1:42628821-42653144 GCA_026413385.1 Erythroxylum gracilipes
CACCACCTGAACATCACCTCTTTGCTTATCCTTTGTCTCTCATGGGGGGTCCGGATGAAAGGTAAACATGTTTACCATAAGCAAGGGAAGAGAAATCCACCTAGCCCTTCCTTTGGGGACGGGATGTTACACTTATCCTATTTTCTGAAGCTTCCCTCCCTCAAGTGGCTGTCATTATGAATGTGTTACAGACTTTTTGCCGGGCTTCTGGCCAGCGTATCAATCACGCTAAATCTTGGAATTTCTTTTTCAGCAACCTCTCTTCTCCGACGATTCTTCGGTTAAGCAGTGGCCTCGGTTATCAGAAGACTCACTATCTCTACCGGTACCTCGGCGTCCCTCTCCTCCATGACCGGGTCAACAGTCGCACGTATCAACATATTTTTAGATCAGGTCCAAAAACGGCTCACCGGTTGGTCTGCTCGTCTATTGTCGTTGGCAGGCCTCATTACTTTAGCCCAATATGTCATAGCTGCGCTGCCTAGCTATACTATGCAAACCGTTCGCCTTCCCCGCCGCCTGTGTGACGAGTTGGAAAAGCTTATGCGAAAATTTATCTAGGGGTCCACCTAAGGGACAACGAAGATTCACCTCATCAACTAGGAGACTGTTTGTAAGCCTAAGGCATTAGGAGGCCTTGGCCTCCGACGCATTAGGGAAACTAACGATGCGTTTCTCACTAAACTAGACTGGATGCTGCTTACCCAGCCTCATTCCTTATGGGTCTAAGTTCTCGTCGCTAAGTACCAGGCTGATGTCACTACTCTCCCCCCCCTCCCTTGGCACCACGAGAGGCTCCATGATATGGCGGAGCATATAGGCTACTTGGCCCCACGTTATACAAGGCACTCAATGGCTGCTCGGCGATGGCCGCCGTACTCGATTCTGGTTAGATCCCCCCCTTCAATCCCAGGCTCTTCTCCTGATTCCCGATTCTCTATTACCTCTTCGGCTCTGTCACTCTGGCGACTCCACCGGGAACTGGCTGGAGCATGAATTCCAACGCTACCTTCCGCCTCATATCAACCGGATGATCAACGACGCGTTCCCTCCCCACCCGGATCTCGGACCGGATCAAATTATTTGGGGTCGTACGATTACAGGGCATTTCTCCATTGCTTCCACATACAACATGATCATGGGCTATGACGAAGCTCCGGGTCATGCGGTTTGGAAGCCTATCTGGTCGTGGCCGGGCCCCCAACACATTCGGTCCTTCCTCTGGCTCTTGCCCACGAGCAACTCCCCACCAACCAACATCGGGTCCGGATCCATTGTACCTCCGATGCCACCTGCTACTGTTGTGGGCTCGAGGAAGATTCTCTGCATGTTGTCAGAGACTGCAGAAAAGCTCTTCACGTCTGGAGCTTATTCCCTCTGCACACGTCCCAGCCTGATTTCTTCGCCTTGCCGACTCGGGACTGGCTCATTTACAACCTCCATCCTAGCCGTCGCCTCCACGGCCATGCTTGGGCCACCTTGTTTGGCATTTCTTGCTGGTTCCTCTGGCAATGGCGGAACTGGTCCCTTTTCAATAGTGATTTTACGTGGCCTTCCTTACCCTGGGATGTTATTTTGTCTTATGCAAGTCAACTCCAGGCTACCACAAGTGGGCCCCAGCATGCCATCCCTGTCTGGTATCGTGTGCGCCAGGAACTTCTCATTCGATGGAGACCCCCCCTCCCGGGTGGATCAAGGTTAACACGGATGGTTCCCGCCGGCCCTCATCTCACACTGCCACTGCCGGCGGGCTGTTTTGAGACAGTGAGGGCAGATGGCTTGGGGGTTTTGCCCAAAAGCTAGGATGGTGTTCAGCGTGGACGGCAGAGATATGGGGTATCTATACTGGGCTCAGTCTAGCATGGACCCAGGGTTTTCGCCACATAGAGCTGGAGGTCGATGCTACAACGGTTTTCGACATCCTCTCCTCCTTCGCTCGTCGATCCCGGGCCCTTAATCCCCTCATTCGGAGCATTCATGTTCTGTTCACTAGGAACTGGACCGTTGTTCATCGCCTCGTCTATCGAGAGAGCAACAAAAGTGCGGATTAGTTGGCCACTTATGCGGTGCAATTGGACCCGGGAGTTACCTATTTTGATACCACACCCATTGGGTGCCACTTGATCCTCCTCGAAGATTTATCGGGCATCTGTTGCCCTCGTTTTGTTACTTAAAGTGTATTAGTGTTTTCCCCGTTTATATATATTAAAAAAGAATCACTGATAATATTTTAATAATATAGTAATATGGCTGCTGGACCAGATGTAGAATACTAATTGAAGCGGGTTTTCGCAGCAGCCGAACCGAGCTCCTTTTCTTTCCAGGTGTACAATCAAACAGAGCTTGTGCTCACCACCAGCTTAAGTCTCTCTGTTTCCTCTTGACTCCACCTTAACAGTAACACCATCGCTGTTCTTATTTTGATCTTTAATCATGTCTTCTTCCACCTTCGTTCCGCACTCTGCCCAGTTCATCGTCAACAAGGTGGTTACTTTCTCTGAATCCAACGTTTCCACATCTTTCTGTTCTTCAGACTTGAGAATTTGACCCTTTTTGGTTCTCTACCCTTCTTTGTTTCTTCTTCTTCTTCTTTTTATGTTGGGTTCTGTTAGTTTTTTTCTCAAATTATTTTTTTTTGCTTTTATATCGTCCTTCTCACTCTCATTTCTATGCAAGGATCTGGGTCGGTCTGCTTTCACTTCACCGTCGTTGCCATTTCCTGTTCCCATGTGCAAGAAATCAATTTCCAAGAAAGTTGTTGCTGTCATGGCTCCGCAGCAATCAGAGCGCAAGCCTGCTAGCACTGGTTCTGTAAGATCTTCTATCATGTTTATAGTTTCAAATGTTTCCGATTTGCTGGAATAGAGGCGCTTTGCTTTTGATAAAGTTTGCTTCTGGTAAATTTGAGATTCAGATTTTTTTAAAAAATATTGCAAGCTTTTTGGCACTTATTTGATTTTAAAAAATTAACTTCCCTGTTTGGATGACTGGTCTTTTGTTGGTTGCAAATATTGCTTGTTAACGGTCTGTCCATGGTGTGCAGGTGAAAACTGCAATGACGATGACCGAAAAAATTTTAGCTAGAGCCTCTGAGAAACCCCATTTGGTCCCAGGTGAGAATGTTTGGGTCAACGTTGATGTCCTGATGACCCATGATGTTTGTGGCCCTGGTTCCATTGGGATTTTCAGGAGAGAATTTGGAGAGAATGCTAAGGTATTGAATTTTTATAGCCCATATGTTTTACAAATCATTATTTGAATTATGTCTTGTGCTTGAATAGCCCTTTGGTGTTTAACGGGTTGGCGACAGTTCCAGCGTGTTGGGCTTCATTTTAAGTTTGCAAGTTGTAGTCTTTTGTCTGACATTACATGGTATCTAAAACTAAAAGGGAGTTTATATAATAACACGATGGTTTAGCTAGCTAGTAATAGCTTTACTTCTGCTGATGAGCTACAAAGCTGCTGTTTCGTCATTGCAACCTGGAATACTGTCTTATGGCTGCCATGGATGAACATCTGTTTTTCTCTAGGGACTACTTCAGAAACATGCAGTTGTTATTAACCTTAACTCTTGAGGATTGGAACTCATTCTCTAATGAGCCTTCAGTTGAGAAGCTAATATTATGAATGTCTTTCTCTTCTCTATTTTTATTATTTTCAAGATTATAGTTTCCATATACCTGGAATCATTAACTGAATGTACTATTTGTTTGTGTAAGGTCTGGGACAGAGAAAAGATTGTTATCATACCTGACCATTATATATTTACTACTGATGAGCGTGCAAACCGTAATGTGGATATATTGAGGGATTTCTGCATGGAGCAAAACATAAAGTATTTCTATGACATAAAGGATCTTGGTGATTTCAGGGTATGATTCCACAAGTACTCTATCAAGATGAGATGTCCTCCTTTTAGATCAATGTCAAACATGAAATTTGCTCCATGATTTCAGGCAAATCCTGATTACAAAGGTGTGTGCCACATTGCACTAGCGCAAGAAGGTCACTGCAGGCCAGGAGAGGTACAGTTCATTTACTTGCTCTTCAGTAGCTACAGTTTATTCCTCTTTCATAAAAGATAGGACTTAAAATCGGTATCTTTAGGTCTTGTTAGGTACTGACTCTCATACATGTACTGCTGGAGCATTTGGGCAATTTGCTTCCGGAATTGGCAACACTGACGCAGGTTTTGTGTTAGGCACTGGAAAGTCCCTGCTCAAGGTTTGTGAGAAGTAGTTAGTTCAGATCTTATGGCTTGGCATTTAATTCTATCATGATTTCCTTGCTCCATAAAATTTTCAGGTGCCCCCAACTTTGAGATTTGTATTGGATGGTGAAATGCCTTCTTATTTGCTTGCAAAGGATTTGATTTTGCAAGTAAGTGACTTGGATTTGCAGCATTTCTTGTGTCTAGGAGGCAACCACATTCTTTAATAATTGCTGCTAGGCCTATTTCTGTTGCATGACATCTGGAAAACTGATATTCAATCTGCAGATTATTGGTGAAATATCTGTTTCTGGTGCAACATATAAATCAATGGAGTTTGTTGGCACAACAGTTGAGAGTTTAACTGTAAGTAAATTTACCATCTTCCTCTACTACTGAACAAATAGTTTAACTGGTTAATTATTTCCCTTAGATAATTTTCTTGATTGACTAATTATCTGCGATGAATAGATGGAAGAACGAATGACTTTATGCAACATGGTGATTGAAGCTGGGGGGAAAAATGGTGTTGTACCGGCAGACAGTACAACATTTAAGTACCTTGAGGTTAGTCTGATGGATATTCAAATTATAATCCTTGATTTTAATTATTCTTGTGACAGATGCTTTTTCTTCTCCTCTTCTGGCTATTTTACCTGGCAAGATTTTATGGTATTATCTATTCTTGCTTGCAGGACAAGACATCTGTACCCTATGAACCAGTTTATAGTGATGAGCAAGCAAGGTACTGACTTTTAGTGACTATGATACTCATTACTGTTCTTCTAAGGATAGGTCATTTTTTTGGCATAAGACTTTGAAGCATATTTTGAATACAAATGGCTACTTTCGTTTGTCAGTTTGCTACAACATAGAATGTTACTGGTTCTTTGTAAATGATGAAACCACGTTAGGTAACTTGTTTTGATTGACATGTATGAGCAATGTCTTGAGACCTTTCAATACTACTTAGTTGTCACCATACTACCCACACGTTGGTTACATATCTGTTGGCATGTAGGTTGAGTGATACTATAGTCTATTACTTAAATTGGATTTATCACACATAACATTGATCATAGTGTTGTAATATCTTGTGCTGAAGTTGAGCACTAACAAGTGCTAATTGAATTAATCTTTTCAGACCTAGAGTAGCATATATTGACTTGACACAGTCTGCATTACTTAAGATAGTTGGTGCTGTATCTTTTATATTTAGAAATGTATATTGGTAGAGGAAAATTTGGCATCATAGGTCATAAACCTGCAGAACCATTTAATGACCAACTACAGTTTTTAGTTTTTCAATCTGATTGAGTTCATATTTTTCTGTTTCCGGAGTGCCTTTGGTTATAGCTTGTTGTGACAAGTTGATTTTATATTTTTTGTTGTAGATTCCTTTCAGAGTATAGATTTGATATCTCAAAATTGGAGCCATTGGTAGCAAAGGTATGTGCTTCATAAAGTTTCTGTTGAATAAATTCCCTTTTTTATAATTACAAAGGAACAATAGATATCATGCCGTTCTCAGTTGGTTAGTCAAGGTACTTTTGCAGGCTCGGATGTTAAAATCCCTGGCAGTTGGTCATTTTAATTCAAAAATGTTGTTTACTCATTTTTGCAGCCTCATTCTCCTGACAGGCGTGCTCTGGCAAGAGAATGCAAAGATGTCAAAATTGACAGGGTTTATATTGGATCTTGTACTGGTGGAAAAACAGAGGATTTCTTGGCTGCAGCCAAAGTTTTCCTGGCTTCAGTAAGTTGAAGACATCAATGTGTATCCCATCCTTTAAGTGGGCATGCAGAACACATAAACATTATGTACCGGAATAGGAATTTTGGTTGCAAAATCCATGTTTCAGGACGAGCTCACTTTTTAAGCTTATCCATTTTGATAATTATCTGAGTTTGAGTAGAAATTAACTATGCTTTATATGTAGGGTAAAAAGGTCAAAGTTCCTACCTTCCTTGTCCCTGCTACGCAAAAGGTTAGTGTTGGTACTTAATTTTGTGCTGAATTCTTTTGATTTTTTTAATATTTGGTGAAATAAAATGACATAGGGACATCAATATTACTTGTATGTAAAATTGACATATGTAAGTGACAGGTATGGTTGGATTTATATAGCCTCCCAGTACCAGGATCTGGTGGCAAGACTTGCTCTCAGATTTTTGAAGAAGCTGGTTGTGATACGCCTGCAAGTCCTAGTTGTGGTGCTTGTCTGGGAGGCCCTAAAGACACTTATGCACGCATGAATGAACCTAAGGTAAGATTTCTGAAATTTTCTGCCGAATTGTTTCTTCTTTGTTTTTTTTCCCTTTCTCTGGACCTTGTTCTTAAGTTCAGATACGGTCAGAAGTTATATAGCAAAAAGTTTCATCTGTGTCCCCTTCTTGTAGTGATTAGATCGAAGATCAATTTCAGGCTCAATCAGGATAAGATTATTTGTTAAAGCATTGTTCATGTCCAGTTTCCTCTTTCTTTGGCTGAAATTGATAATTCGTGTTATCAGCTTCATCTTTCTAAGGCTGAAATAAGTACCTCATTTGTCAATTTTAGTCCATTATTTTGCTCAAAGTAATGTGTCATAATTGCCAAAGAAATAAAAATTGAACCAGACTAGCTGCTGGGACTGGGTTAAGCGTTTACTGGCCTTTGGGTCCATCTGACTAGCTCATCCAGACTGTAGCCTATAATAACCAGACTGATAATCATTCACCCAGCAGTTTGTTACAAACAGTGGAAACCGAGCAGCTGACTCTGATGAGAAGTTGGAAGGAGGCCCTCCTATGTCATGTTCAGAGTTTCAGTTTTATTGGATTTCTTTTCTAGTTTTCTTCTAGAACTAGAATTATAATTTTCATCTGTACATTCTGTTTTGGAAGTTCAACTACTGTTTCAGTGTTTCTTCTTTCGTGTTTTTTTTTTTTGGTTTTTCTGTCAACTCCTCTTTACGTTTCATAAGAACTCCATTCATCAAGAAGAAAGGGATTATGTTTCAATTTACAGTGGCTTAACTTGTCTCTGCTGCTGTTAAATGGAGTAGCTAGAAAAGAAAAACAATTGTCGACATGTTGTGGAGCTTGGTATTTCACTTTCCAACATTTCTCTTTTGAAGTTTGAAGTTTTTCTTGTTGGCCTTTTTTGGTTTCTGCTTCGTATTATTTTTTGTTTTCAGAGGTTGGATGTACTTTGTACTAGCTTTCTAGTTTTGCTTAGTTATAATCCTATAGAAATTCTGATCCTATAGCTTCTATTTCTAGGCGGTAATAGGTTATTGAACCAGAAATAAAATCAAAACTTGATTTATTTTATGAAAATTTGAAGATAACATTTTGTTTAGTTAGAAATGAGAATTTTGAAAAGAGAATGCACATTCTCTCTATGTTGTCCTCACATGCAATTACAGTACTGTTGGGATTAAAAATACAAACTGTTGGTTACTATTTGCTCGGATTTAGCTTAATTTGGGATTAGACTAGTTGTACGGTTATATCAGATTTTGTTGTGTAGAGCATATTTTAACTTTTGCTTTTGGCTACTTGTTGAAGATTGTTGCAGGGAGATTATGGAGGAATGATCTAATACTTGAGTTATTTTGGTTTCTTTATGTATCTCACAAAATCAAATTGATATATTTGGTCATTACATGAACATCCTGGTTGTTACTCCATCCCATGTCATATCATAATCTTAATACACTTGTAGGATGATCTATATATGAGGTGCATTCGCATTCTTGTTCCTTGTACAACTACTGTACTGGAAGCTAGCTTTTCGCCTTGTGTTACATTTGATTCGTGTTTACCAGAACGCTAGGATGTTGTAGTACAGCTAGAAAGACTTAGCTATTCGACTTTCAGGCATTATCGTAACCATTCTTGGGGTCTGTTGCAGGTCTGCGTCTCAACAACAAATAGAAACTTCCCTGGCAGGATGGGACATAAGGAAGGCCAGATATATTTGGCCTCCCCGTACACTGCAGCTGCCTCGGCTTTGACTGGTTTTGTGAGTGATCCAAGAGAGTTCCTGCAGTAGGGTGTTGGTGGTAACATCATTCGGTATACAATGCTGTAACCACAGAAGCCAATCTGGTCATTTTGTTACTAGTAGTCATGTTCTTAGTGTTCATAGGCTACTTTGTTTGAACTACTATTCTGAGTTATGATGTTGCTGAGTGCTTAAGGAGTCGGAATAAGTAAGCTTGGTGTAATGCATGCATGTACATGGAGCTAAGACCTGAGTGAACATCACTATGTAGTGTTGTATGGAAATGCTGCCCATGTTGGCACCTTTATAAGATAATATGGTTTGTTCAATGAGCAGAAGTTAAAGACTAAGTCCTTTGTAAATGTGCATAGTATATATATATATATATATAAAATAGAAAATAGTTAATAATAAAATAAATAAATATTAAAAAAATAAAACTCACAACTTGATCATTAAAAATTGTACCCTTTTTACTCCATTAAATTGTCTCCACTCCACTCTCAAGTAGGCATAATTGTGTTACCTTTACTTCCAACATCCATTATGGCCCTTCCTAAAGACTAAATACATGGTCCTTAGAATTACATAATTGTCAGTACAATTACTTTTAATGCGTGGTCCACTTGGTAAAGTAATTTTTTTAACTTTTCAATTTAAGAAATCATATATTGAAATTGTCATAGTAAGAGTTGCAATTGCTTAATTTTTTTTAAAAATAGTTGATAAAAATATATAGACATATCAATCGGGATAACAATTAGATGACTTATAAGTCTAAATTTAGGAGTTTTTAACAGATCAACTCAGGCCTAAATTAACTCGAAACTCAAGTAAAAAAAACTAGACATCGGATAGGCCAAATCTAATTTTTAAAAAACATTTTATACTTTAAATTTTAAAAAATTAACGGAACTAACTCATGAGTTGGATCGTTGTCAACCCTACCCATCAAAACTCATAAATGTTAATTAGATTGAATTAGGCCACTTGAATTTAAATTGATAAGCTTTAAAGATATGCTGATTTATTTAAAAAGAAAGTAAATAAAACAATTCTATTAATAGTAATTACTTTAAATTTCTAAAAATGATTGATAAAAAATATAGACATATCAATAGGAATGACAAGGAGATGACTCATAAATCTAAATTCAGGTATTTTCAATAAGTCGATTCAGATCCAAATTAACTAGAAATTCAATTATATCATTTTGCTTAAAAAATTAGGTATCGAGTAGGTTGGATTTTTAAAAAATATATTTTAAAAAAATTAATGAAACTAACCCATGAGTCGGCTCGTTGTCATCCTTACGTATCGAAACTCATAAATGTTAATTAGATTGAATTATGCCCCTTGAACTTAAATTGATAAGTTTTAAAGATATGCTGATTTATTTAAAAAGAAAGTAAATAAAAAATTTCATTAATAGTAATGAGAGCTGATCTGGACCATAGTAGAATCCAGTTGTCCCTTTATATTTCAATTATGAGACAGAAGTGAATGGTCTGCCCTGTGAATCAATGTGTTGTAATCTGCAGTCAAAATGGAAATGATTGCGTGATCTGAAGCAGCTTTCAGGCCAATATCTTTTCACCAGCGTTGCACTTAATAGTCAGTACCTATGTTGTTCACTTTCCTATGCTTTTCACCTACTATTTACCACTTATAATTTTTCAATTTTATAAAATAAGTATGTAATTAAATTTTAGTCTTTTTTATAATTCAAACTTTAAAATCTTAACTCAATAATTCCTTTTTTACTAAAATTAAGAATAAAATGTCTTTTGAAGTTTAAGAAACTTTCAATTTTGTAGAAAAACTCAATTTAATTTTTTAATCTTCTAAAATATTTAATTTCTTGTATATTTCGATTAAATAATAGTGCAAAAAAAAACATAATTTCAATATCATATATAAACTAATTAATTATCAGTAATTCAATTTAATTCTTAAATCCAATCAAAATCAATTAAATTTAATATTATTATAATAAATTATTAGTTTGAATCAAATTCAATTTTAAAAACTGTCTTGAATCGTAATCAATATTTGATTAGTATAAATATAATATTCATGATGTGTGTATTTTGTCGAATTGGTGAATTGGAAAGGCATAAGCTTAAAAGATTCTGTGTTTGATTTCCTGTATTTACGCTCTCTCGATCGGGCCTGTTGTACAGGACTTGCTTGCTTAATGCGAAGTACCCAATTAACGTGATTATTAGCTATTGCGGCAATCTGAAGATTTATTCAGTACATATAAAAGTAAAGAAAAAATAAAAAATAAAAAATAAAAATCCCTTGAGAATTTTAATATGTAATTTTTTCTAAAATTTCTTAATATGTATGAGAAGTCACATTAAAATAACATAAATATATTTAATTTTTAAACTATAAGAATTATTGACTAAAAAATTTTATATTTAAAAATATGCAAATTTTTATATCTAAACCTAAAATCTTTCAATTTAATCTCTTCTTTTTTAAAATTCATAATTCTTACTCAATATTTTTTAGTATTTAACTTCCACAACAATTTTATGGTACATCCAATTACAAATATCCGATATGTAAACCTGTTTCGGTAACATTCTTCGTTAGCATGGAGATGTAAAAGTATTTCATGCAAAGGACACACAACTCATCACATGCATGACGTCCACTGCTTCAGAACTCTTCTGGTTAGTCTACAAATCCATCATTGGACTGGAAATAAAAACAATATCATTGAAATTAAACAGACATCGAAACCGACTCCACTAGATTGTGGCAAACTCCACTCAAGATATCAAGTGCTCTCCACATATATACAGTATTGATAAGAAGAAAACAAAAAACAGAAATTTCCACTACAAAAAACAGCGAAACCAGGCAGATTTGGTCAAGAAAAATCACTAAAACAAAAGGAGTGAAAATCCAATCTTGGAAGAACAATCAGACTCTTCTTCTCTATTTTGTCTTTGTTTTCAAACTATCTGTTTCATCTAAACGATGGACGTGCTGAATAGGTTTGGTTCTTTGTTGCCTCTCACTCCTTTCTTGGCATCTTGGAGCTGCAATTATACAGGTATCTCAGAAGATCAAACCGGGGAAAATATGGTAGCTGCAAATTCACGAACCAAGTCCATTAGCCTCAGAGGTCCTCATGATTCGAAGCCTTCTTACTGAGCTAAGGAACATTCTGAGAAAGAAATAAAAACGCATCAAGATTCAGGAATACATGAAATGAACTAAGAATCTTGTTTTCCTCGAGAGAACAATGAGCTGCAATTCTGCAGCTAATGAGTTATGGTTGCTTACCCCCATGGAACATCCCCTAAAAGCATCCAGTCTCCTTCTTTGTCTTCATAAGTTAGCACAAACTCAGATGATCCATTCAAAAGTATGGAGGACTTTCTTGCTAGCTGCTTCTCTCCAAGTGATCCTACTGCACACACAAGCAAAAAGAAAGTCACTAACTCTATGATCTTTTATACTCAGCAATATCAAAAGAATTCTGACATCTGCAAATCTCAATATAAAAAAAGGGAACTTACCAGTGGATCTGAAGAACATTTCCTCCAAAAATTGGGCTAATGTCTCGTAACAAGCATGAGCATTCAAATCGATCTTCCTTCCAATTGGGACTCCGTCCATATTTACCTTAACAAATCCAAGATGCCCCTTTTCATTATTAGCAGCATTGATCTTGTAACCATTACAAACTTTGTTCTCAAGGACATCCTTAGATTTTTCCTTTCCACTAGTTCCCTTGTCTTCTTCAGCTCTTGGAGACTTCGCTTGGTTCACTAAGCTGTTCATCCTAGATGCCCTAATGGGCGGCCACCCCACAACTTGGCTGCTCCAACAAACCATTTTATGGTCAACAACAAGACGTCTCAGTGAGTAAAAGCTAAATAACAGAATATAAATACATGAGAAAACAAGCAACAATTATTTCAAAAGAAGCAATTAAAGGAAAGAAAAGACAAACATGTTATCACCTTCGACAAAATTTTAACATCATGCTTAACAGTCTGGATGATATGCATGTTTAAAAGAAAAAAAAAAGAGTATCAATGAAAATATGAAGATATCTTCTCCAAACTTTAACTTCCAATCAGCAACCAAAAACAGCACTTGGTGTAATAATTCAAACTTATAATCATGTAAGAGCGCATAGCAGAGCGTCTGACCTGCCAGAAGTGGGGGATCCACCCTCATGGGAAACAGGCTCAGCAGCTCTTTTGGTCCCAGAAACAGTTCCCATTGCAGAAGCTATAACTGAAGTATTACCGTTGCTACTTCTGAGAGGCTGAGCCACCGCAGACGGGAAGTCTTGAGCGGTCAAGATTCTGCCACACTCGCCCCATGCACTTGCCTTACTACCACCACTCTTCAGTCCACCACCACCAAGACTCAGGCCAAGACCGAGCTCCAGCTCAGCCTCCGATGTATATGAGCTAGCCTCAGCCCCCAAAGCCTCGACCTTGGACACTGTGGACTCATTTGCAGAAGGCCCAGAAGAGCCACCACCACCAAGTAAACCAAGGCCACCTTCCATCATCAAAACAAAGAAAGACAACAACTTTGAGTTGCTAATGTGAAAGACAAAACTTCCGAGTGAGGAACAGCTGAGAGAGAATTGGAAGAAAAAGAAGATGAGAGATAGTATGGTAGTGAAATTGGAGGACAGACAGTGAAGAAAAGGGTGCGAAAGAGAGAGGGAGAGAGTCGGTTGAGGGAGAAGGTGGTGGAGGCAGTCATGATGATGGGGTCCGTATGCTGGTAGTGCGCCAAGCACTCTCACTCACCAACAGATCCACAACACTATTGTCAAGTTTTTCTTGACATGATCATCATGTCTTTTTAGAATCTGATCTTCCCTGTTCTGTTCTTCCATTAAATAGAAACCTTAAAATAGAGATGCTAGTTTGTTTTAATAACCCCAAAATATGATCCCACTCTCACTTGGATCAGATCAGATGTCTTTTTAAGCCTATCAATACTTAAAAGGGAAATGTTCAATTTCTTAATCTCTGATACCTCACCTCAGAAATTCCTTTTTTTCATATAGTATTTAAAGAAACTAATACCAATATTATATACTTTAAATGGTTAAACAGTCAAATCAGCATACCCTAATTGATCTTCTACCTTGAAATATTCTAAAATGATGAGAATTGGAGCTAATCCATATAGCAAACACCTAAAGATAACTTGAGAGGAACAGTTCAAGTTAAATTAGAGGATAGGTGTCTCATAACTTTAGTATAAAAGCACAAGGTTAAAGTCTTAAAGGTTGAGTCTTTTTACAAGCCAAAGCATTATTCTAATCCTTCTTCTCTATGTGCCCTTTTCCTTTCTTACTATGGTGCTGTCTACTATTTCCAGGACAAAAGGCACAAAACCTTGTTTTAGAAAGTTGAGACCTTAAAAAGGAGATGCATTATAAGTGGACAGTGGGGCTGTCTACCAGAAATTAAAAAATAGATAAATGAACGGCAACCAAATATTTATGATTACAAGCTATCTTGATAGGGCCCACTTCTATATGATTTGGTTGGCATTAGATGTTCTAGTCACTTTGATTGTTTAGCAAATAAATGAAGATTTATACTTTCCTATTCAACCTTTAAATAGTGGCAGCATACTCAATTTAAGAATAGAAACTCTGGTCCAATAATAAGTACTGATAGACTTGTTGTCTATCGGTCAAGCTCAAATATTGGAGCTATGAAATGTAATTTTGATGCTGCTAGGGACTATGTCATATGACTTAACAATAAGAAAAGAGAGAGTTCAATTTGTTAAATGTCAAAGAAGCCTTATCTTGGTTGATGCAATCTGACTTTGCGTCAGAGGTAGAAATAAATTGTCTTCAATTGATGTAGAGATTTTATGGATCAAGAACTGGTATTAATAAATTGGGAGTGATAGTGGAAGAATGTAAATTTACAACATATATTTTTACGTTTAAATGGATTCCAATGCATGTAAATATGGTAGCTCACTTGTTATTTAAATCAACTACTAGATATCCCAATAGGCTTAGTTGGGACATATCATTTGTTTTTTGTTAGACACTTTAAATTGTGATGTTGTTTTGTCTCTTTAAATAAATATTTTTTAAAAAAATTGAGAAGATAACAAAATAAAATAAAATGTTTATTGAAAAGAAATAAAAGAAAGTATTAATAAAATGATAATTATTAATATTTTAAATAAAGTTTTTTAATTCATATTTAAAATTAAAAATATCATATTTTTTTAGATAATGCTTGTTAAGGAAATTTGTATATTTACTTTTTAATTTTAAATATTTAAAAACTTTTACTTTTAATAGAAACAACATTTATACTATTTAAGAGTAAGATTGCAAACTACTGAATCTCTCATGTTTCGCATGTCTAACATGTTGTAAATTTTACCTAAATTATACTCTTTGAAATTACAATTATAACTTCCTAAAATTCGAATCCTTTAAATCATACCCATCATTAAGTAGAACCATATATGTACACATCCACAAATAAAAGCCACAAAAACTACTGATTAAATATTAAAATTTTAGTTTATTGCATATATAGTTTATTATCAATTTTCATATTAACTTAAACAATAGTATAAATTGAATCCATTTGCATTATACAATACATAAAATTTTAACAATAATAATACATTAAAAAAGTCTGTTAATTTTCTATTTTTCATTTTAATTATTAATTTTATTCAAAAACATAAAAATTAACTAATTTAAAATTTTATATGTATACTAATGAGAGTAAAAATAACTCAATATAATTAATTCATGAGTAATATTTATGACAAAATAAACTTTTTAATATTCATATAATTTTATATTGTATTAATAGTATAAAATTAAGTACGAGTTTATATTTAAAATATAATTAAAAATAATCTCTCTTACTTTTTCTTCTATAAAATCCTAAAAGTTAATAAGAAAAGCATATTAAATCAAATAATACTCCTTTGGTGGGGATCATATCCAAACTGAAACATGAAGCAAAATAGATAGGCCCAGTTTGCAGTTTGCTGTGTTTCAAAGATTCCTTTTAATTTCATAAATTAAATTATCACTACTATTATTAATTTTTTATTAATTTTTTGTTAAATGCTAAGATAAAGATAACATCTTATCGGACATCAACTTAGTGCTCTATATCTTACTATTATTCCTTAAAACAACAGAAAAATTCAGCTTAGCTTGTTGTTTAGTGGGTAAATATTATCAGATGAGATCTTACTTGTCTTCTTCTTTTTAATCTTCTCCTTTAATTACTAAAATATGAGTAGAAAATAAGGAATGAATCTTAACTTAGTCCTAATCCTAATCCTAATCCTGCCCATTTATAGAGAAAACTATACTGTAATACTCAAATTAAATAAGTGCTAATTAGTATATGAACATCTTCTTAATCGCTATTGAGCTGGTTTGACATACTTCTTTTCGATACCAACTTTGAAAAACTTATGATAAAATTCAAAATTTAAAATATTTACAATTTATAATTCCTAAACCTTTATGACTTCATAAACTTTAAATAGATATTCATATTGTTTAACCATTTCTCTTTTAATTATCTAATTGATAAATAAAAATTGAATTAAAAGTTAAATAGATAATATAAAAAGTTTAAAGTTTAAAAATTTTATTCGGTATTAAATTATTATAAAAATAATAGTTAAAAATTAAATAAAAGTAAAGAATTTAAAATAAAAATATATATATATCAAAAAACTATCTAAAGGCAAAGCAGAACAGGGTGGCCGACAAATGGGCACCAAAGTCGTGTTATCTGCGGAGGACCGCCACGTCAGCCGACAGAGTACGCGGCTCACCGAGGGTTTTGCCCTATCATATCACAACCACTAAGTACTAACTAAGTAAAAGCAAAACCCACTCTGATTGGCTTTGGAGTTTGGAGTGGAAGTCAATCAACTCCCCTTCTTCTTTTTCTTCCGGGGAAAGCAACCATCCGTGTCCTTCACGCGCTATTGGAGAACTCAGGCTTCCCGAGTCCCGGTCCTGTTATTCTTTCTGTTCCGTCGTATCTTCTCTCTCCATAGTTGGGCCTGCAACTGTAATTCCAATTGTCCAATTACATTTTTCAAAAAATCCACGAGACCTGGATATGACAACTTTAAATTAACCTGTAAAATTATTCTTTTGTTATTATAAGATTATATATTTAATTTTAAGAAATAACTTTTTTATAAAAATATAAAATGAAGGTTGCTTACTTTACGAACCTCTTCAAACTTTCGTAAAACAGAGAACCTTGTGTATTGGATATGTTAATTTTATATTATCGTCTTGTTAAAATAACGTATAATTTATTTAATAATTATGCGTATACTACAAATTTATAAGCTTATAATGTTTACACAATCCAAAAGGACATGTACATATACTTTTAAGAAAGATCAAAACATGACTTCTCCATCTATAATAAGGCAGGACTGAATTAGGTCTACTTCTTCAACGATCACAATATCATTCCAAATTTAGTGTTAACTACTATTTATACATTTCTAAGTGGCTTAACAAGATTCATTAGGTCAATATTAAAATTCAAGGGATACATAAACCTTCAGTAAGATATATTAACAACATTGGTTATAACATTCAAGACTAATCCATATTCTAATGATTTTCCTCCTACCCTAAATCATCTATTGAGCATCAAATTATTGGTTTAAAAAATAGTGAATTGCACACATAAATATGAACAAATTGAAAGAATAGAAAATCTCATTCTAATAAACTTTTTGTTTGATATATAATATGTTATATATTAAATACAGGTTAATTAAAAAAACTATTGATCTTACTTTTTAATTGATATTTATGTAAAAAATTTGAGATGTTATTGTTAATTTTTAAACCTAATGATCATGTTATTTATCAGTATTATTATACAAATAATATCTCTCAGCTCCCTAGTGGGTGGTCGAGTTGGTAAAATAGGGAGACATAGGATCAAAAGATTACGTGTTCAAATCCTCCTATCTATATTATCTTGATCGAATCTGTCGTATAGAACTTGCCTAGTGCGAAGTATCCGATTAATGTGACTTGCAGGCTATTGAGTCTATCCGGAAGTTTACCCAAAAGCCAAAATTATGAACAAAGTAATGTAAAATTATAAATTATTGAGTAGTAAAAGAAAGTTTACGAAAGAGATTGGACCAACACATAGAATAAAAATAAGTTAATTAAAACAATCAAAGGGGACCAAAAGATAACACCAATCCGATGGGTGTGAAAAATTATACCTCGTACCCCCGAATATGTCTTTGCAGAAATTTATGATCAGCCACGTATCCACATTTAAATAAAATCCTTTTTGCATTAGAAAAAACAAGCAACATGATCCTTCAAAGAAAACTCAAAATACTTGACGAGGGGCTACGGCTGACTCGTCGACCTTTGCCTTTCTGATCATTGGAAGCACCGCAAACGATGGAGCACTCTATCCCGCAAATGCTACCGAAGCAAGAAAACAAACCGTTTCCATCGGTGCTGTGTCTGTGGTTCCTATCACGAGAGCTTTTACCACCACTATGGCCACTAGGTTTACCACTACCTGTAGTAAAATCCGACAATACACTTCCACGATCATATACCGGCGGTGCCTCCGCTCGCCACCTTTCTAGTTTAGACCGGAGACTTTCCGCACCGTCCATTTTCCATTCCCACATCACCTCACTCTCTGAATCCTCCGCATATGGTCTTCTCTTCGCCACGGCCGCTGCCACTTCTGAAGCCGATGGACCCAATTCTGAATCGGTTATAACAAGTGGACCGACCGGATAGTTCATCCTTTTCAAGGTCCCGTTTGGTACGTTGAATTTTTTATTGTTTTCTGTGCTATCGGATGAGGAATCCACAAACTTGGGATTGGGATTGAACTTGGCTTTGGAGATTTCGGTAATGTCAAAGCCATTAAAGGGTGACTTGTTAATGTCTTTCTTTACAATATCTGAGCTGCTTACTGTGGAACTAGCTTTCGATCTTCCCCTTCTATTCTTCTTTCTCTCCAGTGTTGAGTCATCGATCACCGAACTTGCCTTTCCTTTATGTGTTTTCTTTTTGTCCTCTATTGAGTCATCGATCACCGAACTTCCTTCCCCTTTATGTATCTTTTTCCTTGATGTCACTACAGATGACCCCACCATAGAACTAGACTCGCTCTTGGTGCGCCTTAACTCAGGCTTGGGAGGCCAAGAAAACGGGAAAGAGTTACCATTATCGCTACCTTCATTATGATCCTTATGCTGATGCGTACGTGAATCCTTCTCACCCATCAAATAGCTATACCCAACGGCAGATGCATTTATATGCGAGAATAATGGCAGGCTTCGCCTGGTGCTATCAAGAAGTGCCACCCCAATATTCAGAATCCCCTGAGGACGTCCTGAACGGCGTCGAACTTGTAGAGCAACAAAACGCATGCCAAGTTGAACTTGGCGGTGGTGATCATGGTTGTTGGTAGGAGGCGGTATAAGATTCCCAACGATCACACGAACAGTACCAATGTGTACGTCACGAAACCAATGACCGGCATAGATCTCAATCATGACAGCAGAGGTGTCACCGTACAGGAATTGATCGTCAACACGGAATACGAACTTGTCATTCCACGTGGGGTTACAGTGGCCGTCCGTGTCGACCCTGGTCGAAAGCCTTCGATCAGGGTGAACCCACGCCACCGCGTAGGTTCGCATCTTCCGCGAAACCTGGGCAAGATCTTGAGCAGAAATCACATTTAGTTCCAAAAGTTGAAACGGTGATACCCGGGCGTTGGACATTTTCAACAGTAATAAACAAAAAACTCAGAAAAAAGCAAAGAAAAAGAAAATGCAACTTCTCTTTCTTGATGTGGTTTTATGAATTGGTGGGTGATGAATTAGAAGCAGGAGGTAGGAATGGTGGGGTCTAAAAGGGAACCCCACTCGTCGTCCAAGGAGAGGACGACGAGGGAATAGAAAGACATTCAACGGAAAAAGACAGGAGGAAAGGAACAAGGAAACAGTAACGACTCGATCTTTCGATGTTTCTATTCTTTTCTTAGTTTAATTTGTTCCTGCTAATGAAGAAACTCGCGAAACATATGGAGGATGGGTAGTTAATATTGTTGGTTTTGACAACGAAAGATAGTTGGAAAGAAGAAAGTCCTCAAAGCATGCTATGCTCTTAAGAAAGGTGGCGATGCGGTTGTTAGTTATGAGGTGGCTTAACTTAAACTTGTAGACATCATTAGGTTCTGGAATTTACTTCATTTACTATGCATTAATTACGATAATAATTAAAGGTATATGACACTAAAAGCAAAGATGCGTATATATTAAAATAAGATTTATAATATTATGCAAAGATGCATATATATTAAAATAAGATTTATAATATTATTTATCATCTTTCTTCAAAAAAAATTTATTTATCATCTTTTTATTTTAACATATTTCTTATTTATTTATTTAAAATTTTAATTTTTATGGTGGTCATTTGAACTCCTCCAAATTTTGTGTATACAAAATTTTTATTTTATCATACTAAATATATAAGGTGTGTGTAATAGAAGACGACTAGACGAGAATTAACTTTGCAAAGCATAAATTATTCAATGAATTTCAGTTTTTGATAAAGATGAAGATATGAAATATCATCAAAAATGAATAAATTCTGACAGGCGAGAGAGGTCAGGCGATAAGGAGGGACAAAGGCGAGAGAGGGACAAAGGTGAGAGCCAAGGTTTCAGATCTTAGGACATCAGGAAGACACCTGTGCAAGGGGAAGCAAGGAAGCGAACGACACAGCTCTAACTTCAAATCTGACGGCGACCCAGCAGAAGCTCCAGATCTGACCCATTCAGTTCCAGTGCTGGTGCTGCTCACACCCTAGTGTTACAGAGAAAGATGAAGACGATTCTTGCAAGCTCATTGGGGAAGCCTCTAGCTATGGACACCCAAATAACTCAAATGGAGAGAATCGGGTATGCCAAAATTTGTATTGAGGTTCTAAAATCTTCTTCTTTCTCGGACAGTGTATTAAGTGTTTGGGAGATGACGGAGAATTTATGGAAAAAGACATTCGATAAGCCCAACACAACAACTAAGCAGGGCCGTTGTTATAGTTTTATAGGTCCCGGATAAAATTAAAAAAATAAGTCCTAATAAATCAAAAATATACTTAAATTTATATATTTATTTGAAATATAAATAACTCAATTTATAAGTTTATATAATCAACTAAATATTAAATGATCATAACACTAACAAATACACAGAGGATCATGATTTATGAAAAACAATTTTTTCGTACATTTTTAGATGCAAAATCATTAATAATATTATCAAAGTCAATATTGTCCAACATATCCTTCTCAATACATAACATAATTAAATCATTCACCCTTTCTTGTGACATTGATGACCTCAAGTAGGTTTTCAATAATTTTAACTTTGAAAAACTTCTCTCAGTTGATGCTACAGTCACAGATATAGTCAATAGAATTCAATAAGCAATTGAAACATTTGGATAACAATCTGCAACTTGAACAAATTCTAATATTTCAACTGATGACATTAACTCATTTGGCAAAGTCATTTGCAATACTTTTAATTCAAAAAAATATCATCTAAATCCACATCAGACATCAGACACATTATCATGAGAAAAAGTTATCGTAAAATTAGTACAACATTATCTTAATTTGTTATCATCTAATGACTTCAACTTCTTTGAATCAAATAAAAATCTAAAAATATTATCAAAGGTCGTTAATTGTTCAAATCTATTTTTTAATGAAGTAATTGTCATATCCACAATAACTAGAAAGTAATTAACCTTGAAAGAATCCTCAGCTGAAAGTAATTAAGTCTTGAAATATTTAAATATTTCAAGACTTTTTATAAATACGAAGACCACAAAATTACCTTTACTTGCAAAAAAAAAAAAAATAACGCTATAAGCCAACGTTAAAGCCATTAAACGACTGTAACGTTGGCTTAAAACTTTAAAACATACTATTAGTGTATTGTTGTGCATCTAAAAGTCTAAAGAGGGGTCCCATTAAATGATTATAAAGTTGACTTAAAACATATTAGTGTATTGTTGTGCATCTTAACGCTCCGTTTGGTTAGCGTCTCTGGTAGCTGGAGACAGAACGGGACGAGACAGAACAGAACGGGACGGAGCAGAAACTGGGGACAGATAGCTGTTTGGTTGATGATGGACAGAACAGAGAATCTTGTCTCCGTCTCCAAGACAGTTATGTTTGGTTGCAGGAGACAGAGACAGAAAATAGTGCAAATGACGAATTTGCCCCTAATCTTTAATATGATTAGGAAGATGTAATTCAATGGTTTTTTTATTATGAATGGTTTGTAATTCAATAGTTTGTATTATTATTATCATTATGTCTAATTAATATTAAAATTATTATATAATTTGTATTTATTAATATTCAAATATATTATTATTATTATTTTCATTTTTATTTTTATTTTTATATAATTTGTATTTATTATTATTATTTTTATTTTTATTTTTATATAATTTGTTGTTATTACTAGTCAAATTGTTCATTATTATTAATATTATTATTATTATTATATAATTTGTATGAATTATTATTGAAAGTATATATTATAATTTATTCAAAATAATCATTATTATGTCTAATTATTATTATTAGTATATAATGTGTACGTTTATATGTATGTATGTATTATTATTATCATTATATTATAATTTGTTTTTATTATTAGAATATGGTTAACATACATGGAAAAACATCATCTAAGCATTCATATAATTAATTACATCAGAAGTTCAACATACATTCATATAATTAATGTCTTTAATCGTCAACATAACTTAAAAACAAACAGCTAAGCATATCTTGAACAGAAATAACATAATTAGTTGATCATACATGAAGCACTTAAAATTTATTAATAATGCTTTGAACCATAATTGTCAACATTATGCCAATGGCTATGAGTGCAAATGCTAGAGCCCATGCCATGTTTGCCTGCAAAGTTTGAACTTCGTTGACTTGTTCAGTTGTTGGTGGTGCGACTGGAGTCGGCATAAAGGACGGTGCATTGGCGGTGGGGACAAGTTCTACATTGCGTTGCGGCGGTCTATATGAGCCCGTGGCATAAGCAGTTTGTGCTTCAGCCAATGTGCGAAATCCCTTGAAACGAGCATTCGGATATCCGTCAACTAATAATTTTACATGATCCCAACTGGTAAAAATACCAGTTTGACGTCCAACAAAGACCACATAAAAATTGTATCGGGCCATATTTGAGAACCTGAAAATGAATCATATTATCATCATCAATCGGGAAAAGACAAATATTAAATAGTAAGTTAACCAACCATACATAAGTAAGATAATAGTTCAAACATCCATCAGTCAACATCACATGTACCTAGTTGCATCACCATACAAATTAAGAAATTGTACAGCATGTCATATGTCTGCATCTAAAATGCTCCTAACATAAGCCTGTTTGAGCTCAGGTGGTAAACCCCAATAAACACTCAGTAATTGGGGTATACTCCCCATTTTTTCTGCAGCCTTGACAATTTCGTGAACGGGGAAGCCAAAATTGACAAGTTCCGCACCCAACTTCGCACCACTGGTTCCTTCAATGGCGTCCGCAAGCCTGTCCGCATTCGCTTTGCTTGTTGCAATGGCAGCAGCTAATGTGTCTGCAAGGCGTTCCAACATTTCAATATCCCGCATCTTACGCTTCCCTTTGGTTTGCTGACCTCCCGCACTGTTGCTAGAAGATGCGGCGGAACCGAAGACCTGCGCTGAAGTAGTTGGAGGAGGAGTTGTTTGTGGGGGTAGTTGATCTAAAGGGTCTTCAAAAGTTGGATCAAAGGCTGGTGGTTCGCTTTCTGTTTCACCCTCATCAGCACCAACAGTGGTGTCAGGATCCTCATCAGCATCGATAGCATGCTCAGCCCTTCTACCAGTGGCCCTGTCCCGCCCAAAGACGTTTTCAAGTCTGTGGAAAAGCGGGAATGGCTTTCCAGGAGTGTAGTACCTGTTCGGGTGGCTCTGGAATAAGCAACATAAAATGTCAGAACAAAATACATATGATTTGGCAAACACTTCTAAAAACAATAAGAATAGAATTACCCTCATCCATTCCTCAAGGACTTGCTTGCTATCGACCTCGACACATTGCTTGGACTCATTCCAACCAAAGCCACTACAATTTAACATGTCAAATGCCGTTTGATATTTGTCTTTTAACCGCTTGTGCTTATTTTTGACATGTCGCCTGTCAATCCCACTGTCAGGAAACTTCTCCACCATCTGACGGGCAAGAAGTTGGAAAGTACCGGGCTTGAGTTGGCCATTATCGGCCCTCTGACCAGCTACCACAGCCTCCTCCATGAAGGTAACAAATGCATCTGTTTGACTGTCAGTCCAAATTCTTGCCATTGCACCTATTCGACGCAATGGCCAGAATCCCACAACATTCCAAAGCATTAAGAACATATGTTATTTAACAAACCGTATTACTTGACAACAACTGCAACGGTGAAGAAGAAAATATGGAATTTGTAGTACCATGCGATTAATATAGAATTTTTATGAGAAAAAGTGATAAAAACAATCTGTCATTTCAGTTACAATACAACCATACTGAAATAAATCCCACAATTCAGTTATCTCAAAACGCAAACTATAAACGACAAGTATGAATTTAATTGTTGCTTCTCCATTCATCAAACATGTTCGTCGCTAATTCATCTCTCCATTGACTCCATTCAGCACTTGCCTCAACACGATCAACAGTGGCAGGCAAGGAAGCATCTTCCCCAATTGGCATATCCTCGGGTTCCATAGGACTATGCTCTTCTGGATCTTCTGCCATATGCAGCCTAATAAAGTTGTGCAGAAGGGTGCAAGCAATAATTATGCGCCCATGAGTTGTGGGTGAGTAAAAAGATGGAGTTCTTAGGATTTTCCATCTTTTTTTTAGTAGTCCAAATGCACGTTCAATAACATTCCTAGCAGATGAGTGTCGCTTATTATAGAGCTCCTCTCGGTTCCTAGGTGCCCTGCCATCTCTTGCCCACTC
>JANZLC010000202.1:42658194-42678660 GCA_026413385.1 Erythroxylum gracilipes
TCATGTCCAAAAATCCCAGGTTTTGTTTCGGAAAGATCATCTGGAGTGTCTGATCCTAGAAAGAGGAGATCAATGTCGGATATTACAGGTGGTTCTAGTATCAGAGAGGCCGGTGCCAAGATCAACGAAACCAGAGAACAAGTGCCGCCAAACGCTGTAAAGCAAGAGAGAGTAAAGAGGCTTTAGATTTCAAGCATTATTAGACAATAATTGTTGGGCTTTCAACAATTAACTCACAAAATCTATCGAATTTGATACAAATTTATATTTTTTGAGAATTGGTTAGAATGTTTATATTTAATAATACAAAATTTTTAGTAACAAACCAAAATCTCCAGCACGCATGATTAATAATAAATATTTTTTTGACAAACATTTAACGAAATAGGTAATTTTGGGTTTTTTTTTTGGGTTTAAAACGAAAAATTGAAATGCAAGTTTGTCGATCACCTTTTAAGGTCAACATGCACCTAATGTGATCTAAACTTGAAACGATTCTGGCAGAGTTCTAATTGTCTATCTTCTTACTACTAAAATCGCCAATCCTATAGTTATTGAAATACTTCCTCTTTAGAACACAATAGTATTATGTCCCTGTATCAACGATCTACTCAGAATCCGAGTGATTAATATGAAGATACTTACTGGTCGTACAAATCAATGATACTTCATCATTTGTGCTTGATATCGTTGTTGTATTGTTGTTGTCATTTTCATCCTTATGGATGTCTTTTTCTGGTCTCTCTTTCACTTGTAGCAAAATTTCTTTATGTGACCAAGTTTGGTATAGAAGTGACACGTTATGTTCTCTTTGTCATCTCTTGACGTGCCTTGCCCTTTAGAATCTCTAAGATTGCTTCTTCCTCTGTTTTCTACCACAGGAGCCAGTACATTTGTCGGCACTGACCTCCTTCATCCTATTATCTTTATTTACCAAGCTTTCTTTGATCACATCCAAATAAAGCATACCATCCGAAGCGGAGTTGTTAAGGCTTTGATATCACTTATTGAGGCTCAAGTAATAATACTCACAAAATCTTCAAGTTTAGTCAACCAATAACAAGCCACTGGAACAATAAAGATGATTGAAAGATAATGAACACATGATTTTAATGTAAAATTCTTCCGATGATGTAGAGGTAAAAACTATGGGAAAAAACCAACAATAAAATCCACTATAGTTAAATAGTATCAATTGACACATGCATATAACAATACTTCTCCCAACTAATCCTAATGATCAAACTTCAATAAAACTGTAGTTGATAAATACCATTTGCGCTCTAAAATTCTTCTTTTATAGAGTGTGTCTATACATACAACCTCTATCTGTCAAATTTATCTTTAAACTCTGAAGATAAGGTTTTGTATACTAGACACGATCGTCTACATGACCGTATGTGGTAATCGTGTTCAAGCTTTAAATTGCAAAATTTGATGTTATAGAGACGCACGGTTATAGTAACTTATACGATCAACGGACACGGTCGTGTCCACCACTGACAAGGCTGCGTCTAACTCTAAATGGGTATGTATAATCTCGTAATGTCGTCTTTCAATTTGCACATGGTTATAAAAACTTACACAATCGTACACTCGGTTCATCGTTGACATGAGTGTATGCCTCCCAAACATAGACATATCCTCCAAAAATAGCTTCTAATCATTATTTTCTACCTCAAATCTACCCGAGCTTCGCTGCATTTGATCCATGAAAATAGTTAACACTTTCCAAATCTAAATTTAGTGGAATTGGTCGAGCTAACATCTATAAAATGAGACCCACGACAATAACTTTGAACTAACTGCTAATGATTCTCAAGTCTTTGAGTTTTGAGTGAAACCTTAACATTCACAACAGTAACAATTCACCTTTGTATAAGAGCTGAGAAAGTGCATTTTTTTTTAATATAATGAAAACGCATCTACTTTCAGATATAATGGATAATTCATTAAATACACATATATGTAATAATCCGCAAATAAACAGTTTAACACATCAACGAAATCATTTAGTGAAATCTGAACCTTTTTGTTACTGTCGCATATGAAGAACGGAAATTTCAAGAATATGAGTCCAAAGGCCGGCATCAATGCTAAGCACACAAGTTACTAAGAAGTAAACAAGATATGCTAATTTTGAATATTAATATTTCACTATTTTAAACTTTGAGTTTCTATGTAAAACTCTACATTTTGAAAACTAACCAATGTGTAACCTCATAAGCCTGGATGATAGTATTTATACAAACATATAAAGATAGGGCAAGCTCATACACTGCGAGAGTCAGAAGAGAGTCATCAATTATATGCAAGTCTTCCTTTGCATTTTACAAAGAGACTGTTTCCGTAACTCAAACTTGTGACTTTCTGGTCACATATAAAGAATTTTTAATAGATATATCTTATACAAAGATATATCTATTAAAAATTCTTCATATTCACAATTTTAGGTCTTAGACCAACTGTTTAAGCAAATCTAAAAAACATGTCTGTCTCTCATTAGAACTCATTGGAACAATGAAAAAGGAATGAATCTGCAGGAATTTCTGGCTCTTCCAATTCCAATTGATGATCTCACATGTGTCTGGAAGTGTGAAAACAAGGTACTTAACTATAGCTAAAATCGTAAAATTATCTATAGAAGCAAACCCAATATCACCAGCACCACTGCTAAAGCAATGATCTTCACTGCCTCTCCTGTTAATGTTCATCTAAATCAGAAACTATATCAGAAACTATTCTAACTGATGTAACAGAGATGATAAACAAGTACGCAATTCCATCTTACTAGAGTATAGGTAGTTCTCACCTTAACCACCTACTAAGTATTACTAATTTGAGTTGAATCATGCAGCATTCAATTACAAATAAAAATATTTGAAATCTCTTAGAAGACACTATATGCCAAATCTCAAAAGTTAAAAGGCATAAGAGTTCACAAACTAAAAAAAGGACACAAAAGAAGTAATCAACAAGGAAGATTTTAAAGGGACATCAAATGCTATGCTCTCCAAGATGCAAAAAACAACAGAAGTTATCACTCTCCGAACAGAGCATCCATTGGTTTTTCAATAAGCATTAACCATAACTTACATGAAATTCAGGCAACAATTGCTTAGCCTCAGGCTCCAACAACTTCAGCTTTCTCCAAGTGGCAGTTCCACCAAAGTTCGCATCCTTCAGAACCCAATACTTGCACTACTCTAGTCTTCTTGTAATTAAAAGCCACCAATTCAGCCTACAAAAATTTTAAATCACCAGAAAACAGAACATGGGCACAATGAATCAACAAGATGATATCAGAATTGATGTAAACATCTGAAGAAACTCCTCCCTAAAGTCTCTTTGAATAACATACTGTCAGAAGACTACAAAACGCCAGCTCTACCTTGGCCACCGCTTCTACGACAACGATGAGCACTCTTCTTCCTCCCATCCCTTTTTGACTTCTCCTTTTCTTTCAAAACACTTTCCCCTCTTCGTTTATACATCTTGAAAGTGACATGCTTATCTGCAGCCATCTTTCTAACCCTCTCTGTGATTTCTGCTGCCAACTGCCTATTAAACAATTTCCTTAAGCCCCGCATAAGTTTTGCAAAAGTATCTGGTTGAGGCATCAAGCCTGCATCTATCATATCCATAGAATACAAACAAGCCTCCTTCACATGCCCATTAGAGAACAATGCATGAATCCAAATTGTCCACAAGTGCACATTAAGGTCACATCCTTTAGTCACCATGCAACTCCAGATATCTTTGGCCATTTCAAGCTTCCCACCTCTCAAGAGAGTATTTGACAACTCCTTTAGCATACCATATTGTCGAGTAGACAAAAGACCTCTTCCAACCATTTCTTTGAAATATTCACAAGCCTCAATCAAGCAACCTTGCCCAAGAAACCCATGGATCAAGATAACAAAAGAGTCCAGTCCTGGACTGAAGCCACTTGCTTCTATTTCCTTCCAAACTTTCACTGCTTCGTTCACCTCCCCCAACTTACTAGCCAACCTTATCACAACATTGTAAATACCAAGATCAGGAGGACAACCAAACTTTTGCATCTCTTGCGTCAACTCTATACACTCTTCCAATTGATCCTTTCTCTCATGGGCCAATACAATACTTAAATAAGTCAACTGATTGGGCATATGCCCTTTCTGTATCATACTATCCAAAATCTGATACCCTTTATCAATCTTACCCCACTTACAAAACCCACTTATCAATGTAGTATAAGTCACTATGTCTGCTTCACAGCCATTCCTTTCCATCTCAACAAAAATCCTCATTGCATCCTCCATCCTATTCTGCTGACAAAGAGCCTGAATTACAATGGTATATGAGTTTGCATTTGGCTCACACGTGATTTGCATTTCCTTCAGCAAAGCAAAAGCATCCCCCATCTTCCCTGCATTTGCATACCCACCCAATAAATTATTATAAACCACAATATCTGGTTCAAACCCAGCTTCCTTCATTTGTACCAATACATGTTTAGCCTCCATTAACTTCCCTTCTCGACACCAACCATACAACAGGGATGTAAAATGCTTCAAGCCCGGCGTAAACCTCACCCTCATGTCCTCAAAAAGTGAAGCGGCTTCCTTGACACTGCCATTCTTGCACAAAGCATCCAACAAACAGCCGAACACATATTCATCAGGCTCACAACCATATTTTGGCATCTCATCCAATACTTCAATTGCCTTGTCAACCATCCTAGAAGCAGCAAACCTCCTCAATAAAACTATAAAAACCTCACTTGTTATCAATATGCTATTGTCTTTTCGCATCTCTTCTATCAGGGCCCAAACTGCACCAAATTGTCTCATTTTACTTAAAATCTTAATCATAGCCTTATAAGTCTCATAACTATGCCTGTAACCTGGCTGTTTTGATACCCACACAAAGAACCTATATCCTAAATTACCAGCATCACCACAGCGATTCAATATACGTTCAGTTAAACCTGAACGCACCACAACACCAGAATCTAGCAACGCAAGCTCTAATTTTGGAACTCTAGAATGAAATTTTCTAAGAATTCTATATACCTTCTCAACATCACTAGCAAAATCATCAAAATGGTGGTTATTTTCTTCAACTCCAACATTGTCTTCTTGGGGTTTTAAGCAAACAACGCCAAACCCATTTGTCATCTTGTTTGTTGGAGAGCTATAATTGGTGGGATTGCAGTTTCTGTGGTATTGTCGTGATTGTCTATAGTTAAAACGGCCATCCATTGGCTTAGAGAGAACAAGATGATTGTGCTGTTTGAGAAGATGTGTTTTTGATGGAAGTCTCGGTTTGATAATAAATACTCTCCTTGGAACCTGAAGTTCAGTTCCACTGGCACCATCCTTAAAGCCACGATTTTCATTTCCTCTCCTGCCAATATTCATCCAATCAGAATCTATTTCAGCGATTGCTAACTGATATAAGAGAGATGGTACGCACGTCTACCAAAAGAGAAAGTAGATACCCTCTCCAGGCCAAGTAAGTAACCTACACTCTGAATTTAATCATGAAGCATTTAAATCACCATAATTTAAAAATAAGAAATCTTGAAATTTGAAAATAACAGTAAAGCTAGCCTCTCTAGAAAGATAATATAATAAGCCAATCAAAAGATTTAAAGCATAAGTAATTCATAAACTAAAAGAGTAGATAAAAGATGCAATCAACCACGAACGATTATACAAGAGCATCAAACGCTATGCTTTCCAATATGCAAAAGATACGAGAGGTTATCTTTCTGTGTTAGAGCAAGTATAGGTTTTCCGCTAAGCATTGTCCATCATAACTTCAAAGAAATTCTCATTAAGCAACAACAAACTTACCCAAGTCCAGACGGACTAGTGGGGTCTCCGCCGCTGACATCATCTTCCTCGCTCTTTGGCTGTTCTGAAAGAAGGAAACTTGGATACAGGGTTGGGGACCTGTGGAATCTTGCTAGGAACTGGTTCAAGGAAGTTAGGGTTTTGATTATGGGTTTGAGACGGGAACAACAAGGTGATAAAGCCACCATTTGTAATCCAGCTTTGAAACTGGTGTTCGGCAGCCGAGAAATTGCGGGAAAGTGAAGGGTATTAGATTGTTAGTTCATGAAATGGAATGAAATAATACGTAACATAACGTTTATAATATAATGTAATATAATACAGTAAAATATTATTTGAGATTAACCTCGTGAGATGGTAAGGATTTTTTTTTTAAAGTGAAATCGCGAGTTTAAATCACCTTTATGTACATAACTGTTTAAAATTTGGAGTGAGAGTTTTGCCTTTCATAAGGAATCTACCCGATTCAAACGAGGATTAATCTTAATATAGGCTTAAAGATGTTTCGCATAGTTAGGACCCTCCTAGAATATCTTACGAGAAATTAAAAAAAAGTTATTTGAGAGGGATAAAAATAAATATATTATTTTTAAATATAAATTTTTATTCATTATTACATATATAATTTATTATTAATAATATAAAATTATTATTATTAATTATTTAATAAAATTTATTACATTAAATATTATTATATTCTATTTAATATATTAATATTATGAATTGGTCATAGTTGGTATTAAGAAGAATTATTGATAGTATATTAGATAGTATGTATTTATTAGTTTAAGTTCTATCTTAAATTTTTCGAATCGGAGATTTCTTATTTTAACTGTTTAGGATGGAATTGACTGTTTATTAAAGATGTTTGATAAAATTAGATGTTTAGTATTAACTGTTTATGTGTAAAATGACTTATAAAGATGTGACTTTAAAAATATATAAGAGTATGAATATTATATATCTTAGTATTTCGTTAAATATTTTTATATAAACTTAAATTTTAGATATTTAATTCTATAAAAATTAAATTTATAAAATAATAATAATTATTAACTTTAATAAAAATATAGAACATTTGATAATAATAATAATCATTATCATGAGTAATACTGATATTTATTATTTAATTAGGTTTACTAATTTGAATTAGACTATGGGAGTGTTTGGAGAACAGCTGATCAGCTAATTTTTTAACTGATCAGTTAAAATCAGCTGTTTGACTAGTCAATCAGCTGATAAATATGTTTGGTTATTTGGCTGATTGAGTTGAATCAACCAACCCAATCAGCCAAAACCAATAAGCTGCTCACAGCAACGTTTTGTGACAATCAGCTGAAATTTTTTGTGTTCACGTCGATTTTGCCCTTTTACTACCGTACGAAGCTTGTGGACTTTGTGCTTCTCTTTTTCTTCTGATTGGGTTTACTTCATTTCATTTCAAGTTGATAGACGAAAACGCGCATATATTGCAGTGTTTTCGTTTTCAATTGGCTAGTTTCAATAAGCTTATTAAAAAGCTATTCTCCAAACGAGATCACTTGTCTAAGTTACTGTGTCTTACTCTGTCCAAAAATAAGACGACGTCGTTTTAGCGGTAAGAATTCAAACCAAGGCTCCCTTGATACTAGAAGAGTACAGATCAAGTCATCAAGGGAAAAACGGCGCGCCGCCTACTATTATTCAAAACTTGGACTTGCCGTGGAGAAAGATGGTTAATATATTATTATTTATTATCAGATCGACTGTATAGTAGTATTCTTGAAACTTGGCTTGTATGTATGTACAGGACTATTATTCAAACATGTTCATTGTATTTCTGATTCTTCTTAATTTTGTTGTTGATATTAAGTATAATATTATTTATCAACCATCATATATTAATAATAATTATTATTTTATGATAATGATTATTATTAATTTATAAATTATATTTCCATTATAATTTTATTAATCCTTTTGTAATATTTATTATAACAATTATAATGGATCTATTTATTATGAACTTTATTATTCTGATTATATTTAAAATCCCTTAAAATTTTAATTATTTTTCGACATCAGTACCTATTAATAAGAATCTTATAATAATTTAATTTATATTTATTATTAATATTAGTATTATTATGATTGTCATTATGATTAAAATCCTTATTTTGATTAAATGCGTATATCTTTCCCTCTTGGTATTATTATAAAATTGCTTATTATAATAATGCAGCTTATTATTTTTATTGTTATTATTATGTGTAATAATTATTATTCAAATTTATTATTATTACCATTATTAGAATTTTATTATTTTTATTATGATGCTTATTATTATTATTAGAAAATTTGAATTTATTAGTATTCAAATTTTATTTTATTTTTATTATTGTTATGATATAATTTGTATTTATTACAATTCAAATTTATTATTACAATTTATTCGGATTTTTTATTTTTATTTTTATTTTTATTTTTATTATATAGCTCAGATTTATTAATTACTATTAAAATTTGTTATTATTATGAATATTATTATTATTATTATTTTATTATATAATTAGTATTTATTATAATTCAAATCAATTATTACAATTAATTCAAATTTACCGCTATTGTGTCTAATAATTTGTATTCATTATCATTATTACATAATTTGTATTTATTATTACATTTTATTCAAATTTATTCTTATTATGTCTTATTATTATTATTATTATTATTATTATTATTATTATTATTATGTTTTATTATTATTATGTTTTATTATTGTTATTCAAATGTAGTATTATTATAATTAATATAATTGGAATTTATTATTTTCCGAATATATTATTACAATTTAATCAGGTTAATTATTTATAATAAAATTATTATATAAATTTGTATTTATTGGTATTCAAATTTTGTATTATTATTATTTTTATTATTATTATTATTATGGTGAATTATTATTATTATTATTATGATTATCGAATTCCTGAATATTATTATTGTTATTATTAAATTGATTATTATGATTGATAACATTATTAAATTCATCAATAGTATAGAATGTATTATTAATTATGATTATATATATATGTATTGATAAATAATAATTATAATAATAATAATTAATTTATTATTTTTATTATTATTATATTCGATATGATGATGAAATTTATTAATTATATTAAGTTCTATTATTATAATCATGAAATTTGTTATAATTACTAATAATTATTATTATTGATGATTATTATTCATCAATAATAACTATGATATAAATAATTGTTATGATGATTATTATTTATTCATATCAATATTATTATCATTACAAATCCATAGATAATTGTTTGACAACCAAACAATTTTTCGTCAGAGGTGGAGACTTGCGGCAGTGTGCCTGTCCATCGCCCTCGCGAGCCTGCAGGCATATTGGCTCGCGAGGGCCTGGCAGGCAAGCTGGCAGCCTCCCTCGCCCTCTTCCCTCTTATTTGTTTAAAGTTTATATATGTTAATTATTTAATTTATCTGATTATTAAATAAGATGAAACAGGTTATTATTATTCATAACATTATTCAACTTCTTATTATTATTATTAACTTCTTGTATTGATGAAAATCCCTTGCAATGGAATAATAATAATTACAATTGTAATTATTATTATTATTATTATTTATATTCTTATGCTTATTATTATTATTAGTAGTGGTAGTGGTATTGTATATTATTATTATGATTATTATTATTATTATTATTAACTGTATGATTATTAACTGTATTATTATTATACATGTTATTAATTGTATTTACTAATATTCAAATTTATTATTACAATATATTCAAAATTATTATAATTATGTGTAATTATTATTATCATTGTAATTCTTATTAGTATTGTTATAATAATAATAATAAATATTATTTATTGTTATTATTATTATTATTGTCATTATTATTATTATGCAGTTTATCCTAATTATTATTGTTGTAATGATTATTATTACTATTATTCTGATTCTTATTATAGATTGATAATTTATTATTTATGAAAATAACAGTTCCAATATTGTATTTATCTATTAGTATTTTCATAATTATAATTTTTAGCATAATTATGATTATAGTTATTAATATGATGATGAATACTATTATTATTATTATCCTTTTATTTGTTATTATTAGAATAAATAATAACAAAGTCAGAAGCATTTTATTATTTAATGGATCTAGTTTCATGAACTTACTTTGCTTTTATTTATTGATATTAATAATGTAAATGTCCTTGTTATAATAAGCATATAATGTATAAATGGTAATTATTGTATTTATGTGATAATTATGATTATGTTTGAACTTTACTATATTACTTATGAATAATTAATATATAAGTACTATTATAAGATTCTATTAGTAGTCATAACATTAATAAATTCGGTATATGTTTTTTGCAGTTGTTATTGTTATAATTCAAATGTAAGTCGATTACTTGTTATAATTATTGAAATAGACTGGAATGAAGGAAGTATTTTGTTACATTAAATGAAACCAATTAACACGCAAATTAATAAACATATATTATATGAATAAATTCTGAAGGCATTTATTAACAACAATGATTACTGGAAACACTTGTCATATCCAATAAATTATCAGAAACAATTCCCGCCAATGAACTCGTTTGGTTACATAATTTTTAGAAACTTTTTGATTGTTCATGTAAAAAAAACCAGACCATCTCCTCCACCAACCTGCGGTTTTTCAGTTCCAGACAGATATAGTTTTCAGCCATTTTGCTCAGGTGTGAACATTTAAAACCATTTCTCCATGTTCGGCAGAAACTTGGAAATTGTCTATGTTGTTAGATGATAAATTTAGAAGCTGGTTGTTAACGAAATGTTGTGATTTATGTTCTGCTTCTTCTATAACTTCTATCTTTCTAATATACGTTTTGGTATTCAAGGTGATATACGTGGAATGTTTCTGTTTAGAAAGGTTGGTTTGAAATGTTGGAATGTTTCTGTTAATAAATACTGTTTCTGTTAATAAATAGTGGAATGTTCCCGTTACTAAATGTTGCTTCTGTTAATGAGTACTAGAATAGTTACATCTGTTAATAAATACAGGTTCATGTCATAAATACTGGAATGTTTGTGTGAATAAATTGATAAGCCAATACGTCGGTCTACAAGAGTCATTGTGAAGAATAGCAAGTTCTTGAATTAATAATGTTGCTACTATGGTTTATTTTCGGCTGCAATTATTTTATTAATTATTCTTAGTGTGTATATTGCTCAGTCAATTTAGTTAGCTAGTCAAGGCAAATAAATCTCGTTACTGCCGATTATAGGCATGAGAATTGGCAAGGTTGTTGCTTTCTTTCTTATTTTAAACCATGAACTTTGCAGCACCGGATCATCAATCAACAAATATACAAACTTCCTATTTTCTTAACTGAATTTACTTGGCTTCTGATTGGGACCAATCATAAATACAGCTTCTGTTAATAAATAGTGGATTTTTTCTGTTAAAAAAGATTGGTTCTGTTAATAAAAACTGGAATGTAGCTGTTGATAAATAATGTTTATGTTAAAAAATAATGGAAGTGCACATGTGAATAAATACTGCTTCTGTTAATAAATATTGGAATGTTGCTGGTAATAAATACTGCTTCTGTTACTAAGTACTGGAATGTTTCTGTTAATAAATACGGCTTCTGTTAATAAATAATGTAAAGTTGTTGTTAATAAATTCTGTGTCTGTTAATAAATACTGGAATCTTGCTGTTAATAAATACTGCTTATGGTAATATAAACTGGTTGTTTTATTAAGTATATGTGAAAACATTGGTGCTGCGTTTTTAATTGCACAGGTCTCAAAATGGAGGATACATCGACGCCATGTCGCTGTTTACTATATGAAAGTGATAACGAAGAATGTAACAATGACATTGGTTGTCGGAAGGAGAGTTGTGATCTGAACAGAAGACATTTGGTTGGAAGAGAGTTAGTATCGGAAATTGGCATGCAGTTCGAGACAGAAGCAGATGTTTATCATTGTTATTTAAGTTATGCTAGGCAAGTGGGATTTGGAATTAGAAGAAGCAAAAGTTACACAGACAAAAGTGGTAAGTTGATTTGTAGGCTTTTTGCTTGTAGTGCTGAAGGTAAACAGATGGCCGACAAACGAGATTTATAAGTAAGAGCCCCACGTGCGGAAACAAGATTTGGTTGTGAGGCAAGAATGAAAGTGCATATTTTGCAAACTGGGAAATTTGAAGTGATAGAGTTTGTTAAGGATCACAACCACTACCTATCATCTCTGAACAAAACACATTTGCATAGAAGCTATGAACATTGAAATGGCTAATGATGTGGGAATTCGACAGAAACAATCGCATGATCTTATGGTCAGACAAGCAGGTGGTAGAGATAATGTTGGCTTTTTAAAGGAGGATTACAAGAATTATTTGAGGTCTAAACGAACTGGATGCATGAAAAGGGGAGATACACGTGAGTTATTGGCATATTTGCATAAGATGCAGGTGGAGGATCCGAATTTCTTTTATGCCATTCAAGTGGACGAAGATGATATGATGACTAACATATTTTGGTGTGATGGAAAAATGAGGAACGACTACTTAGATTTTGGTGATGTAGTTTGCTTCGATACGACATACAAGAAGAATAGTGAGGGTCATCCACTTGCGTTGTTTGTCGGTATCAACCATCATAAGCAAACAACAATTTTTGGTTGTGCACTCCTTTATGATGAAACTGCGCTAACATTTCAGTGGCTGTTTGAGACATTTCAGAGAGCGATGTCCGAGAAAATGCCAACCACGATTCTGACTGATCAAGATGCGGCAATGGCAAAGGCATTAGCCGCAACATGGCCAAATACGCATCATCGCCTTTGTATTTGGCACATTAATCATAATGCTGCCATACATTTGAGTGGTATATTTTCGAAGTTTAAAGAGTTCACCAGGAATTTTGGTGCCAGCATCTATGAGTATGAAGAAGAAGAAGAGTTCTGCATTGCATAGGCGCAGATGTTAGAAAAATATGAACTTCAACATAATGACTGGTTGAAACGTTTGTATGGCACAAAGGAAAAATGGGCTTTGGTTTATAGGCGAAAAATGTTTTGCGCTGACATGATGACCACGCAACGCAGTGAGAGCATGAACAGTTTGATAAAAAGGTATGTTAGTTACCAGCATAACTTACTTCAATTTTGTAACCACTTCCAGCGGTTGGTTGATGATCGTCGATATGAGGAGTTAAAAGCTGATTTCAGAAGTAATGCAAGCAAGCCAACATTGTCAGCACCGGTGAAAATTTTAAACCATACAGCAACTGTGTACACGCCAGAAGTCTTTAAATGGTTCTAAGATGAATGGAATCATTGTCATGATTACAGTTTCACTCTTAGCTGTGAGGATGGAATAGTATAGAAATATAAGATTAGTGGTGCCGGGAAGAGCTACTCTCAATTGGTTAGCTATGACTTGTGTAATGATGACGTCTATTGTAGTTGTGGGAAGTTCGACTTTGCTGGCATTTTATGCCAGTATGTGTTGAAGGTGTATAGCTTGAAGAATATTTCGACAATCCCAACCAAGTATATTATGAAAAGGTGGACAAGGAAAGCAAAAAGTTGGACGATTGCACATATGGAGTCCATTGTCAATGATACTAATGACGTTTCGTGCGAGCTGCCAATTATCCGGTATAAAGATTTGTGTACATTAAGCATGCGATTGGTCACAAGGGCCGCAGAGAGGAGAGATACGTATCAAGTTGTGAAAGATAATCTCTTGAACATGTTGAAGATGGTTGATGAGACATTGCACAGTGAGGAAATAGTTAATGAAGAGAACCAAATAGCACAAGAGCATGAGTTTAGCCAACGCCCACGCTCAACTACTGAAAGAAATGTGCTGAATGAACCTGACGTCCATTTTGCGGACATAAATGACATAAGAGGTCTGAAAATGAAGACAAAGCCGACATCAAGTAAGAGATTGAGGAGTGGACTAGAAAAAAGTTCAAAGAAGAGGAAGAATGCGAAGAAGTGCAAGACTTTAATAAATGTGGCTGAATCGACCCCTATCCCCCTTTTCACCACTTAGGTATAACTTCTGGTAAAATTGGATTGAAATGACGTATATAAATTTAAGAATTATTATGTTACCTTAATGTGGCATAAATGATTGTATTCAGGAATCTGCAAATACTTCCCAACAAACCCAGATTTGTTGCAGCAGCTGGGCTCCCATATTACAGTAACATCAGGTTGGAATTGGGTAAATGATAATGTTTGCTAGTGTTGGGCTATTTTGTTTTTAACTAAATTTTATTTGATTGCTTATGAGGAAAACCACAAGCAGACAGTTGGTATTTGTAAGGAATTCATAACTTTGGGTTCCAGTCATGACGAGTGGCTCCAACAATCTCAGGTTCAAGTTGTAATATTATCTTATTGGTTTCATGCATTTGAATCAATGTAATGTTGGCTTTACGAAAAAATGGTTATGACAATCAGGAACTGCAGCATACAGGTGTTGAAATGGATAAGTCAACAAGCTTATACAGTCAACATCATTATTTAACAACTCTGATGGTATTGTTTGTCAAACTATTTATGTCTTTGGTTTTAAATATTGTATGTTTGGAATGTGTTATTAAACTTTGAATCATTTATCATGTTAGGTGAATGCTATAGGAAGAAGTCAACAAAATGTTAGTATTGATATCCCACCTGCAATGTGCATGACTGATTTACTTATGGTAATTTGACAAACGTTTTTTTGTTCATTTCAATTATGTTGTATAATTGCATGGATAATTGCGTTACATGTTTTGATTTGTTTGAATTATTAACCATGTATATTGATTGACAGGCGCAACAGACATTTGGAATTGCAAATTTGGAAGATATCAACAATGAAGTGACTTAAAATGTCTATTGACAACTGTCATAGTTGCCTTCATGCCAAAACGTATTGTGTGTGTACAAGATGATTCTAATAACATAGTAAGTACTAAGCACCATATACCTGTCTGTCGTAATTTCTGTACCAAATTGAACTATATGTGATGTGTGTAGGTGGTAGCTAACTGTATATTAAATATGTACACACATATTACACATGTAACACAGATTTCTCACAAATATAACGCTTCAATTGTTAACATGTATGGCTGATTTCGTGTCAGATCTAGTTTTTGGGTTAGACTGAGTTGGAGCTCTAGGGTAAATTGCTTGAAAATGGGATTCAATTTATTTGTTATTTCTGTTGATCCTCATGGTTGAATGGCAAGTATTTGGGAAATGGAATTAGATTTTACAATTGCGTTGATTAGTCGTTCTACCTGGATACAAGCAACTGTGGCCGCAGAGAAACCTGCAAAGAGCATTGCAGATATGCAAAATGCTGAGGATTCAGAATCTTCCAAGGGAGAAGATGAGAGACAGGAGTCTTCATTTTTTGAAGAAAGCGGAGATTAGGATGAGAAGAAATGGAAATCTGCTTTGGATAACTTGGAGAAAGCAAGCGAGGGTTCTATCCTTGGGGAGGCAAGTTCAACTTGTTCTTTGTTCTTAACTTTTCTGTGATAGAAGAAGCATTTCTGTCGGGAAATGTTTTGAGTATCTGGGCTGCATTTCAAAAACTTATGATTGTTATTGTGAACTTGCCTTATATATGACTTTTTGTGTAGTCTATAGCAATGATGTTCTGAATTGTTACCAGGTCTTGGTGCTAAAATTTCAAATGTGACCCATTGTGTTATGACACCGTTTGCAATTCAATCGCATCTTCCCTGCAACTATACTTTTCACGCATTCTCCATTCTAGTTAATAGCATTCTTTTGTCTGTCCTCAATTTATAGTCTCTCTCTTAATATCACAATTATATTGCTATTGTGATGCTGGTTGTTAATGAACTTTACTAGTCTAAGCTCCTCCTTCACTGGTTGTTAATTTTTGTCATCTGTTTCTTTATGATGAAATTGTTTGGTGCATTAACTACTCTTAACACTTCTGTGTTCATATTCATAGGGTTTGAAGACTCTTGATCACTCTGTTGAGAATTTTGCTTCAGCAGCATGGCTGAAGCAAAATTCTCCATAGAGTGATCAAGTAAGCTTCCAGTTGGAGATCTTTTTCTTAAAAACAAATTCCTTGTTGCATGTTCCGTTAATGATGTTTTTCCTTTTTGGTGGCTGTTGCTTGTTACAGGATAAAGTAGGCCACAATCTTAAGGTGTTCTGTGCATTAGTTATAGCGCTTACAGAAATGGCTATGGAGAAGTTGACGTCATGAGAATTTTCCATGTGCAATAAGGATTCCTCGTGTGCAAAGATTGTCGGTCGTAGTTATTTTGGTCATGTCACTGTAGCAAACAGAATGCTTTGAAATGTATAATGTACCTCAAATCCGTAAGGAACTCAGATTCCTTACTGTGGCAGTAATCACATATATTCCAACATTTAAACTCAGATACTGCGTGAATGCAAAGCAGAATAGAAAATAGAAGAAACAGATATGCTTGTGTCCGAAGAACGGTATGAAGAGAGAAGAAGGAGCATCTGTGAGTTAAAGATAAAAGCTAAAGCCTACACACGTGGAAACAAAGTGTACATACATGCTGAAGTTCATGACAAGCTGCAGCATTAATGTCTAATCACTGTTTAGTCACATGCATTGGGAGGCAAATAAACGCAGCCTTCATCAACTCACAATACGCAGACATACAAAAAACGCACAGCATCATTGTAGTCATGAATAAGTCACGTGGAAGGCACATGGAGGAGAGGAGATGCAAATAAACACAGCCGAAATCCATCTTCTTCACAATTTCACCAGCTATATCATAAACTACAGTTGCTATTCAACTTCAAAATAAGAAATAAACACTGCAATATCAACTTAATGGACATAATAAGAAATCTGGACAAATAAGGAGCATCAGTTGTTATTGCTTATGTTTTGAAAATTTTCCTTTCAAAAACCATACAAAACCAAACCAATGTGGATCATCACCTAAGTATCACCTCCATCATTCTCATACAGCTTGGAAAATAACTACAAAACACAGGCATGACCTGTTGAGTGACAACCTACACTACAACAACCTGCCAACAATGGTCACACTTACAATCCAACATAAAACAAGAAGTCGAAGTCTGGTCCAAGCTGAGACCTTTGTAGACGCACAGTATTCATTCTTCCTACTCCGCATCTTTTCTTCTTATGTAGTATATTGATGTAATACAGAATTCAATACAGAATTCTGTTCCTCACCATGAATATATTGAAACAGTAGCATAGAGTAACATGAATAATTTAGTAACTGCAAGTAATATGAATACTTTCGTGAAAGATAAAAAGGCAGTTTGAAAACATAAGGCAACTCTAAATTACAACAAATGTATGGCCATGCATTCATAAAGTTGTGCGAAAGTTATCTTACCAATTTTAAGCATATTTCATAACACAAGCAGAAAGTCATAAGTAGCAAAGTATACAAAATGCAAAAAACCTCCGCAATTCAGGAACAGGAACCTTCTAGAGGGTCATTCGCGGGACCTTGTGGAGTGTCATTACTAGATGAGGTTGGCGATGGCACATCCAGTCCTTGAACCTCCCAAGCCTTTTCCAATTTGTAGCCTACGTATTGCAGATCCTCGGCAATAACCCGCACTCGATCGTTAAGATATAGCCATCGGTGAGTAAGGGTATTCATCTACTGCTTTAGTTCATCCAACTGTTGCTATGTACTGTTGTGGTTGTCAACCATAAGTTTTTGGTTATCAAGCATGAGTTGGTAAACCATGCCCAAATCAGGTTGCAGCTGTTGTTCGTGTTCCTGTTGTTGTGCCAACAGATGTTGGGGTTGCGATTGTTGCCCCTCAGTCTCCGAACCATATTTAACACCATGACATCCTGCACCACTTGACTCTGCCACTGCCAACCTGCGCTTCAGTGCTGTACGGGTTGAAGGATCCCGTACCTGCATGGCTTTGTCGTCTATAATCTCGCATCGTTTCAGGTACGGTACATCGAAGAAGTTATTTCTCAGCATGTTAAGCTCACTAAGATCAATCCTTAACCACTCAGCCAATGCAGTTGCTAGATAACCCATTCCCAGGTTGTTCCCCCTTCTCCCAACTAATTCGATCAAAGTTCTAGAAACATAAGCAAACATGTTCGGCTTATGTCCATGCTCAATGCACCAAAATAGGAAAAGCTCCTTCCTAGAACATTTTGTACTTTATCGTTTCCCGAAAACAACACCACAAATGAATTTATGCAGCAGCTTCAATTCTGCATTGATAATTTGTGCATTGGATGTAGTGTTAGGATCATAGTCATCCAAGTCTGTTAAATATTTCCAATACGCAGTAATTGTGAAAGACTGATGCACATCATCAATATCGTTTGCTGCAAACCCAAATATGAACCGTAACATTCTCTCATCCATAGAACACATCTGTCCTCGTAACCTAAACCACAATTTCTGAAGTTTGCTTGAAACAAACCTCAGAGATGTGAAAAACTCCTGTGTCAGGTCACGGTAAACAGGGTAATTCATTTGCACAAAATGATCTCATCTACTCCTCTGACATAATGTCATAAATCTATCGGTCAACCCTAATTGATCTAGCACCTCAAAATTAAAATATGTTGGAACTTCAATGCTCTTAGTATGGAGTTCCCTATACCTCTCTCCTTTTGCCTCGGAATAAATGGGAAAAGGGGCATCATACACACCTGCAATGTCTGCAGCATTATCCCCTCTCACCTCAGCTTCGATGTTGTCCTCTGACTGTCTAGCTCTTCGAGGGGGCATTGTCATGGTAGAAGTTGCATATGTGAGCAATAAAGAACCCAAATTATTACGGTTGACCCAGTGTGACGTCTAAATTACGTTAAACTTAACTTTAATGATATATAATAGTAAGGGCATGCATTAATCATAGTAAGGGCTAGCATTAAGAAACTTGAGTTACCAGATGCAAAACCCATTAAAATGAAAATGCAACTAGCAAATAGATCACTTAAACATCTTATAGGTAGTAAACAATAAATTTTGACTAAGGTTGATACGTCTATTTTTCCTATGAAATTTTATATCCTTAGCATGGAAGCGGATAATGAATCATTTCTAATCTTATCCAGGCCTTTCTTTCCTATACTTGGAGCAATCATAAATTCTAGGAAAGTTTAACCAATCCTTAAGATTAGAGAAGAATAAGGTTTGATCGCAATCTCGATCTTGGATGAAAAAACCCAACAATTTTTGGTTAATAATGAATCATTAAAGACTGAACTTTCTAATGTTTTGCATTCTTGCATAGAGCAAGAAGTTAAGGTACTAAGGCAAAGGAAAAAAATGCCAAAACATGAAAGCAAGGGAAAAATGAAAATAGGAGAACCTTTTTCAAGAATCAAGCGAAAGTAAGTTGCAAACACACTACCTCATCAACTAATCAACTTTAGGAAAGTCCACGTAACAGACTGTTAAAGAAGCACTTTGTTGGGGAGGCAACCCAACCGAAATCTTCTTAAACTTCATAAATTAAACATCAATTTTCACCCTTCCTTTTAGCTTTCACTCATATTTCTTCTAGCTTTTCATTAACTCGGTGGGGCATTTCATCAAACAATATACATGCATTCTTTCATATTACCATTGTTAAACATACAAAGTTCACAAATTACCTAAATAAGTTTCACCAAACCGCAATCATGCTCCAAACAATCAACCATTACTAATAAACCAAATTTGAGAAGAGAGATTACCTTATTAACAAAAAAAAGGGCAGTTTGTCGTCTTTAATCCAATACACAAAAAAGAAGCTACCAACGCCTGATTGAGAGAAGCTATCCCCAAAGTCAAAGTACCCAACGCATACAACTAATTGGAAATTTATGTACACTTGAGTAGGTGAGTGTAATCCCGTCGATGTGCACTTGAGAAGTTGAATGATTTTACTTGTGTTTTTAATTAGGTTTAAACAACGTTTTGTCTGGTTTTATTTTTAAATTTTTTCATTATATATATAAATATTAAAAATTTATATTTTTTACAGGAGACTGGCAGACATTACCAGGCTCGCGAGGGCGAGCGCTCGCCCTCGCGAGTCAGGAACAAAGCCAGGCTCGCGAGGGCAAGCTGTCGCCCTCGCAAGCCTAGCAATGTCTGCCAGGCTCTCGCAATATTAATAACAATTAAAAAATGGAATTAATAAATATTACAATAAATTATATATAAGATTTAAAAGAATACTAATTTTAATAATAACAAGTACATATACTCCAGTCAGAAAATTATTAATAATAATTAAATATTATAAGAATAGTTAAATTATTAAGAATAATAAAGTCAAAACTAATAAGAAGATAATTAGTAATTATAACAAATTTCATAATAATAATAATCATAATTAGACATAATAGTAATAACTTTGAATTAATTGTAATAAAAGTTTTGAATATTAATAAATACATATTATATAATAATAATAATAACAATAATAAATTTGAATAATAATAAATACAACTTATATAATAATAATGATAACAATAATTAGACATAATAATAAACAATTTGAAGAAATTGTAATAATAAATTT
>JANZLC010000202.1:42707426-42723642 GCA_026413385.1 Erythroxylum gracilipes
CATCTTCAACAGCTGAAAAATCCTCAAATTTATCTGCTACAGACCTTTCAAACGAATTTGATGTCACAGTTGCTTGCAGAACAGTGGCCTCTGGTAGACGATTCCATTCTGAAGCATGTGGAGATGGTGCACTCATGTTGACAGAAGGCTGAGGAGGAGCTGCACGTGCAGATTGCCCCCTCAACTTGATTAAGCAAATTTGAAAGGGATTCAAGAACCAACATTAGTCTCAAAACTACTCAATAAATCTCTTTATGGCAATAAGTCAATGTGACTACCCTTCATGGTACATACAATAGAAGCAGAAGTGTGTTTTGGAGGCCCTGCAGCCTGCTGTTCGATAGGAGCGTGCAGTTGGTCTGGATATGTAGTCACTGTGCTTTGAAGTGAATCATTTGACGCTTGAATAGAACGCTCCGCTAGAATGTTTGCAATGGTTGCTCTTGAAAACTGTATCTATCAACTTGGTTATTCTCTTTCACATCAGCTGAAGGGACAAACTTCCTGGCCTGAATTTCACCTCCCATCATATAGGTTGGAACTGAAAATAAGAAAATTCACCGCTTCATGTTTTAAAGCACTAAGACAATAATTTCCCCTATCCACCAATATGGATAACTCACAAGTTCATCACTTTTCATAAGGGTATTCGACGTCAATCTCAAATAACGTATATAATTGTCCAGCAGGCATAAGACTAACCTACAGGTGTCCAGCTACCTCTCCTGATTAGAAATCAAAGTTCATAAAGACCCGTAACTACTCATTACAGATGAAAATCAACAAGATGAATTAAGCCGAATCTCAAAGGTTATCTCAAATGATAGAATCCACTACTACCGGTTCTGTACCTTTTCCAGCAATACACAAGCAATTTCATGATTTAATAATTCCAGTAACATAAGAGTACCTGGCTGAGTACTATTAACTTGGGAATCAAGATTTCTCTGGGCTAGTAAGACTGCTGGAAGATGAACAGGTTCCTCATCCGTGAAGTGAAAGACATCATTTAGCACAAAAAATCCTTTCTCTTGAGGTGCAAGAAAAAACGTTTCCACAAATTTCCTCCTGCTGCTCAAATTTTTAACTTGAACAGAACCAGAAACCGTCACAAGAACACCTCTATTCCAAGATTCCAAGGCATTTGCAATCTTAATTTCAATTCTGGTATAGTTGAGTGACATAATAAGCACATGGATTTGCTGCCAAAAAGAAAAACAGAAGCTAAGCAATCTCATTCACATAATTGTTAGTAATAAAATAAAAGGTGTCAGAATACAAATTTAAATAATATATGAGCTGGAGAATGAAGAAAGCAAGTGAAAAGAGAAGAATGTTGAAACAGTAAGGTGTCATGCAAAAGGACTGGCTAACCATTGTTACATATTTGTTTCAATAACAACCCAAATCACTTGAAAAGCAAGTACAATGCGTGACTCACCAAACCCTTTACGCCATCAAAAGATATCCACATTGCTAAACTGTAAAGACATGTTGCAATAATGTGAACAGCATACCAAGACAACTCTACAAGCTATATCTGTACCCAACAAAGTCATTTTTACTGAGCATTAAACAAATATGCCTTCAAAATATTATTTAACAAATTGACCACCAAAACAATGCAAACCATAAATCATCAAGTTGGTTTGTGCACGTGTATCTGAACTCTGCATGATCTTGGAATATCTCCTCATAAGTGACAACCAACTTCGACAATAATTTCACTTTGGAACATTTCTTGCAACGTACTCGTAAAATTTATGAATATGTAACATGAGATTTTTGTGACATGATAATAATCCTAATACATAAACAGAAATGATAAAATAACTGATGCTGCACAAGTATCCAGCAGAAGACCCACGCGTAGGATTTTCAGTCAAATATCTACTCTCTCATACTAAACATTGGTTTCTTGAACAAAACCTAACGCAAAAGTTCCTCTCCAAACGTCTTTCAAAGATATAAACATAAATCACAAGGGCCGAATTATAAAGGGCACATGTGTATCATCTAACATGAAAAAGAAAAGACCATTACGAGCAATGAAGCAGCAGAGTCTTGGTTACTGCCATCGAGACGAAGCATAGTGCTAGCATTAGTGTAGAACTGGTGCACTAAATCGGGCCTTTGTTGCAGAACTTGGTAATACTTATCCACGAAGTAAGTGCCCACCTAAAATACACAAAGCCAAAACATCAACATCAAATCTTCACACCCAAAGAAATACTCAAAAGAACAACAAGAACCAGATAAAAAATCTTCAAGAAAGAACAACCAAACCTGGGCGGCAGTTACGGGAACGGGATAAGGGGTCGACATTCAAGTCTCCGCAAAAACCCTAATCTCTAAAACCCTTCGCCACAATCCCTCTTCAAGATCTGCAACCACACAAAAACCAACACCATATCAACCTCTGAGTCTTTGTCTGATCACATTGTATGAACGTACAGAAATGATACACTTCGCATACATAAAAATCATGTAGTGAGAGGAAAATCTGACTGAGAAAGGGTTGGAGGGAGAGAGTTGTGAGTGTGTTGAGAGTGTTAACTGGTCGGGGGTAAGGCACAGGGGATAGACACAAGGAGAGATTTTGTCCACATGTTTCCTTTTTATTAAAATTTGATGATTTTATTATTAAATTTTAATATATTAAAATTAATTTATAAATAAATAAATAAAGTGAATGTATTAAAATATTTATTAATTGTTTTGTGACTTTTCATTCTACCAGATAAGGTTGTTTACGTAATTCTCTTAGACTTTTATAAAGTGAAAGTGAAGAATCTTCCCTATCCTAATGAAAATATAATTCTCCGTAGAATTTAAAAAATTCAAATTACGCAATCTTATTCTTAATTAATTGAAAAATTATTTCAATTTTAAAAAAATCTACACTATACTTAAACCTTTCCTGATTTAAAGATGAGAATAAATATTAAGTTATATCAGTTATTTTCGAGTTTGATTCTTAAGATGCAGTAAATTTGGTGCTGACTTCTTGCCTCATTTTCACCTTATGTTTTATCTGATTAAGGACATCGGGACGTTGCTTGCAAGAGATTGATGTTGCTCTCTTTAGCATATTTTTCGTGAAGTTAATCAATGTGCAGATTTCCTCGCTAAATAGGGTTCCTCAACTATGACTCGATGGTCTCTTTAGGAAAATCTAGCTCTAGAATTACGATCGCTACTTCAGAATGATCAAAAATCAATGGCCATTTTAAGGCGTTAGTCCTCGCTAGTTTCTTTTCTCCAATTAACCAAAAAAAAATATTAGTCTCGTGCCAAATATTATAAGTGGGAAACATAACCTAATTCTAAATTAATTAATTTAGATGAATATTAGATAATTAAATTCTAAGTTCAAATTTATCAAGCTACATTATTTTTAATTTTAAATTAAAAATTAATTAAATTTAGCCTAAATTTGATCGAGTCTCGAGCTTCAAGCCCGACCTAGTGTCTAGTTAAGTCCACAGTTGAATATAAATTTTTGGACTTAAAAAGAAGAGTGCATGCTCGATCTGAACCAATTAGAAGCCTAATTATAAACCAATTAGTTATCTGACGTATTTTTAGAACTGGTTTGTTGTTGTCGTCTACTTTTGCGGTGCTGTGAGTTGTACATAATGCTCTTAGGGAGTGGGAGGAAGCGACAATCCTCACAAATGGTTCAGCGCAAAATGACGCAAAAGGTGGGCATCTTCTTAGTTGGAACCTGCCTACGGCTGGACATTTTAAATGCAACTTGGACGCAGCTCTAAATGTTTCTACAAGAAGAATCTCTTGTGACAGCTTGATTCGGGATTATTACGGTAATATCATTCATTTACTTGCTAAGATTTTCGATGGTCCTCCTAATCTTACTCTCACAAAAGCACTTTATATGAAAGAAGTTCTAACCTAGATAAAACTTAATAACATAACGTGCAACACTATTGAATCAGATCGTCTTCTACTTGTGAATACTCTTAAGAAAGATGTTTCGGATTTATCTTATGCAAGGGTGGTTATATCGGAATGTAAAACTCTTCTACACAGGTTTCAAAAAATTGGCATCTTTCATGTCAAAAAATCAGCGAACAAGATAGCTCATGTCATAGCTAAGGAGGCTTTGTTCCAATCTAATTTTGCGAATTGAGGTACTTATATTCTTCAATTTATGATTAATATTTCTTGTTCTGAGTTTAATTCTTCTGATGTAATTCAGCCAGGTTTTTTTCATCGAACTTATGAATCTAGGTTGGGTGTAATAGGGGAATCTATTGACTCGGGTTAGCTTGGTCCATTTGTTTCGGTTTTTTCCTCGCCGTTTTATTAGTAACATAATTATAAGTTTAAAAAAAAAAACAAAAGTACATAATACATCTGAAACAAGACGAGGGCAAAGCAAGAATCATTCTCAGGAATTCATAATCAATTAATACGATGAACATAGGTTATCACAGTTAGCAGATTTATAAGAATTTGCAAAGATGGTGAAGCTTTTCCTTTCAAGTATGGAAGGAATACTTCTTTTGGGATCTTAGGCCTGTGTGTGTGTGTTGGTGCATCTGCGTCTGCTTCTCACATCTGCTTTCATGTTTAAACTCATACTGATTTTCTTCCTTTCGCCAAGCTTACACGTATTGCTCGTCCCTCTAGTTCCTGATACACCAACAAGATTAACCAGTGATTACTTGAAACAAACCACTAACAACAGATACGTATGGTCTTAGAATGTTGATCACTGAGTGGAGATTAAGCTGGATTATACCACTCCGTTGATAGATGCAAGTGCAGCTTCCATTTCAGATTTTGTTGAGTAGCATACGAAACCATATCCGCGAGACCTTCCTGTCTCTCCATCATATAAAACCCTTGCTCCAACAACATCTCCATATTCTTGAAATGCTTGTGTCAAACCTTCAGACGTCACAGACCACGACAGATTCCCAACAAAAAGCTTATGTTCTGTTTCTGGGTATAAAGGCTCTTTAGGTTTAGGTTTATCCGAGAGGTTAACCCTCAGGATGCGACCCATGTATTGCTGAGAAAGGACATAAACAACGAGTTATATTAATGGAAACAAGCACACAGCGACAGGGGAGGAAGGGAGTTCTTAGTTCTTACACTTCCATCAAGATTTTCAATAACTGAATTACAATCTTCAATGCTGCTCATGGTCACGAATGCAAAACCTCTACTCTTTCCCGTCTCCCTGTCATAAAGAACCTAACAACCATTCTTTTTTCAGTACACAATTCTCTCGAAAAATAGAGATTAACAAATACTCGAAGGTGTGTGTTTAAATTCATAAGCATAATTAACCAGAACTGTAATACACATATCAGAACAATGATACTATAGATCAATGTTCTGTCATTGTCACTCTGCAATCTCCCGTAAAATTTAATGTACTTCACTGACGCAAACCATATAATCTGGATGAGCTTTTAACATTCTTCAGGCACTTGAAAGTTGATTCCTTAAAAGAATTAGGTTCAGTCACACGTTCGTAACTCTGAACTGGAGGTGTTTGCTACAAAGGCATGCAACAATAAATTTACTGTGATATGGGGAAAATAAGTGCAGAGCTTTTTGAATCTGTCAAACCTTGATCATTACCATCAAATACTGATAATAATTCATCGAATATACATACATGTATAGTTAATGATCAAAGCTATAAGCGCCCCAACAGACATGGTTATTGTCAACATCAACACAATTGACAAATCTTTGTGAAGAGAAATCAATCAGTAAACATGAAAGTTTTATGATTGAAACAGTAACAATTTTGTTGGATTCACAAAACAATTTAAGTTAGACATGGCACGTTGAGAAAGAATATGGAAATGTATGTGCAAGCTGTGACCTACCTCAATCAGTTCTGGACTGCCATAGTCTTGAATGATCCCAGCAAGTTGCGCACTGTCAACGTTATAAGGCAAATTCCCAAAGTAAAGTTTAGTGCTCACGGTCTCTCCTGTAGCTTCTGCTACATCTGCCACATCTCCTTGATCTCCACTGTCAACTTGCTGGTCTGCTTCAGCCAAAGTACCCTCTTCGACAGGAGCAGCAGCAGCAGCCTCTTCCTGAGCAACAGCAGCAGATACTCTAGGCACACGCCATGAGACTGCATTAAGTGGACAAAATTGTTCCATGGGATAATAAGAAAGAGTCATGGGAGCCAACATGATCCGAGTTGTTGAGAGTTTAAGAACAGACTCAGCTGGACAATACTGCTTATTGGTGAGTGTGCATTTGAGAGTCTGAATGGACGGTGAGAAAGAAGAGCCTACGGCCGCAGCAACGGTGGCAGCCATGACGCTGGTGGTGGTGATGGTGGCTTAGAGAGTTGATGGGAAAAGAAAGAGAGACGGGGTGGGGAGTGGAAGGGAAGCTGATGTGGGGAGATTGTGTCCAATGAGCTTGGGAGTCATAGCTTTGCAGGATAAGGCGTGAGGCCGGTGTGGATCAGACTCTCTGACTTGCTTGCTAGTTAAAACTAAAGTCCTGTTATGGTCTTCCCATTTTGCAGGCTTTTCAGGTTTTCCTGGCTGGGCTCTATGTACTTAACTACAAAATTTTAGGTCAAAAAACGTGAAAAAAGACCTTATAATTTATAATTTCTTATAATATATTTTCTTTTGTAGTAATGTCATAAAATATGTGATCAAATTTTTTTAACTGAAATAAATGGATGTTAATAAAATGTTTAGTAATAAGGTTTTGGAAATTTACATTTATATGATATATTAGTATCGATCAAAGTTAACGTACTCAATTCATATGACTGCTCATTTGAGGAAGTTTAGAAAAAGTCTTAATATACACATTCTTTTTTTATATATTTTTACAAAGAAGCTATATCCATGACTTATTAAATTTTAATTTTCTATTTGATCCATCTATCCATGCTCTGTCCGGGATAAATTGGCAATTTTTATAGCTTCTTGGATTCTCATTTCTATTTAATCCAAATTATTGGATTTTTTATTTTTTGTGAAGATTGGAAATTTTTATAACTACTTGATCTAAGCTAATTTGGGTATTTTAATAAAATCCACATTTTATTTTATGATTGTCTTACAGAAAAATGTTGATTAAATTATTATTTTATGAATGTTTAAAAAAATATAAGTAAATCGTTAGACTTGTAAATTATATTTCAAACAAACTACTTAATAAGTCAATAACTTAAAATTAAGTGACTAATTTAATCTAAATGATTTTTGTAAACCCTAAAAATTATCACTTGGACCATTCCTTAGAACAATGAGCATGGCCCTAAGTCGAACACCCTCTCAGGTTGTTATTACCCTTTTCTCCAAATCACTTCTTTCTCATCTAGCGCCAAAACCATTCTGATCTTCAGTTTCTAGGGTTCTCATTCTGTGATCAAAATAAAGGTCAAGCCACCTTTATGCGAGGTCAAACTGTTAAAAGATGTTGAAAGAAAAAGCTGAGCTAGATCTTCATTGGAAGTGAAAGTGAAGGATGACATGGTGAAAATGACTTTCACTGTCACTTTCTAATTGCTTAAGCAATTCCAGGCATATATGAGTCACACATACGTATATATGTTTTCAAAACTAAAGATAAAAGAGGGAAAGTGGATGAGAAATGTACAGAATATAGTTGCATTTCATTTCCCCATCCTTGATAGAACTTCATTGTCACTTGAACAGGCTCAGCAAAATTTTCCGGCAAAACCATGTCTATAAGCTAATCACCTACACTCTAGTATTCCAAAGCTATGTTCAAGTCACACCATAATACAACAATTCTCCATTGGACTAAGCTTGTCGGGCGATCATAAGAATTGTAAAACATGGGCTCTAGTGAGAAAAAAGGAGAGGGATAATGAAAATACTGTTGCAGAAACCTTGTCTCCAAACATGAATTTTTATCCCAGCTAGCAAGATTACAGCCAAACCTGCAGCATTTCCAACAAGAAAATTGGAACTCCATACCATCTATAGATCCACACATGACTGAATGATTAAACTCTTACAGAACTAGGCTTGTTAGTTGTAATTTTTCTCCTCCGACTTGAAATTGTGGTTGCTGACCCTAGATGTCCACCATGATCAGCCCGTTTCTCAATAGGTTCCTTCGGCTTTCCTGTGGTTGAAGGACTTCCTTTAGTGGGTTGGGCTGGGATAGGCTTACATTGTGCATGTCTGCTTTGAACTGAGCCACGGTTCTGTAACGGTGATGGTCGTGCAGCTTTAATCTTGTTTTTATTTCCTATAACCGTGTCATTGTCTACATAGCAAATATGAAAATTCAGAGGTAGTGGAATTTGTTCATATTAACAGAACCGCGATCAAATGCAAATGCATGACTACAAAAACTTGCATGAACACACAATAAAGACTAAAGAGACAGGCAATAATCTCTTTTGTTGCCGGTATAGTTTAGTTGCGTATTTATTGTTTACTAGCTATCCAGAGTTCATTGAGCACACAACTTATTCAATCTATCTGCAGCTCCTACATATGTCTTACGTTACTGTTTCAAACAATGAACTATGCATGAGCACTCGGAAGGTATTTCTTTCTCTGGATGATGTGGTATATCATCATCTCCACCGAGTTCCTGGAATCTGATTTTTACGCACAAACATTTTGATTTTATATCTGGCAACTCTTTCCAAGACCTGTTTCTATTATCACCATAGTGATTAGCAACCTTAGCCATTTCAATTAGCTCCTTCATTAACGGAAAGAGTGACTATTTATAATATGAAGACAGGAAGCAGTATAATCATCAAAGACACGACACCGGCATCTTAGAAACATTCGCAATATGTGAAAGGAATGAGGTTTGAATGACTTAAATCTTAAAAATAAAACCAAATCCAGGCCAGTGTTTCTATTTCATAACCCTGGTTATATAAATTCCAGCATGCAAGTATATCCCTATTTCTCATGGTAATTTATGAAGAAAACAATATTCTCCAACAAACATACGAGACAAACAAGCTTTTATTGATATCATACGTGCACCAACCTAATGATCAAATGGAACATTTCAGAATATCTCATAACTGTAGGAGTAAATGTAATATGGTCATTGCATGACCTGTATACTATTACTAGAAGTAGTTTTCTCACTCAATTGCAAGTAGTGTAATACATTCCATGGATGCCAGTACCAGCGCAGCATAGCCTAATTGAACAATCGCACAAAAAACAGTAAAAAGAAACCAGGCTTATGAATGTGAGTTGAAAAGGAAACGCACCCGGACTAGACATGACAGCACGTGGACGTGGTACTGAAGTGGCTCTGATATTTGGTCTATCCTCCTCATCAGAATTACTTTTCTTGTCTAGTCCTGCCAATTGAGTCAACATATGTATAAGAATGGAAAACAAAGAATAGCGGCAATCCTATTTTTGGCATGAAATCAGCGAGAAATTTAACCTTCTGAATCAGAAACTGGTGGAATCACTACACTTGGTACATAAGACTTGGGAATTTTTGCAAGGGGTGGTGGAGAAACAGCTTTTTGCTCCTTCACTGCAAATAATAATTAATAAAGTAACACAAAATTATGCAATTGAGAAGAAGAAGTAAACTTAATCGTGTAATGATCATTGTTGAATTCTCACCTTCTGGAGAAGAAACTGTTGGAATGACAATGCTTGGAACATAAGACACCGGAGGTTTCCCAAGGACAGGTGGAGAAACAGTTTTATGCTGCTGTACTGCAAGTAATAAACTGTTAAGAAACAAAAGACTATACATTTGAAAAGAAGAAAATAATTTATATTCACGATTGTTGCATCAATTCCTTATGAAATTTGCTATTTCACAGCTTAAGGATACGTTAAAAACTATCACAGTTCAAATCTAAAGTCTGCACTCTAAACTTTTCATCACTAAGAAACCATTCTAAGACACTGAGCTTCTGCCCTGAACTAGGTAAAGAGCTGAAAACAAGCACCGTCTCTGGAATTTAGACTAAAGCTAAAGCTCAAGACCTCTCAAAAGCTCTAAACTGTTACACAATTGCAGCAAAAGCATAATCAATCAGATCCAGTTCTGTTCAATTAACTAATGAGAATTTTTGAGCTCATCCAATTGGCAGGCTTATTGTATTAATAGGTTAATCAAAAAGCATAAGAAGTTATGATCAAACAATCTTGTTAATTCAAAGGGTGATGCATGATAGTATTGGGAAGGGGGAAATTACCTGGAAAACAATTATCATGTAAGGAGAGGAACTCGATATCTTTCAAAGAAAGCAAAGAACTCCAATTATGATCTCTTAAAGCATGCTGATCATCCTGATCTTCTGTTCTCACCTTCACTTTCGGATACACTTTCAGAATTTCCAAAAGAAACAGAACACGAAAAACTAATATCAATATGTAGTCAAAGTTCCCATAAACAAACAGAAGAAGATATTTCGAAGAGAAGATCGAAAACGATTTAATCCCAGATGAAAAATCGTACTCTTTTATGCTTCCAGCGAAGAATATTCAATGATTGATGAATCGTATGAAACTTGAGGTGGGTTCTTGAGTTATAGACCCCAAAGAATGAAAAAGAAATCCTGGAGAAACAGAGTTGCGTTTGAAGAGTATAAATGATATAGGATTCTTGTGGAGGTGGAATGAACAATGAAAGCGTGTGGGAAGAGATTGTCTTGTTCGGTGTCCTGGAGTGGAGCAAAAACTCAACTCTTCTTAGTTTTGTTAGGTCAAACGTCCAAAAAGCGTAGAATAAGATTCAGTGGTCAGTCCCTGCTTGACCATGCGTGTCATGTGTTAACATTAGGCATCTCCAGAAAGAGAGAAGGGGGAACCCCACCTGTCCTGAGTGCTTTTGGGGGAGATTTTGTTGACTTGTAATAAATGACAATCAGGTGATGGACACGCCTCCAATTTGGAACTTTCAACGGCCTTCCTTCCGCCGGTCAACTGGCCCTCACATTTTTGTTTTATGTAATAGGGATGGTCGGAGATTTATACTACAAATCATTGAGAGTTAGGTGAATTTTAATTGATCTAAAATTTTAAAAATTAAAATAATATTAATTTAGTGTTAAGTTTAAGAAATAAGCAATATTTTAAATTTTAAACTAATAAAATAAGATAATTAAGGTTTAAAATGTTCAAGACTCTCCAAAACATCGGTTAAAAGTTTAAAATTTTAAAAATTTTAAAATATAAATAAATAAAATTGTCCTTTTGATCGACACATTAGATCACTAATATCAACTTTCATCCTTAACCAACCGATGGATCTTGCAATTAAGCTCCCTTCTGCTTTTACACCGAAGAATCTTTACACGCCTCTGGTATCTTTTAGGAGACCTGTGCCTCCATAAAAATTGTCTACTTAAAATTGTCCTTTGGCTAGGTCTTGACACAAGGTTAAAATTTTCGCTCTTTTAAAGTAGTATTTTACCGATAGCTTGAACTCTCTTAGAAGGGGCTTTCTTCGCCTTTCACCTAAGCTGCGTAGAAAAGAACTTACACGTAAAAAAATTTAAAGTTTAATTGAAAAAATATTATTAATTAAAAATTAATTAATTAATTTTAATTTAACAATAATTAATTTACAAAACTAACTGGTTAATTAACAAACTTATCAGTTTTTAACAACAAAGAAAATTTAAAAATTAAATCAAAAAATTAATTGATTCAAAATTTTTACAGTAAACACCGATTAAGTTTCTTAAGCTTTTTTATATCATTATTTAACCCACCTTTTTTCTTAAATATTTACTCTATTAATTATACCATTATTTAACCCACCATTTTTTTAATCTCTTATTATTAGATCAAAATTTCTTAAGCTAAGTTTGACAAAATAGTCTATATTAATCTAAAATTAATGAATTCATTTTGAATTAATAAAATTTTCAAGTAAAATTAAAATTTTTTGATTAGATTAATCTAAAATTAATGATTTCGTTTTAAACAAATAAAAATTTTAAGTAAATTTTAAAATTTTTAAATAAATTTAAGTTTATAATTAAATTTGAGCTCAAATTTTACGGTTTGATCTAGTCCAAAATATTAAAAAAAATAATAATTTTATAATTAAATATGAACTTGAATTTGACTAAATATATAAGCAATTGCTCAAATCTTCATCTTCTTCTCTATTTTACTATCTAAGCCGTAATAAATCTTTTTGTATAGAAGCAATCTTTCAAAACTTTTTAAAACGTCCTAAAGAGTATTAATTGAATTTCAGTTTCACTATTTTAATTAAAAATTAACTTGTTTATGTTAGTTGTAAGGAGGCATGTTCTTAATTTAAGTTATTTTAGATTAAAACAAACGAAATAAAAGCTTAGTGAAAAAAATAAAATTTGCAAAATTGAGGATGGTCAATCAGACAACATTAACAAACGCCTATGTATTCTTAGAGTTTGGACTTCTATGAATAACGTCTAATACTGGTATCGAATAATTTCTTAATATTATAAACAGTACTGTTTTCAATAATTTTTTAAAATTGTTAAATAGCCTATGAATGTTTTAAAATATTCCTTCTATATATTATATATTATATATTATATATTATATTGATACTAGAATACAAGATTTTGAAATTAGTCAATTGAAACTAAAATTTTAAATTAAATCTTAAAATACAAAATTTTATATGTTATTTATGTTGGAAAATCAATATTCCTTGCATATATTATATTTATCCTCTCGAATGAGTCTGAGAGCATTCATTGAGAAAATCAACCTAGCTCGTACTGCTTGACTAGCACTTCGAAATATTACCCTTGGTTGATTAGGGGATGCAATAGTCACTTCCTTAGTATAACAATTTATTACAGTTCTATGTGCAATAAGCTAGTTCATACACAAAATAAGATCAATCCTTCAACTGCAATACTATTAAGTTGGCCTTTAACTCCGCCTGATCAATCTGAATGACACACCCTTTACAGACTTCCCCACTCACTGTAAGACTTCTACTAGAGTACTTATTTCTAAGCCACATTTCATCACCTCTCTTTCACAATGCAATTTAGATGTCAAATGTGGTGTAATGAATGAATGCATGAATTCTAGATCTAATAATGCAAATGTCTCAAATTGAAAGACATTTAACACACCTGTAACAACATCTAGGGAATTATATGCCTCTTGTCTAGCAATGACAAAGATTCTGGCCTGAGACTGCAGTTGGTTATTCCGTACTTCAGTCCTAACAATAAGACCTGCTGAACTAGTTCTGCCTCTCTGTCCCGCTCCACTAGCTCTACTTTGTTGGACAGTAATCTTAGTCATTGATCCCCCTCTCACTCCAGACTGTGCTCCAAAAGTTGCATGACAGTCTCCAAGCTAATGCTCATAAGAGCCAAAACGTAAACAAGCTCCTGTTAACCTCCAACATTCTCCACCATGTTTCTTTCCACAGGGCTCACAACTGGGCATTTGTTGTGCTGGCCCACCAAATACTTGACTTCTGTCACTACCAGCTTGAACAAAACCACCTCTTGGTCTAAATCCTGACCTGTTCGATCTAGTCTGTGAACGATCTATTTTGACATTTACTAAATTTCCTGCTAGAAATAGCTTGGGACTTAATCTGCCTTTTCATTATAAATTCTTACCTATACTCTCCTTACCCATCTTTCAATAACTGCTCAATTTGAATCGATGCAGCTCTCAGTTCAGCAAAACTACTTAAATTAGTGATGGTCAATCTCATTATGATCTCCGTATTCAATCTATCATCAAATTGTCTACGCTTATCTTCCTCAGCCAGAATCAAAGCAGTAGCATACCCCATTAACTTATTAAACCTCACCTCATACTCAGCTACAATAAGATTCCTCTGTTTCATATCTAAAAACTCCTTCATCTTCTTATCTATGTAAATCTTGGGCATATAGTTCTCTTTGAAAACTTTCAAAAAATCTTCTCACTTCAGTCTACAAGGTCGGGTGGAACTGTCGGGAACATTCTTCCACCGCTGATAAGTTGGACTTTGTAGTAGCGAGACTGTGTAGTCGAACCTGTCATCGGACTCATAGTTCATCTGATCAAATACTCGCTCTGTTCTTTCCAATCATCCTTTTGCCTTGCAAGGTCTGTACTTTCATAGAAGTCTACAACCTCCTGCTTTCTAAGCTTATCATACCTCCTCTCTCTCCTCTCAGGAATTCTTGGAGGCATTGGTTCAGACTGAGGTACTAGAGACTCTCTATTGGCTCTTATGGACTCAAGGTCAGCTGACTCTGCAACTCGATCTCCTATAGCGGATGACATATAACAAACAATAGTTGTGATCACTATACAAATCTCTTACTATATGTCATTTCTAAATGTTCTTATATGTCCTTAAGGATGCCAAACTATGCTCTGATACCAAAAATATAACACACCACTACCATAGAGCATATACCCGAACATCCAGAGGACATTTAAGAACATACCTTATGAGAATGACATGTTAGAGCAATCATATTTACAATTATGACATTATACAAAGCACAAGTTTAACATTTCTCATTTCATTTCACAAACATCATTTACATTGTCATTACATCTCATAATCTATATATGTACATTACAAAAACATCTGAAAGTTCACTGTTCTTTAAAAAATATCTATCATGAAATGAGATGCTAACAGAAACAATTTATCTAAACTCCTCATACATTAGCTAACTAGACCTTTGAGCCATTCCTGATTCCAAAATTGAAAACACTAGATTGCTACTGGATTGCCTTAGAAGCTATGTCTCCTCAATACCTGAAAAATAACGTTGTAATTTTGATGAGTTTTGCAAACTTAGTAAGTGAACCATTATCGATGTGCTCACTTAAGTCAAAACACAACATCACAAGTATATAACCAAATTCACAAGCATATCACATTAGCTTGAATTAATTCTCATACAGTTTTGTATACCAAACCACATTATACATCATATCTCAATAAGCGCATTCTAATACAAGCATGTCATATAATCTTTTCAGAATAATCCAATCTTTCACCTCAATCATTCATATCATCAACATATATACAAGTATTGCAGATCACTATATCAACACAATTCAATACTTTTTTTTACAATCATTCACACGTATACAAACATAGCATAATATTATATTAACTCAATTTAGTCACTCTTTACAATGATTTATATGATACATGTAAAGATATATTTGCAACACAGATGGGACTCCATTTCATTTTTATTTTGTTGTGATCGAGAGCCTATTTAATTGTCCAGTATTCATTGTGGATACCAAGTTTATTTCAGATACTGTTTCATACTCATTGTGGATACCGAACTCAATCATTGAGCCTGTGGCTTTGTGTGCACATTTATGAGCTTTAAGCTCTTTTTCACGTTGGTCACGTAGGTCATAACTCATTTATTTGATCATGCATATCAATATAATGAAAATGCATCAAATCATATATTATGCTATCAATAACTCTCATTCAGTGTGCAAGTCATATAGCACATTCATAGGATTTAAGTTCGACATTCAACATATAGATGAGAACATAATTTTCATATTCACATTTAATTTGCATATACTTCCAATACAGTCCTGAATATCAAACTCCTCGAACCATCAATGTCCGAAATTAACACAATCATATCAATAACAGTTCAATATCTAACAGTTAATTAAGAACAATTCAAATATATTTAGTAAACATCTAGGTTAACTCACAGTATCCTCCAGATAGCTATTGCCTTAACGAGTCGGCAATGTCTAGAAGTTGTCGATCAATTTGTGCTTCTAAATCATACAATACACACGTATGTACACATTAGTAACTTGTTTAATGAAATAAGTAAACAATCATATACATGTATATGTGTTATGTTCAATGCATGCTCATTTGACTTTCCTGGGTATGTATTCTTATACATAGATATTAACTATTCAATCTGTGCTTATATACCCTAAGACCATTCAAACATCATATTTTGTATACTACCATTTTGCAATCAGGTTTGTACCTTTAAGTTAGCCTGATTTACTCCAAATTCATCAACCATACTTTACACTTATCCTTGAACATTTTCATGATCAAAAAGCCTCTCATAATCCACACACAATTGTTACTTTAAATATGGAATTTCAGTAAGTAGATCTATACATTCACCAAACTTTTTCTAACAATATATATTAATACATTTACCCAATTCTCATTCATAATTACCCCATGTTCTTCAATGCTCATTCATCCATACCTTATACACATTACT
>JANZLC010000202.1:42731391-42757155 GCA_026413385.1 Erythroxylum gracilipes
TTGCAATGCCATGAGGATTATTAGTAGAAATGTTCTGGTGGTGCACCTTTATCGTGGGATACTCGTCGGAGCGACCTTTGGGTTTCCCGTTGTGTACCCTACGGTGAGGGGGCGCTACATTATATTTATGTTTTATTATTATGATTCCATATGAAGTACAGTAGCGATTGTTCGTAGCGCACCCTTATCGTAGGATATGTATCGGAATGACCTATGGGCGTCCCGGTGTATACCCTGTGATAAGGAGGCGCTATAGTTATGACATCAATTAACTACATAAACTTATCAAGCTCTTAACCAATTAATCAAGCAACAATATAGGCTCATTCTTAGCTTTAATCAAGTCCAAATATACCAATTTAGAGTGAAATTTCTCAGCTGGTTCGACATGTACACAAGGCTAAAATTGAAATTCCAGAATTTGTCATCAGCATCACTAATGTGCATAACTTTACTACTTTCAATACTTCACGAATTTTACAAGCTTAAAGACATCACTAACAATTGAAAATTTCCAGATTTCAGAGATCACTAACACTTGAAAATTTTCATATTTCATGTCCTTTAAGGTTACTTTATTTCAGGTTAATTTAACTTCCTTATTGGTTACACTAAGGCTTACGAAATTCTACTTACCTATGACATTAACAGTCACTTTTTACAAACACACCTATAGCTCTAATTTTCCAGATTCAATAACACTTCAATAACACCTATCTTTATCATGAATCCACCTTCATTTATACTTCAAATCTCAATCTATTTCATCCGTAAAACAACCTAGAACTTACAGTTTTTATATAATAAGAACAAAACAAAATGGTGTCCAATTCATGTATCATTTTCCAGCACACTTCATCATCAACATCATATACAATCCATCCCAATTCAATCATCATAATCTTTATATTAAAACATGCTATAAAGATCAATCTTTTACGTACTTATCTAGCTCAAATTCCAACTCAAAGATCAAGCCAACTTAGCTCTCTATGTATGCAAGATCATCACCAATTCAAAGAAGAAATAGGTTGGTTTTCAGCTATGATAAAAGACCACAACAAGAACAACAAATTCTAGTTCTATGAATATCTTGTAAAGGGTAAAAGCATGGATTTAGTGTAGCAATTTACAAAGAATTAAGCCAAAATACAGAGATGTGAGATAGGAGCAAGTTTCGGTGGAGAGAGTGAAAAAAGAAGAGAAATGAACTCAGTAAAAACTTTTCCAACATTTTCTTAATTCAACTAGGTGCAAGGTGTCATTTTCTTGGATTAACATTTTTCTTGAGGCATGTACTCCATTTGTCATGTATATATGATGCCTTATGTCACTTAGTTACTTAGTCAATTTGTCACACAACCATTGTTGCCATTTGTCAATTAATTAGCTATGCCATTTGTTACTTAATTTTCCATGCCAAATGTCACTAATTCATAGGCTTAGTCATCCCAATTTTCCATGTTTCAATTTGTCTTACCACTTGGCGTTTTTCCTAGACCAAATGTATATTTTAATTCATCAATTTTCCAATTGTAACAATAAATTCCAAGTTTACTAATTATAGTCCACCAAACCAAAATTCAAGACATAAACAATACACAATTCACATAATAATCATTTTAAACCTTTCATACCTTGGAATATGTCAATTGAGTGTATATATTATCTTTGCAACGTGTATGAATTCATAATTCATGTGTGTATGTTAATGATATGCATCTGAATAAATTGCAATTCATGAATTCTCAATGATATGGCCATGTGCAATATTCTAGAGTTTTAACCGTTAGTATGAAAAGCAGGCTATTACAATAATTTTATCATATATATATAAATATGTATAAGTTAAATAATTTATTTAAATTATTTTGTCTCTAACTACAATCAACCAAAAATGATACAGTATTTACATGTTTCGTATCGATACAATTGGTATCGGCATATATATATATATATCAATTCAACCTCAATATTTAATTTTGAAAACTATATTAAATAAATTTTAGATGAAATTTATGAAATGTACTCGGTAGTGATTTATGAGGGAATAATTTTAAATGAATTTGATTCAATTATATTATATAATATCAAAAACTTTTTTTAGATCGGTAAAATCTGTAAATATTATGTTTTGACTGGATACACAATATGCCATATAAATCATTAAATGCGTTTAATATTTAATATTTAATAAATTATAAATTATAAATATATTAGTTAAAGTTAATGACTTAAAATTAAATAATAGTTTTAATTTAAATAAATAAATAATATTTAAGAATTTTAAAATATCTCTGTTCTTAATTAATTATACTAATCAATCCAAAGAGCTCCGATATGCAAATATTTTTTAAAGATGAAAAAAAGGGTAAGTGGGCATCAGGGAGGGTTTAAGGGCCATTGGGCAGGGTTTAAGGGCTCTCGAATACCCATATGCCCGTATGTGGCATTACGCTAGGCTGGGATCGAGATGGAGACGGAGCCTCCGTCGGTTCGGTACGGCGGCGACACGGCGTTTCCCACTGGACGAAGGTGACTGGTTCTACTCCTCCGAATGGTACGATCTTCCCTCCTCCGACACACATACTGTTTTCCGTTCATCCTCCGACAAGGGCAACGGCATTGTTTCTGTTCTCGCTTTTCCCTCTTCTAGACCCGTAAGTCTCTTCTTCTTCTTCTTCTTCTCCTCCTTTTTATCTAACCACCGTTTATTATTTTGGTAATTCACGAGTTTTCCATAGGCAAATATTATAATGTTGTTTGCAGAGTCAGATTCATTGGCCAACAACTGAGAAATGGCTTCAAGAAAGGTTCACAAAGCTTCATCCGGGTCTTGAACATGATGGGCGTTTTAGGATAATTGGATATCAGTGGCGCACTCTTCATTTTAATGACAATACGTTCCAGAGCACCGTCAAAGTCATGGCTTTTTATCAGGAATCTCAACCATCTTCCATATGCTTAATGCAACAGCCACATTGTCTGGCAGTTCCATGTAAGTTTCTGCTTTTTTTATTGACTCAGGTGTACAGTAGTTCTCTTCTTATCAAGGTTCTGGTTTTGGGCTGAAAAGTTTATGATGTGGCAATGTCATTACACTATATTTCTCAGAGAAGTGGTCATATTCACCCTTTTAGTATGCTGAATGATGGGAAGGACAATACCAATAATAATAAAAGAAATAAAAGATAAAGCTAATTGTGGTTTTCGAGGATTCAAATTCTTGATTTCTGGATAGCGCGCATACCAAAACTATTCTTTTCCTAATGTAAGCAGGAGCAGATTATGGGTAAAAAGAAGGCTAATTTTGAAACCTGCCCTATTGAATGTGTTTTCTTCCTGTCCGTAAATGTTGAGAAGTAAATTTTCATACCAATAAGGAGTGTAGTACTGATCAGTGTTGTACGTGCTACTCTGTCTCCATGGTGCTATGGTTCAATATTTCAATATTTTCTGTCAACATATCGTATAGCAAGTAGAGGATTACTAGATCAATTTGGAAGTGAATTTCTTCTGTTCACATTTTCTGAATGATGTTTTTATTTTTGTTTGCTGGGTGTGATTAATGTCATATCATTGTGCAGATTTGAAGAGTATGGTATCAACCGGTCTGGCGACTTTAGCATCTTGTAAATTTGACCTTAAAAGTGCTATAAATGGTAAAAAGGAAATGCGTATCCTATGCATAGGCCATGGTGGTGGAAGCTTACCATTGTTCTTGACTAGTAAAATTAAAGGTGGGAGAAGCTCATATGCGTTACTTTATGTGCTTTTATGTGAACCTATGAGATGATTGAAACTTGAATACTCATCAATCTTGTCATGAGATGATTGAAACTTTAATACTCATCAATCATGAAGCTTGTTTTCCCTTTTCAACTCTTTTTGACGGCTTACCATCAAATTCAATTGGTTTGATTTTAAAAATTGTAATACTCTGAGGTTTCTTTGTTCTGCTAATGTCTCGAGAAGAAATTTTGTGATGTAAACTAAAGTATTAGTTGACTATGTGAATGTGATTTCAGACATTTGATCTCTATGTATAATCTAGGTAATGAATGTTCGCTGGTAATTGCTAATATACGATAACTCTTTTTGGTTCAATGTGAATGTGATGGTTATCCTGCAGCTATTGTCCATTATGGAACAAGGTTCCCTTTTGCACATTAGTAGTTTTATTATAGTTGTTCCTTGTAAGATTTCTGGTATTCATTGATGTTTCTTTGCCATGCATTAATCATTCTTAGCCAGAGTGTTGGTTTTGGATCTTTGTATCCAGTTGCTGTAATTGACATAATTGAAGTCTTTCTCCTGTATCCAGGTGCTGTAATTGACATAATTGAAGTTGATGCTCTTGTTATATCTGGTTCAATCAAAGCAATGGGGTTTCCAGCTTTCTCAGTGGTGAACTCATCAGGTGAACGTGCGTTGTCAAAACCAAATGCCATTGATGAAATGCTATGGAAAGGCATCCATGAGAGGCTCTACCTTCACGTATCAGATGCTGAGGAGTTTGTTCTCAATGGACACACCGTATATGATATGATTTTTATAGATGCTTATGATGGTGACGACATCTTCCCTCGCAAGCTATGGGACCCAGATTTCCCATTTCTAAAAGCTCTCAGTGATCTGCTGCATCCCAGACATGGGACAGTTGTCGTGAACCTTCACTCTGATTCTGATGCCTACATTTCAAATCCATCATTTTCATATTTTTCGAAGCCATTTGTGCAAACAAGTAAGCATGTTTCTAAAGTTTGCCAAGCATACAGGAAAGCCCTGGTAGGAAATGGAAATTCATGTTCTGGTCTAGGATTCTTTGTTTCAGTTCCCTGGGTATGTAATACATCTCTAGTTGTGTGCAGAGGTTTTGCACTGAATAACAGGAATTGTAGCAGGGATTTGGTAATGAATACCATCATATCCAAGTCCCTTGAGATTGAAAACATTTTGAACTTACCTTTTTCATGCTTGGAGTATGTCAAGCGAGATTTTACGGTTATTGATTAAATCTTCAATTGTTTGACACCAATTGCAGTTGTACTTATACTCCTGCAACTGCTGTCTTTTCCCATTTTTGCATTGCATTTCTCTCGTCTTCAAAATATGGCATTGGCAGGGAAACCTTTTAAGAAATCAGTGAAGTTACCATTACATCAATGGTTGAGAGCACAGGTAACTCTGTTTTGTAAGAGGAAGAAACATTTGAAGTTACTAGCAAAATAAAAGGTGTTGAACAACTTATTTTGAAGACAAGAGAGGTAAAAAGTGACTCTTTGGGTTCTAGTTGGTTCAATTTATTCTTGCTGTTTCTAATGTTTTCATGTAATGTTTACTCCTAATTGAAATTGAAAGAAAAGGCAGAGCAAAAAGTAAAGGGAAATAATAGTAATTTGCACTTTAGGTTGAACTTGATTCCGAACTCGAGTTTAAATTTGGTTAAATATATTTTTATTTATAAATTTTCCGTTGAATTAGTCTAATAATTAGCTTAATTTTCTATTCATTTGTCAATTATAAATTTGATCAATTCTCAGTACTTAAATTTAAGTTCAATTACAAACTCAATCAAATAATGTGTAGTCTATTAATTTTAACTCCGGTAAGACTAGATCTAAACTTTTTATATCATGCTTAATTAATGCATCTCAAACTTATTTAACTTTGTTTGAACTAAGTCACTAACTATTGTATGTGAAACTTTAGGGTAAAGAAATAACTTTAAACTCCACAGATATTGACTCTTCCTCCTTGCCTATCTTCTTTTCATGCTTTACTCTTACTCTTCTTCTACCTTTGCTAACCTATAAGCTGCTTTACAGGTTCTGATTTGTCAGATCTGAGACCAAATTCAAGAAAACATTGGTAGATTGTGTCAATAGTATTTCACTTTATATTGTTCTGTGGGTCAAGCCTGAGCTGAGGAGACCTTTAATTCCTCAAATGATATGACATCCATTCTAGTTTCACTTCTATCATTATTAGAATACTGTGTCATACGGTCATAGCTGATACTGGCAAAAAATTGACATTGAGCAAAATAGTTTCATACTGGATTTTGGGGGACTAATATCAATTTTGTTGTTCCATCCCTATTTTAATTCATCTAATTCACATATTTACATGAAGGTGATGTCATTTGAAATTTTGGTATAATTCGACTCTGAATCTTTCGTTTAACACCGGTTAGTACTGACAAATAATTAAAATTTCAAATGAAAGATTCAGACTAACCGGTGTTAAACGAAAGATTTTGGTATAAACGAAAGACTAAATTTAAAATTTAAAAATTTCTTATATAAAATAAGAATTACTTTTATAAAAAAATGTCTATAATTTATTTAATAAATAATAAAATACTATTAAAATTTATTAAATATTTTTTTTTGTCATCCAACTTATATAAAGTGATCAAAGGTAACATAACTAGATACATTAGTTCAATATAATCATATTTAATAATTTTTTAAAATTTATATATTTTATAATGATAATATATATACTTCTTAATATATATATGTGAAAAATATTATAATAACTTTTGTAATGTGTAATATTTGAAGTCAAATTTACTTATTTAAAAACATATTTTTTTGCTTTGTATTATGATTAATTGTATGTTTATACGAGAGTTAAATGATTTTTTTTTTAATTTATAACAAATATATAAAAATGATATTAATAAAAATAAATAAATATTTTATATCAAATTTATACCATTATGGTTTCTTAATTAAAGTAAAAAAAATTGTATAACATTATATAGTAAAACATTATTTTATAATTTTATAAAATTTACAAATGATTTTATAATATTAAAAAATTACCCAAAGGCGATAATTGGCATTGACTGATACTAATAACGAATCGTATTAAAATCAAATCTAATATAAAGCACAATAGAGCATTTGTAACATTGACTTCTTTACATATATATATATATAAAGGTTACTTTAAACTTTAATAAGCTTCTTGGCAATTGCTTATAGACTCTATTAAATATTCAATAATTAAATAATGATAATTTATTTGCTGAAAGTGTCTTGCAACCAATGTTTAAAAAACTCAATAAGGCCAAATTATAAAAATTTTAAACCGTTCAACTTTTCGGTTTAATTTATTTTAATAAATTTTGTTATAAAAATTGATAAATTTATTAATTAATCGGTTGAGTTTTGTAAATTAATAGATTCTTATAAATCAAAATAAATAAATTAATAATCTTTTTAATTAAACTTTAAAATTTTAATAAATAAGGAGAATCTCATTCAATTATATTTTAAATTTTATTTAATATTTTATAATATTTTAATATCGATCGAACCTTTTAAATTTTAAAATTCTTATTTTTACTTAGAGATTTTTTAAACCATTGGTTACAGTAATTCACTAAAAGCTCAATCTTACAATAAAATATTAGCAATTTTTTTTACATCAAAAGGAATAAAAATAAAAAAATACAAAACTAGTTGTGAAAAAAAAAATCTCGACATTTCCTTCGAGAGGAATGAGTTGCACCCTATAAGATATTACCATGAGTTGAACAAAAGTGTAACGAAGTAGAAAGAACATGGCACAAGGCCAGAAAGTCAAAACGAGACACTTGTGCCTACGAAATGATTACTCTGTTCAATCGGTCGCTGTTCTAGTTTGAGGACAGTAATTAAAACTCGAGCTGTCTCAAGTCAAACTGTCAAACCCTGCAGTGCCATTTCCTTTTCTGGGCCAAACGATCCTGAAACTGGAATATTACAACTGTCCAGATCATGTATGAACAGTGTAGTAAAAACTATGGAGTCTAAGATCTTGAGAAACTATAATGCTCTTGTTCAAAACAATATCAGTTCGAGACAAAACTAGCCTATATATATATATTCAGATTAAACTGCTCTTTCTTACTTGTCTGCTACTAATAAACAATCCAATCCAATCTCATCTCGTGTAGCTTAGTAGGACCTCTCAATCTTTTGTTTACTCCTATGACAAGAAAAAATGGAAAATACTAAAGGTCTTAAAGAAAACAGTATTTAGATTATTATGCTTGGCAAAAGTCAATTTAGCAACTGTTCTTCTGCAGAATTTATTAAACATAAGCATAACACACAGTCTTGTCTTGTGGGTCTTCTCTTCACAAGGGGCTATAAATTCTTATAGAGTTGCAGGGTCTCACAGCTTTAAAGATCATCACCTGTTTCTTGGACATCATACAGTATCGCGAAAAGTAAATGAGATGCAGGACTTGGAAAGAAAAGGAGATACATTTTCCAATTCAAGGGGCCAGAGAGAGGGGGGCAATGAAATGATGCTGTACTTTGAGCCAAACTACATAAGATTTTCTATTACAAAACCCAGATTCCTTACGTTTAGACCTCCAACTAACTTTTTTCTTATAGGGAGAATACATCTTCCACTATTTAATGATTATTTTACTTGTACCAATTTGTTCTCATTCTCGTCAAATAATATAGTATACAGAAGCAATTGGACAACAGTTTGCAATTTCAGTAAATATCTGTTTTTTTTTAATGGTTTGGCAATGGGTGTTCCTTTTTGTGGAGAAAGCAAAAAGTGAACCCCCTCGTCTCCCAAACTCTGCACATCTATACATACACAGGTAGGCCATTATGGGGAAAAGGTAAGATCCCAAACAAAACAGAGAGCGTTGGCAGGTCCAAAACCTAAACACAAGCTCCTCCATCTTTTTGAGCAAATCAAAGCGTACTAAATCCAACTCCCTCACATCTTTCCTCAGTTTTAACGAAAACCCATATCTCATATCCCTCCAAATTTCCAAAAGACCTGCCATGATTTGATCCATCAACAAACACTGCCTCCCAAATGGGTTCTCTCTCAAGACCCTTTTCTCTCCTCCTCTTTCTATATCTTCTTCTTTTTGCCAATCTTGCACAAGCTGCCACAGATTACACAACCTTGGTTTACAAGGGCTGTGCCAAGCAGACTTTTCAAGATCCAACTGGTGTTTACTCACAGGCCCTCTCTGCTCTCTTTGGTTCTTTGGTTTCACAGAGCACCAAAGCTAAGTTCTTTAATACAACCACTGGAACTGGTCAAACGACCATAACTGGTCTTTTTCAATGTAGAGGAGACCTTTCTGTTAATGACTGCTACAACTGTGTTAGCAATTTGCCAGTGTTAACAGACAAGCTTTGTGGCAAAACAATAGCTGCAAGACTTCAGCTTTATGGGTGCTACATGTTGTACGAGGTCGCTGGTTTTTCCCAAATTTCAGGTATGGAAATGTTGTTCAAGACCTGTGGAGCTACAAATGTGGCAGGAACTGGGTTTCAGGAGAGAAGAGACAGTGCCTTCCAAACTCTGGTAAATGGTGTGGTTAGTGGCCATGGGTTTTATACCACTAACTATGAATCTGTGTATCTTTTGGGGCAGTGTGAAGGTGATGTAGGGGATTCAGATTGTGGGGAGTGTGTGAAAAGTGCTGTGCAGAGAGCCCAGGTTGAATGTGGGAGCTCCGTCTCAGGTCAAATCTATCTGCACAAATGCTTTATTAGTTATAGCTATTATCCAAATGGGGTTCCCAGGAGATCATCATCTTCTTCATCGGCTTCATATTCATCAGGTAAAAAAAAAAAATCCTTTTGCGACACTTTTGAATCTGAAACTGAAATAAAAAAATTCGCTGATATACCTATATACATGCGACTTGTGGGCTGTTCATTAAATATTGTTCTCAGTTTCACTCCCAAATATTCTTCTCCTACAGATAGGTTGGCCCTTTTTAGTTATAATAGATGTAAATCTGTGTAGCTGTCTGGTGTATAAAGAAGTATTCATGGTGGGAGCAAGGTATAGCTGGTGTAGAAAAATGCTTACCATTCGGATGTATTGATTAGGTACAGGACAAAACACGGGGAAGACAGTGGCAATTATCTTAGGAGGGGCAGCTGGAGTGGGGTTCTTGGTGATTTGTCTGATGTTTGCAAGAAACATGATGAAGAAACGTGATGGTACACGCAAACTCTTGTCTTTTTCCTTCCTTCACATGCACTTTCCTTTTGCTGCTATGGTTGAAGGGGTTCAATTCAATTTTGTGCAGATTTTTGAGAGAGAGAGATGGATCTTGAAGAAGGCAAAAATTCAAGATCATTCTTTTTTGAGGTGGATTCTTTCTTCACACTCATTGGTTTTCCAGGCACCAAAATTTTTGGCAAGACAGATTTTACTATTTACCAAGTAGGAAATGGGAAAAAGGTGGGAACTTTTGAAACTGTGATAGGTTCTACTGAGAAGAAAAGCAACTGAGCAGTAAGTTCAGGCATGAAAGGAGAAGGGTTTTGAAACTGAAGGGTTATAAAAGACAAAATGACAAATGTATGGATGACAGAGGAGAGGAGGTGTTTTGAGTTATTTGTTCTTTTTTTGGGTATTTCCTCTTCTCAGGCATGTGAGTGTTTTTGTCTCTGTGTAACTCCATTGTTCTTCTCTTTATGCTATTCAGAAAATATTCCCAAACCATCAACTCTCTCGTCTCTTTCTTACACACAAAACTTACTTCATCTGGTTTTTTTCTTTTCTTACTTGGATTCACTCTGATAATAATATTCCTCTAGAAGTTAGCTTCACCAACTTATGATCTTTTTTAAGTTCATGTCCACTGTTGTGATTTGCTTCAAATAAAGTGCCATGCCATGAAACTTTTAACAAGTTGCTCCGGTACACTCAAGTCATGCTTTTTATTTACACTGAGTGGGCCAAGTATTAGACCTCTGGTATCTATCTTCAGCACTAAAGTCATGTTTTTTATTTACACTGAGTGGGCCACGTCTTAAGACCTCTGGTGTCTATCTCCGAAGTTAAAGAGGCTCTAAATGCTTAGAAGATTTGAGTTGACTGCATATATTATGTATTTAATTATTAATTTTAAAGATATGGCCGTCAAGTAATTGATAGCATGCCTCCGAACTTCTTCTTTTAGAAGCCGAATCCATCAAATTTGATCAACCATTAACGAGTAATTCTAATGTGGGTGAATTTGGTTAGGGGATACGAAAATAGTACTTCAAGACCCGTTATGTGTCCAAGGTCTTTTGCTCTTTTTGGCATCTGTTATTTTGACACAAATCTTTTTAGTTCTTAAAAAGAAAAAGAAAAAATGCCAACAGTGATTGGATTGTTAAATTTTTTTTTTGTTAAATCTAAATCTATTTTCATTTTATAGTTAATCTATTTTCTAGTTAATAGGTAATTAGGATTAATTGTTAATGGTTGATCAAGTTTGATGAATTCGCCTTCTGAAACAAGAAGTTTTGGTGAAAGGATAGAGTTATCAATTAAATCTTAAGTGATTATAAGATTTATGGGTCATTATATACATTTGTAAGGAAAAAAGAAGTCATCACATTTTGCCCCTGTTTAACAATAAATTGATTGCATTAATTGTTAGTTGATAGCTGATTATATTAGTTGATTTGACCAACAGATTATATTAGCTTTTTATTAGAGATATTTGGTAAAATTATCTGTTTATGTATAAAGTGACTTATGATAATATGACTTTTAAAAAAATTATAAAGATATGAATATTATATATCTTAATATTTCGTTTAATATTCTTATAAAAATTTAGATTTTAAAAAAGTTATATTCATTTATATTGTTTAAAATTTTATAAATTCTTTCTATTTTTATTTTCATTTAAGAACAATATTTTATTTTTAAGCTATAAATGTATAAAAGATAAAATTGATTTTAATAATTAAAATTTTACATTGAAGCGTTTTATCAATAGTCGTTTACGTTAAATCAACTAGTGAAAGATTACTCACTAAACAACTTTTATGATTATTTAAAAAGTCAAACAGTTGATAATAACCAATCAGCTATGTTTTAGCTGGTTGTCTAACAAACTAGGCCTTTGCCTCTTGCCATTAAAAGTTCAACTCATTTGTCTTTATAGCACAAAGAAAGGCACTGTCAACTCATTTATCTTTATAGGAAAAAAGAAAGGCACTGGTGCCAATATTCCGCAAGGACAAGCCATGTGAGCGCACGACTATTTTCATGTCTGCCATTTTCGGGAAGTAGAAGATGAGTTGATGAATTATTGTCGGCTAGCAGGCTTGGTAATTGGGTAGGGCCCGGTTCAGGTCCACTGTGTTCGGATTTGGATTCCACTTGAAGCTCATTTAGACCTAAGGTTTTAAGTTTGAGTTTGAACCTAGATCTGATCAGCTTGGGTCAAGTCCAATAAAATATATATTTTTATAAATTAAAAATATGTAAAACGGTTTTTTATTTGAAAATTTCAATCTTTGAATCGAGTTGGATTGAATAATTGAGTTTAATCTTAACCTTAAGTTTAAACTTTTTTCAAAAACTCAAACCTAATTCAAAGGCTGATCAATTTAGGTCATGTCTATTCATTTCGAATTTAGTTAATAATACATAACCTTACTTCTAACGGTAAATATATTTCACTATAATATTTATATATAGAATTTTTAAAATGTCACTATTAAATTATTGAAAATTTGAATGTTTAATTCATATTTTAATAGTTTTAATTCATATTATAAAATCAAATAAATTTTAGAATTAGAAATATAAATAAATAGAAAACCATCCTTAGTCGTACTAATTTATACGTAAAAGCAATCATATTTCACCGACTAAAGTTAGTGTGAAGTACTAGCAACCACGACGTGCAAAGGCTATCATACCTAAATCGGTAAATCCGATGTCATGCAACTTGATAGTTAAGTGAAGTCGGCCAAAATTTTATAGCATTTTAATTATGTTCAATTAAATCTTATATATAAATTTATATAAGTTTTTCATAAATATATAAATAAAATTTAATAAAATATGATAGAAATACCATAATCAAAAATAAAATTTAATAAAATATGATAAGAAAACCATAAATAAAATAGAAGATTTCAAGATTTGATGAGTATTGAAAACAAAGGTTATACATTTGGAGTGAGCTCATGCTAATATAAAGCCAATTTTTTATTAACCATGCTAATATAAAGCCAATTTTTTATTAACCGAACCAAAAATTAAAGTAAAAAGACAAAATCTAAAATTTAAAAAACTCAATTAATATTAGATTGTTATAAGACTGATGCTATTAAATAAAAAATCTTTTATTTAAATTTATAAAAATTAATTAATTTATAAAAACTAACTGATTAATAAATAAACTGATCGGTTTTTAATAATAAAGATTATTAAATTAAATTAAATTGAAAAGTTAATTCAAGATTTGTAATATAAAATTGACCCAATCAGTTTGGTTTTTAAAGCATTGCGTAAAACAGGATAACAAGAAATGAATTATTTAGAATGTAAAATAGAAAACAAGGAGTATGGAAAAATTAACTTTATTTTAATTTGATTCAAATGGTCCAAATGTTAAATCTATTATTAACAAATAATACATTTTGTTAGTACTGCTTAGGTGAAAGACATCACAGACAGATGAACTAATCTCTTCTTAATTCACATAAAAAACTCAAGTCAGTTATATAATATTTATACTGTTTCTAAATTAAAAAAGATCCTGAACATTAGAAACATCACAAGCTACACAAAACACCCACCGAGAACCTAAATACCTAAATTGTGTGAACCCATCGATGCATTTTGTTGATCTGTTCTGTGAAACTTCTCTTATGGTCGCGACAGGTTTTTCACGCCATTGACACTTGCGGCTCTCGTAAATAACTTTCATTCTCTCGTAATCTAGGAGTAGGATGAATCTTCAAATCTTAGATATCAAAATACTGTTTATGCAATAATAATATATAATCAACCGCCATTTTTCATTCCCAAATTCATTGATGTCTTCCAAACTCACAAACCAAGCACGCCATTAAACATTTTGAGCACAAATTGAATACCAAATCAGGATTTCAAGTACATTATAATCTGTAACTATAAATATTATACATATATACATACATACATACATATAATTATCTTACGACTTATGTTAAGTTAAATGCGAGTAAACCACTAGGCATTATAAACTTAAGAATCTACTCGATCATAGTTTCTGCTTAGTGTTACAAACTATAGTCAATTATAAACTTCAAGTGTCTGAATTAGCCACAACTAAATTTTACAGCAGATATAACAGCAAAAGGACCTTTCTCAAAATGAAGAACAAAATCCCCCATTCGCATCCCTCAATAAACCAATTGACTTTGAAATTTAGACACTTGGTGGCACATAAAACATTGGCTGAAATAAAGCAAAGCGTCAAGGCAACATTACCTATATCCTCTCAAATTTGACCACTCACTTCGGAAGCCCCAAAGGTCGTTCTTCAACACAAGCAATAACATTCACTGCGGGGTAATCCCAAAAGGTCAACAAGTCAGCGTCCTATGACTCCGATTCATTTGCATCTTCAGGCAGGCCAAATATCCGTAAGTTGCGGTCCATCGATCCTACAGCAATGTATTTTGCATCTGGACCAAATTTCAGACATGTTGCTCTACCTGCAATTAGAGCAAACCTTATGACATCTGTCTGTCACCCAAAAGTTAAACAAAAGAAAACAAGGTAGGCAGAGAAAGTGAGTGAAACCTGTGCCAGACAGATCGGGAAACGTTTTTATACAATTCCATTCTACTTTGACATTCCCAACCTCGTATACCCTACAAAACAAAGGGCTCCTGATTAACCAGAAAGAACACCATATAAAGTTAAGAGGCAAATATAGGAAGCTGTCAAAGAGTTTACTCTTGCTTCCCAAGTTGTTAATAAGACGTTTCATCACGACGACAGGATTTCGGAAAGGAAAATAAAAATTGAAAAGAAACAAACAAACAACTCTAAGGCAGCCTGACATCCAGTAACTTCCAGGCAGGTCCTGCTGGTTATTCATACTATACAATCATAATCCCGTAACAGACAAAATACTGACCTTGAAAATCCAAGGCACAGATTTTTTAAGGTACAGGTGACTACAAATATGTTTAAAATAAACATGGAAACCATACCTTACATCCGAACCTGCAACTCCTACATAATATCCGCTATGGTCGAATTCCACTGCAATAATAAAACAAAACTCCTGAGACAAATTACTAGATGCAGTTGAGTAGTTTTATGCAACTTTATAAAGATGAAAGTAAAGTGACGTTTTTCATAGGCAAAAACAGAAAATTAACAAATTTCATCCCTACATTTTGTTGCAAAAAAGATTAATAGCGAAGACCATCATGCACACATCCTCTAATTTGTAATGTTATATTTTGCCAATGTTGTAACAGCATTTTGATATTTATGTTTTTTAGATGAGGACTTCATGCCTAAATCAGATAATTGATTACTTGATTTTCAAATAATTATCTTATGTCCTTTTTCCTACCTGAATTGATTTACTAGGATCAATAAAATCATATTATTGAAAAAATTAAACATATCACAAAAACCAAAATCGGAATCGGAATCGGAATCAGGTACTACCATTACAAATCATGCTGCCTATATATTTAACACTTAATAAATCATCTTTAGTGTCTATAGGGTGGCATCACAGCGGTATATACCAGAGTTTGTTGGCGTATTTGCATCGTATAGACTCCATGTACGGAAGTTCTTCAACTTGCGAAGATCCCACAATTTAACACTATCATGAGCAGCAGTCTGTACATTCGAAATAGATGAGTTATAGATTGTATGATCAGCCATGAATTCTGGATATTCTACCAAGATACTCACCGCCAAGAAGTAACCATTTTCCGAGAATGATATCGCTGTTACTGCTCCATCATGCCCATCAAATCTTGCAACATTTGCCTGTAAATCAATTAAGTAAACATATGAAAACTTTTTAGAACTACCAAAATCAACATACAACTTACTAAGCTGCTTAGGGGTGGACCTGAACATGTCTTGTTCATGTTATGAAGTCTGAAGAAAAGATCATGAGGATGGAAAGCTGTTAATATACAGATGATAGCATTACCTGGCTTTTTACATCCCAAATTTTAACAACAGCTTCAGAGGTGCCTGTTCCAAGAATAAGACCATCAGGATGGAAAGATGCAGATGTGTAGCCCTCTGATTTGGAAGCATCAGAATTTATGGTGTCAGAGACCTGTAGAATCATGGCAGTGTAAGACATAACCCACATGAAAAAAACTTTGTTGGTATTTAGTAAATTGAAAACCATGAGATTTTGAAGCTGAAAATTACCACCCAAACTTAAGAAACAGCGTTAAAGGACATAGCTACAAACATAGAACAAGTTACTTAAATATGACTATCAACAGCCAGTAAGTTTAGATTTTGAGTTTTAGTAAATCAAAACATTTATCACCATTTCAATTTAAATAAAGCATTAAAAGAATTACACAAAAGTAATGGTAAACATTTAAATAAGTAAACAGGGTGTATTTAACCATCATACGCATCTCAACAATGGAACAAAAGAAATGAGAAAAGCCAATTTCTGAACATCAATAAAGTATATCAGAGAATGGAAGCTCTTGGGACCTGTGTCAAGCATTCACCAGAAGAGAGATCATAGAAGCACCATGTATTATCGAGAGAAGCAGTTACAAAGTAGTTATTTGTGGCGTGAACGGTGACAGCTTGCACCTGACAGGTTAATAGGCAGATTAATCCAAGTGATTATAATTATCACATAATTAAAACAACAATACAATCAGGTCAGGTAAGTCCGGGTTCCATGACTTCACATCAACAGTTAAAATACAAACATAACTTACCTCGGCAGTGTGGTCCTTCAAGATGTGCCTGCAATCATACTTCCCGTCCTCAAACCCTTGCCATACTCGGACTGTCTGTGCCATTGAATAGCAAAAGGTAACTTGTATTATTACACAAAAGAATATCACATAGCTAACACCTACAAATAAAAAAATAAAATCATTTGCCTTAATACAATGGAACAATACTATCTTCGAAAGAATTCACCAACCTTATCTGCTGACCCAGTTAAGATGAATTCACTATCACCAACAAACTTTACACTTGTAACCTACCACAGACATGAATTGATCAATTCAGACATTTATTTTAAACAAAATGTTCCGACAATAATCAAGATGAAGTAAAAACCTTTTTTGAATGACCACTGAGTGTAGACAGGATCTCCCCTGATGGGTGATCAAATAGTACAGCAGTTGCATCAATCCCTCCAGTTGCAATAATGTCCTGAATAACACAGTAACAGGTGCTCTAATTGAGATGAATCATTATGAAATCAGCAAGCAAGCAACAAACTGGACAGGTACAAAACCACAATGAATAGGTAAAAAGGTCTTGACATGCTCCTCAGACAATTCTAAGTCCCTCAAACTATTCCCCAATAAAACAGAAAGATGCTTTTACAATTGTTAAATATGAAATTGAATACAATTTTTCATAGAAATATCATAATCATAATATTTCCTTGGGCCTGAGCTGATACGAAAAGCCTCACTACACTAAAAACCTTCCAGGGTTTTGCATGCCTCACTCACTCAACTTAGGACATTAAGATGGGCGGCAGAAAAATCTTAATATGCAGGATTGTAGAATATGTGGCTTATTTATACAAGATACTGTCAAAAGAGGTTTGATAATTTTGGGACTGTATGTTGATTATAATCAGTATCTGTAACACTTATCTTGAGTATCAAATATAGGGAGCACAGAAATCTGCAATAGTTTCAAGGAAAGCCAATCTGAAGTCCAATGTATAAGCCTGATATAACCCCCCAAGAAATTAGAGTATGTAGTACAAACTTCCTGAACACTTATTGTAGACCAATTTACTATAAAAAGTCCTTGCCATGATCTCTAACTACATCAATTCATTATGAATTTTAAATTTACGAGAACACATACCTTGGAATAGCGGATATCAATAGACAGAATTCCTGGCTTGCTCGTTTTGTGAAGAGGATGACTAGAAAGCTGGGTATACCTCTCAAGAGCTGCAGTGGATGCCAATGTTGGTGGACGCTAACAAAGATAAAAGGAAAGATATAACTATTAACATTCCAATGGTTAAGCACATGTTCAAATGAAGGTGCTTCTCTGATTAGTCTGGCTGTTCAATATAAATATGTCTGAAAATCATTAATTAGACTACTTAGCGTGAACATGAAAATACCTGCCGCTTTTTACGCTGTTGAGATAAAGCTGCATTACAGTCCGTTAGCTCAGTAATGATCTCAGCTGAAGTGCCAGGACGCATTCTCTTTCCTGGTGGGTTTATATCGTTGTCCTCAGCAGCTGCAATGTTATAAACATAACATCAGTACACAGACTAAGCAATTTGACGAATGCTGAAATGAAAAAGAATATTTTGGATAGACCTCTTTTCCCATTGCTAAGAGTGGAAGCATTTTCCATAGAGGCTGCTGCTCCGAGCTGGGGTATCTGTCTTTCAGCCTGTGCAAGTAATGATCTTGCCTCATCCCTTTCCTTCTTTAGTCTAGCAATTACACGGCAAGCAGCATCATGCTGCAACAATAGATACAATCAAACCAGTCCATATAGTTGGGTCAGTAAATAAGACTGGCAATACCATATCACCAATCCAATTTGAATTTATTGGAACAAAGAACAAATGTACATAAAACAGAAAATAAAAGGGGGAAAAGCAATTCCAAGGTCTTGGATCAAATGGACAGAACTAGTGAATGATAGAACCAAAACTCGTATATAAGGGATGTTGATGGAGTCTTTAATAATTTGAAATAACAAAATGAAGGAAAATTCAAAATCTTCTAATCCTCAAAACAAAAGAGTTCTTCAATAGAACATAATTAGAAAGCAAAAATATAGTTAAAGTGCAACTAAGAGAAAAAATATGGTTAAAGTGGTAAAAGACAATTAGGTGCTCCAGATTTGATATGCAAAACACAAATTATCAGAAGAATGGGAAAATAATTGGTCAAATCAAAGTTTATTATGCAACCAAGACAATCTATTCCAACCGCTGTAAACAAAAGCTTAAAGGACAAGAAAACTATACACCATAAAAGGAGAAGGACAAAGGAACTTTATCATATATGTAAAATTTAAAGAGTTGTTAGTTATCAGATTCACAAGAACTGGCTTGGTTTTCTTTTCATCTCAAAAACAACACTTAGGTGTCTCAGTTCCTTCATGAAGAAGGCAATATTGTTAATCGGTATACTAAATTTGAGTATTAACATGTGTGAAAAATAAAATACAACACTATATTGATGGCCGTTTCCCAAAAATACCAATGTCTCGTCAATTTAATGCCACGAGAACAATTTGCAGGCTATTGCAAACCTGCATTTCACCTAGATGTCCTGAAGCCACTAGAAGAAATAAAAACGTCGAATTGAGTCAAAAACCAAGCTCCAAAAACTTATTGAAAAAGCAGTTTTAGCTCTGATAAAGTTGAACGCCTAAAGTACTAGTGTGCCAAACTCTCATAAAGGCATAGTAAACCTTGACTCAATATTCCACAACATGAAGTCCAAATAAGCATGTTACTGAAACAAAAATCACTTAAGAAACTATTGAACTAGTAGATGGTAGGTCGTTGAGGTTTACCACATTTCAATGAGGACATAAATGGTTTATGACCAAAAAGGCCGTTTCAAAAGCAGTTATAACAGAACAGTTAACATAACATTTTTGCACCATATGCGACATTGTAAATGCATTGCTCTAAAATAGATAAGAGGTTACACGCTCAAAGTCTAAAAGCAACGTTAGTCAAGTTGTCCAGTAGGAACATGACGGGGTGGAAAAAGAAGTAACAGGTTTACCTGGTATAGTGCATGACTTAGCTCTTGCCTTGCAGTATGCAATTGTTGCTCCAATGCAAAATTGGATAGCATCAGTCCATCCCATTCCTATAAAAACAAAAAACATGACTAAGCCAATTGCTACAACATTTAACAGTTTTGTAATAACTGATTAAGGCATCTTATGAGCTCCAACAAGAATTTGACTGTGACAAAATCCAATATTGGTGTATATGCAAATAGAAAATAGTGCACCCAAAAAGGTAGGAGATGAGAGACGCCTACGTTTTGGAACATCCCAAGCATCCCAGGGATGCTAGCAGTCTGTACAGTTTTCGGTCTCACAACCTACAAAAGTTTTTTTTTAAAAAAAAAAAAGCAACACAAACAGGGCATTTGAGGCTGAGGAAGAAGACGTAAGATTGGGAAAATGAAACCTTAAGAAACCAAATAATAATAAATTGAGCAACAAATGAATGTAACCTGGCCTGTTTTGAGGGGAATCATGTCATCCAAGGTAAGTGGTTCTCCAGTTATTGGACATTTTCCATAATCCTACAAACAATTAAAAAATATCTGTAGATATTCAAAAAAAATAAAACAGTTAGTAAATAGAGTAGTTGGGATGAACAAACCGAAATGTATCTATGGATTAAACGTTTCTCGTAAACAAGGCCAGAACTCTTGGAGACCACTGGTTCTTCCGGCACTTCGCCGGAAACTGCAGGGTAAAGAAACTAGAACAAATTAGATCTTCCATTGGAAAACAAAAATTCAAACCTAACAAAGAGTGAGAGAGTAAGTTACTTGAGCAATGCATTGTAGGAAGAGAGAGTAGGAACAGGGTAAGTAGGGTTTGAGTGGGAAGCTATGGAGAAGTGAAAAAATAAATGAATGCTGAAGAACAGAGCCGAGGAGAAGAAGAAAGAAGAAGACGAAGAAGCGGCAGCGAGCGTCGAAAAGAGAGGTTTTAGGATTCCCGATTCAGTGCCAATTGAATCTTCCAGGATCCAGAGTTAAAAGACCCAATTGATTGTCATGGATCTGAAAGCCCATTTCTTCAAATACAAATCATCTATGTTTCACTGAATCGGCCCTAAGTAAGCTGAAAACCGGCCCTGACCTAAAATAATAGAGTAAGCTTATGTTTGATTGGCCTATACCAATAGGGCTTTTGTTTGGAGAACTTTTTTAATAAGAACTTTCCTAAGAAATCAGTTGACTGTTTGACTGTCATTTAAAAAAGAGCTTTTTTGAAAGAGCTTCGTACAGTAAACTGTTTCATAACATAAAAATAAAAAGTATTTTTAATTTAAAATATATTTTATTTTGTAATAAAAAGTATTTATGTATATAAAAATTATTTAAAGTATATTAAACAATATGCAAATCACAATATATTAATTATTATATAATTTTCAGCCATATGAAATATAAATAAAAATATATCTGACCAAATCTTTTATATAGATTATATCATAAATAAACTAATATCAAAAATAAATATTAAAACATATAAAAAAAGTCAAATAATATTATATAAATCTCAAAATAAATATTCAAGTTGAGTAAATAGTTAAGTACATAATAAACGGAAAGATGAGTTTGTAGGTATTATAAGAATTATGTATAAAATAGAAGGGTAAAAAAGACTAAAAATAGGCTCATTAATTGATCTGAAAAATTTACATAAAAATGTACTTTTTTAGAAGTTTAAAATTTGAACTTCTTAAAAAGTTATATTTTGGCTACCAAAATAGCCATATTTATTAAAGATATATTTTTTTAATTTCATAGTCAAATACCCTCTTTAAAAAAAATATATTTTTGTGGTCGAGAAAAATATTTGTTGGCTTTCAAAAAGCTGAGTCAATAAGTGTGGTTTGATAAGACCTCTTGGAACCTAGTCATTGCTTTCCAAATAGTGTTTTACTTTTAACACAGGAGGTTATGTTATGTAGACAAAATTCTGAAGTATGATTGCTTTTTATGTTAAGAGCATTTCACATTTCATATTCAGTTCGCATGCTTTTCACGAATTCTCCACTACACGTACATCGTAATCAAAGGCTAGATGATAAACCATTAAGAGTTCGTACTTTGACTACATCCTATTTCAAACATTTAAGATTCCACCAAGAACTTGACTTTGAAAACAATGTTGGACCAATTAGTATCTTGTAATTGAGAAGACGTTGACCACTCCAATCATCATCCAATATGAATGATGCTCTTGTGTTATCTTATGATTCTTATATTCTGTGTGTTAATTGATGTGGTCGTCGTTTTCTTTCTTTTGATAATGAAAGGTAGAAGTCAATTTTTACACTGTCCCTTTTTTAATGCCAGTGCACATTATAATCGCGTTCATTTAATTAGTTTATACTACTCAGATTTATAATAAATGCCGTTTTAGATATATTTTAATTATTCAAAATAAATGTTATTCATGACTTTATATGCATGTTTATAATTTTACTTCCAAAATTAACCTTTAATTTTTCTCTCATTTTAATTACACAGATCACAATTTTAAGGCAATTTCTCTCACATGCTAACAATTTCAAGATAACTTTATGGGAGTATTAATAAGGGTACATCTATAATTTCATTGGCTTTCTTAATAAACATGTATTTTTTTAAAACGACACTTATTATAAATCAGAGGGAGTAATAGTTATGAATAGAAAAGGACTGAGATGCTTTGAATGAAAGACGATGACTTTTATATATTCTTGATTTCCGTGTTTCACTGCCTTGCATATATATGTATATACAATCTCGATTTCCGTGTATGTATTGAGCATTGTGGATTGGAATTATTTACAAGCCACATGTTACTGAGGCATTATGTAATTACCGGTAATTTTGTTTTATTTTACCAATTTTTTTGTATATACATAAGTTTATCTGCATGACGCATTACGTCTGAGAGCTATTAGTATTTTATTATTATTATTGTTATTTTAAGATGATATAAGTGAGCATATGCGCTGTCAATTACACTGTGATTTATTTAAGTATATGCATAATTTTAATGTTCATATTTATGAAGTTTGTTAGTCACCAGAGTAACCAAAATTTAATGTTTAATGAATATTAATTTATGAAATATTTACATTCAATTACTCGTGATTTATGGATGCTTATTAAGAAAAAATATATAATGAATTTGAAAGTTCACTAATTATAAAATATTTTAAAATTGTCCAAGGTTAATTAATTAAATTTATAATTTGTGGACATAAAGTATTAATTTATATGCTTAGAATGAATTTGTTTAATATATCTAAAGATAGCTAGCATGTTTATTTGAGGTATATTGAATTAACAATTAAGTCGTATAAAATTAGCATCATTATTGTAATTAGGGTATGTCTTAAAATCACCCAAAGAAGATCTTAGATATCACTAAATGTTTTGCGAGGAATAATTGTTTTGAATCTAATTAGTTTTATGACTCAAAGAATTAATGTGTGAGCATTCTATTATGTTTTGCAGTTTTTGTTCATGTTAACTTTAATTCAGTTGCTTCATCTGTCTCATCCTTTAATAGATTAAATTATTCTAACTGGTGTGAACAAGTCCAATTTCACCTTGGTGTATTAGGTATTGATTTGGCACTCCAAGTTGATAAATCAACTGATATTACTGATGCAAGCAAAGCTGATGAGAAATCTTTCTATAAAGCTTGGGAAAGATCGAATGGATTAAGCTTAATATTTATGTGAATGACTGTTGCTAACAATATTAAGACGACTTTTCCCAACATTAAAGTTGCTAAAGAATTTATGAAATTTATGGAAGAGTGTTCCCAAACTACTAATAAGTCACTTGCGGGTATATTAATGGCTAAGTTGACCACTATGAAGTTTGGTGGTTCACGAAACATGTATGAAACATGTCATTGAAATGACAAATATAGCAGCAAGACTAAAAACATTGGGAATGAATGTTGATGAATTTTCCTAGTATAGTTCGTTCTTAATTCTCTGCCTCCTAGGCAGTATGGGTCATTCCAAATGAATTATAACACTATAAAGAATAAGTGGAATGTGAATGAAGTGACCAGTATGCTTGTTCAAAAGGAGACAAGGGTTAAGAATCAAAGGACCATACCATTAATTTGGTAGGTCATCAAGGAGATAGAAAGAAGCCCAAAAGGAATTATGGCAAGGGCAAGCAAAGACCACTTAAAGTTAATGAATCCTCTAGTCAAATTCATAAGAAGGAACATAAAGGTGATATATGCCATTTTTGTAAAAAACTTGGGCATTATCAGAAAGATTGCCTAAAACGTAAAAGTTAGTTTGAAAAGAAAGGTAAGCTTAGTGCTTTAGTATGTTTCGAATCTAATTTGGCTGAAGTTCCTTATAATACTTTGTAGATTGATTCTAGTTGTATCTTGTAGAGAATCCTTACAACCAAACTACAAACCCAATTGAAAAGTTTGTTTTGATTGGGAACTGTTTCAAAGTTCCAGTTGAAGCCATAGGAATTTATCGTTTGATTTAGATACTGAACATAATTTAGATTTATTTCAAACACTTTATGTACCTTCTATTTCTTGTAATTTAGTTTCCTTATATAAACTTGATTTTGTTGGTTATACTTTCAAATTTGGGAATGGATGTCTCAGTTTATTTAAACACAATTGCCTTATTGGTTCTGGAATTCTTTACAATGGTCTATATAAGTTGAATCTTAATAACCATTTTGTTGAAACTCTACTAGCCCTGCGTCATAATGTCAATACTAAACGTGGTTTAATTAATGAAAGATTAGCTTTTGTGGCATAAACATTTAGGTCATATTTCTAAAAAAAGACTACAAAGACTGGTCAATAATGAAATTTTACCATATTTGGAACTTTACTGATTTTGGTGTGTGTATGGATTGCATTAAGGAAAAGCAAACCAAACACACAAAGAAATGAGCCACAAGAAGCACACAGCTTCTTGAAATTATACACACTAATAGATGTGGACCTTTCGATGTTCCATATTTTAGTGGAAAAAAGAATTTCATCACATTTATTGATGGCTTTTCACATTATGGATATGTCTATTTATTATATGAGAAGACTCAAGTAACAAATGCGTTAGAGGTGTTTGTTCATGAGGTGGAAAGACAATTAGATAAAAAGGTGAAAATTGTTAGTTATGATCGGGGTGGTGAATTTTATGACAAATATAATGAGTCAGGATAATGTCTAGGTCTATTTGCTAAATTTCTTGAAAAGCATAGTATATGTGATCAATACACAATGCCAGGTACATCACAATAATATAGTGTGGCAGAAAGGCGTAATCGTACATTAATGGATATGGTTAGGAGTATGTTAAGTAATTCGTATTTACCCTTATCATTGTGGATGCATGCATTGAGATTCGCTATTTACTAGTTAAATAGGGTTCCTAAAAAGGAAGTTTCAAAGACTCCTTTTGAACTGTGGACTGAAAGGAAACCTAGTCTAAGGCACCTATACGTTTAGGGTTGCCCGGCGGAAGTTAAAATTTATAATCCACATTAAAAGAAATTGGATCCAAGAACAATTAGTGGATTTTTTATTGGTTATCTAGAAAAGTCTATAGGGTATAGATTTTATTGTCCTAATCATACAACAAGAATTGTTCAAATTGGAAATGCTAGGTTCATTAAGAATGGTGAAACTAATGGGAGTGTTGAAAGACCATATAATATAGTTATTGAAGAAATAAAAGTTCAAGTTCCCTTACCGACTTCTTCAATATATGTTACTCCTACAGCTATAGAATGGCAATTTACAGGAGTAACAAATAAATGATCAAACACTTCCTGAAGAGCCTGTGGCTAATAAACCTATTAAACCTACGATAAATGTGAAAGCGATCTAGAAGGGGGTTGAATAGATCGATGAAAAATTTTCGCAAAGTTCTACACAAAAACAATAAATTAATACACATGAACAATCAAATAAATTAAATAAAGAGAGTAGGGAAGAAGAGCAAACACTGTTTTTATAGAGGTTCGGTGCTAAGAC
>JANZLC010000202.1:42762384-42774827 GCA_026413385.1 Erythroxylum gracilipes
GTCTTCCAAAAACTAGTTGCTTTCCTATCAATAATACCAAAAACTTGTTTTGGTATTCCCCATTGTTGAAGTTGTCTCTATTATAAATTAACTACTCCTAAAGTAAGGAAAGTGCACTTATCATTGATGAGTAATATTGATTTCATGATCTAGATGGATCTATTAAACTTATCTACATATAACTAGTATAAAGAATTAATAAAGAAAGTAGCTATTGGAATTAGGTAATAAAATAAAAAAATTCTGAACTAAGTACTAGCCAAAAAATGACGAACCAATTACTCTAATAAAGAGATTAAGTATAACTAATGTTTAGATAAATTCTTCCCCTAGTATCATCTTTGATATTATGATTCATTAAATAAAGAATAAATTGATTATCTCTAATAGAACTTCCTAAAATATGATATTACACTATGTCAAACTACAACCACCTATTCTCCAGTTGGTTAACATGTATCACTACTAAGTTAACACCCCTTCAAATGCATTAAGTTCTGTAAACTTCTATGAAAAGCTTCACCCTAACATTAGAAAGATTGTGCAAGTTTATCTTTAGTACCTCATTCAACCTCAAATATCTAAATCATAGTCCATTCGCTAGTAAGTTATCTCGAATCATCCAAATGTGAACTATAATCAAATTTAAATGTTGGTATACGTAAATATATATCAAGAATGGTCAAAGATATTTTGTAGATTTAGATCGTATATCATAAATAAAGTTGAATAAATCTATACAAAGATAATAACTAGGATTGTTCATATTTAAACATATAAAATATTTAGTTAAAAATCATGTTTGAACTAACACAAATAAATAGATAAAATAAAAGTCATCATTATAAGGAACTCTAGATAAAAATATTGTATAACTTGATTTGTTAGGATGAACTCCGATCTTGTATTTCAATGAAAACATCTTCAAAATTGATGTCCTGATGGTCAGTGTATCTTTTAATAATTAATCCTAATTTTTTGGAGTAAAAAATGATATGATGTAAAAAATTATTCAAAATAGGATTTTTTTTTTACATTAAGTATGTTGAGTCTGCATAAGACACAGTTTAGGTATGTCATAGGCAATGTATCATTTTGTTTCTTTTAGAGAGAACACAGTCTCTGACATGCTTGTGACCTAGATCATGAATCCTTCTATTTATATTATATACATCGAAAAGGGTTGTGACATGAATATTTTTTAAAGAAGTGATTCCATTTTCGAAGATAGTGTTTTCATTTTCTAAGCCCAATACATTTTTTTATACATATGTTGCCACATTATCTCCTAACTCAATAAGCACCTTGATGACCCTTCAATTAGCCATACTGTGTCATCTTGCTACATAGTCCATTCAAGTACACTCATGATATAGTTGCATTGCTCCATGGCTAAGTTAAGTAACAATATGAGCCACCTGTACAAGAAATCCCATAAAATTTCCTATATTTGGACTTCCTCATCAAAGTGCAGTGCATTTGTGCACACTTAGACTTAACATAATTTAGTTATGTCAATTATCTTTGGCCTCACATCCAAATTGAGCCCATCATCAAAGATTTTAATTAACACGAACCAATACTGAAAGCGATCTAGAAAGGGGGGTTGAATAGATTGTTGAAACTTTTTCACAAAGTTCTACAAAAAACAACAAGTTTAATACACACGAAACAATCAAACAAATTAAATAAAGAGAGTAGGGAAGAAAGGCAAACACTGTTTTTATAGAGGTTCGGTGCTAAGACCTACGTCCTCTACCTAAGCTCCCACTTAGGATTTGGCAAAACACTTTGCTGCACACTTTTTAGTTCAGTGTGAACTTTTACAACCCACTTGATTTCTGGCTCAAGCTACACCTCACAATCCGATTTGTTTTTCCGGCACAAATCCTACCTCACCAGTGATTTTCCACTAATCACTCAACTTACAATAACAATGATTGAAATTGAAATGACAATTCTCAGTACAGTTGAATAGAATTAAGGACAAACTAAGAGTAATTTGAGAGCAATAAAATGATAAATATGAACGATGATCAGTATGCTTTGCTATTAACTACTCTCATCGATCCTTTGATGTTTCTCCTTTTCTTTGCAGGCTTCCAGATGATTATAGTCATTGTAGATCTTCTTCTAGCCGTTGTAGATTGCTCATAGACTTTGTAAAATGATTTCTGTACCGTTTGATATCAATTGACTTCGTCAGATTATGTTCAGTTGTACTGATAGTCGACTAGTCGAGGTGTGTTAGTCGACTAGTACCACCGTTTTTATGAAAATTTTATCTCCGCTCTTCGAATAGTCGACTAGTGTGATGTTAGTCAACTAGTACAATTATCCAACATACAGATCTCTTGTTTTTAGTCGACTTGCAATGTTCTGGTTGACTTGATTAAGCCCCACATAATAGATATGTTAATTCTTAGTCGACTTGTGACTTAATAGTCGACTAGTGCAGGCTCCAACGGACATATTTCAGATAACCTTAGATCTTTGTTTGTTGGGATACAAAATTGAAATCTTCAATCATAATCTGTCCATTTCTTATCTCTTACACGTTTAAGATATGTTGCTATCTAGATTTGCACATTGTCTATCTCTTGATTTGTATTAATCCTTTAATTCAAGTTGTAATCCAAAATACCTTAAATAATTTCTTAACCAATTCTATACATTTTATTATTATCAAAACATAAAAGGATTTTATTTGTCAACCACCATTGGTCCAACAAAATGTTCCAGTTGTAGAACAACCACAAGAAATAACATTAAGAAGGCCTCAAAGGCCTAGAAAACCAGTTGTTTCTAATGATTATGTGGTATATCTACAATAGTCAGAGTTTGACATAGGAAATAAGGATGATCCAATTTCGTTTTCTTAAGTTGTTGAAAGTATTAATTTTACTAAATGGATTGATGCTATGAAAGAAGAGTTAAATTCTATGAAGCATAATGAAGTTTGGGATTTAGTCAAATTGCCTGAAGGTTGTAAGAGAGTCATATGTAAATGAGTTTTTAAGACCAAAAGTGACTTTTATGGCAATATTGAAAGACATAAATCTAGACTTGTTGCCAAAGGTTATACTCAAAAAGATGACATTGATTATAAGGAGACTTTTTCACCTGTTTCAAAGAAAGACTCCTTTATAATTATTATGGCACTAGTGACTCATTATGATTTAGAGTTACATCAAATGGATATGAAAACAACTTTTCTTAATGGTAATTTAGAGGAAGACGTGTATATGGATCAACCTGAAGGCTTTTCAATTGAAGGAAAGGAAGACATGTTATGTGAACTCAAGAAGTCAATATATAGACTTAAGCAAGCCTCCCAACAATGGTATCTTAAGTTTAATGATACTATTGCCTCCTTTGGATTTAAAGAAAACATCGTTCATCAGTGCATATATCTAAAAATCAGCAGGAGTTAGTTCATATTTTTGGTACTTTAGGTTGATGATATCTTGTTACCTACTAATGATCTTGGTTTAATGCACAACACCAAGGAATTTCTCTTTGAGAATTTTGAAATGAAAGATATGGGAGAAGCCAGATATGTTATAGGAATTGAAATATTCCGTGACATGTCACAAGGACTATTAGGCTTATCTTAGAAAGCTTACATTTATAAGGTCTTTGAGAGATTTGACATGAAAAATTATTCAGCAAGTATAGCTCCAATTCTGAAGGGAGACAAGTTTAGTCTTAATAAGTGTACAAAGAATGATTTGGAGCATAAGCAAATGACAAATATTCCTTATGCATCAATTGTTAGAAGCCTAATGTATGCTTAAACTTGTACTAAACCAGACATTAGCTTTGTTGTCAGTATGCTAGGTAGGTATCAAAGTAATCCCGGATTGGATCATTGGAAAGTTACAAAGAAAGTTTTGAGATATCTACAAGGTACTCAAGATCATATGCTCAATTATAGAAGATTCAGTCATCTGGAAGTGATTGGATATTCAGATTCAGAATTTGTCGATTGCATTGATACCAGAAAGTCCACTTTTGGCTACCTTTTCTTATTAGCTGAAGGGGCTACTTCTTAGAAAAGTACGAAGCAATCTATCATTGTTGTGTCCAATATGGAAAGCTGAATTTGTAGCATGTTTTGAAGCTACAATTCAAGGTTTATGGTTGTGGAACTTTATTTTGGGACTTGGAGTTGTCGATAATATTGCCAAGTCGCTGAAAATTTATTAGAATAATTCTACAATAGTCTTCTTTTCAAATAACAAGAAGTATTCTAAAGGTGCTAAGCATATGGAATTAAAATACTTGTTTGTTAAAGAAGTTCATAAACAAACAATGTCAATTCAACATATTAACATTACTTATGTGATTGCAGATCCTTTGACGAAAGGATTGATACCAAAAGTCTTTAAAGAACATGTTGAAAGAATGAGTATTATGAGATACCATGATTGAGATTTATGATGTTTGTATTTTGACAATGTGAGCTCATTTATTTTTCTGTTTCTGCTAATCCTATTTTGTAGTATACATTTATGAATATTTTATGTTCATTGGATTTGTCTTTAATTAAGACATTATCGTTGGACCATTAATGTGTTTCTTATTTATGGATCATATTGAATAAAGAGCTAATATTGTAGAACGTGGAATGAATTATGTCATTTGTTAAGATGTAAAACTGGTACAACTCTTATTAATGTCTTTATTTGATTATGATTTATAATATAATCAACATTAAAGAACTTAGCAAAGCAAAATGTTTATTTATTACTAAACCATGATATAATGTTTTTCAATTAATGAGCCAAGTGGGAGAATGTAAAACTTGTATATATTTTAATATGCAACGCATTAAATAATTATGGTTTTAATAATATTAAATGCTAATTTATGATCGGTCAATTTGATAAAGGAAGATAATGTTAATTAATTAAGATAAGATTTTATTTTAAACATACCGTTTGATGGTAACGGTTCAAAGATATCTTTATTTATTTTGAAACTGGTCCTCTCTCTCACCTATATATACAACTCTGTTTATTTTCAGCGTTAAAAAGCATAATTATTAAGAGAAAGATAAAAGAAACAAGTTTCTTCACATTCAATCTTTTGGAAGGGTTTGTCTCAATCAAACTTACGCTTATAAATCAAGGTATGTACTTTATATTTTATATTTTCATGTAAACATAGCATTTTCAAATATGGGCTAAAGAATTATTTTAATTATGTTTATGCAATAAATTATGCTTACATGTACTTATCATAATTTTGTTTAAATAATTAATAATATCATGTAAAACAAAAAATTTAAAATAAGAAACCCTAAGCCATATGAATTTAAGAATTAGATGTTCGGGGGAGAGAAATATTAATTTTGAGTTAGATTTATAAAAAATTAAAATTAAAATTATTTAATTATTTTTAAAATTTAGATTATAATTATAAAAATAAGTAAAGTTTGAGATTTTTTTTATTAACTTTTAATTATATTATCAATATATATATATATGAAAAATTCTTATGCTTAAGGAAATGGATTGTATTTAGGCAAAATAAAAATAGCAAAGGAGAGAAAGATCTATACCATTGACCAAGTCCATCCACAACGGTACGTACCTGGTGGGGGCAAAAAGTATGTCCGTAGTCAAGAAATGAAGAACAAGAAGATTTATATCAACGAAACTGAAAACTCGGCCTGCATGTTCCATTTGTTGTAATCTTATTGGAGGAGAGAATGTCTGAGAGAGACAGTGACCCTCGTCGTCCGGATTGGAATTTGAGCTTAACAAGTCAGCAGATTTTTGGTAGTGGATAATCCAAGACGCCACGTGTCAAAAACCCAGAAAGCCTGCACGCAGACACATGTGAGGAAAAATCCAGAGGTCAGGCGATGTCGTCGCGTTGACACAAAGAGAGAGTCTCTCCGACTGGCACTCTGTACGGACACCCTCTAAGAAGGAAAAGCCGTATTCTTTCTTTTGGTCTTCCTATATATATTTACTAAGTTTAGGATCCCCTCCTGTCCCAGTCTCTCCGATTTCTTAGCTTTTCCAACTTACAAACTTGCACGTCGTTGTTCTTGTCTGTTCATCTCCAACACAACACAACACAACACACCTCTCTCTCTCTCTCTCTCTCTCCAGCTAATTACTTTCCGTCTTGTCTCTGATTTTTTTCTCTCGAGTGTGTGTGTGTTTGTTTTCTTTCTGTTTCTTGTTTTAATGACGGAACGTTTGGTTACATTAGTTTGGTTCATTACATATTTGAATCAGCTAGCTAAGCACAGTTGTTTTCAAACCTTATCTATTACCAATTTAAGCCAGTGAATTAACAACCGAAAAAGAAAAAAGAAAACTGTTTGATCCGGTTAAGTTTCTAGTACTCTAAAACCAACGTTTCCGACAAGAGAAAGACAAAAAAGTTCGAGGATGTTGCAGGACGTAATCCAGCCACCGGAGAAGGTATCTTTTTATTGACATATTCTTAATCAACTGATCTATCGTGTACGTTGTTGTTTCCATAGGCTTCGGAAGCTTCTGTTTCTATATAAGATCTTCGTTCTCTTCCTGGGAATGCTATCGTGTTCAGGATTCGTATGTGGTTTGTTTTTTCTGCTTTAGAAATGCATGTCAAGCATGCATAGTAATTATTAACGTACGTGATTCCTTTCTGGTATGGCTTGCTTCCCAGTTTTCTGCATTATTTCCCTCTGTAGTTGTCTAATCAAGACATGGATATATCAAGCACTCTTTAGAGTTTTTGAGAAGCAGAAAAGTTCTTCACATCTTCGCTTTTAATTCATACAGAATTTTGTTTCAAGCATCTTTCTATATATCCTGATCTCAATCGCAGATTGCGCAGCCACAGGATGAGATGCTTTGTGGTAGTTACAATCATGAATTAGTAGTCTGTCAAACTCTTCTTTTTGGTCTTTGAAGGCCATCCATATCTAGTATGTAGAAGACGATGCTTCAAACTGGGAATAAAGCATTCCCTCCACTGTCGTTTTCTGGAGTGCATCATAACCTACTGTACTAATAAATTTTATACCTTTTGGACAACTCTGCCATTTGATTATCATCAGGGAATATGTATGCTTTCGCATTTCTAGTTGAGATTGTTCTCCTTGTTGTTCCTTATTTGACCGACTGAATTGCATAACTTTCACACGGTTTGTGATTGGTACTGTCAATCGCAATTGAATTCCAGTTGTTTGCTCTAACTTGGGTATTTTATACCCAGAAATCCTCCTAATTAGTATGGGCTTCTTTTGCCAATCTCGGCCAAAACAAGTTCCTACACGTCACGTGAAGCATTGATGCACATCTTTTGCTAATTACTCTTAAAGTGTTCATTGTGATAATGTTCTCTTTTGAAGAATTTATGTGTTCTTATCAAATAGAGAAACAGGTATGGTCTCAAGATAGATGAAGTCCCACAATGAATTCTCTAATTTAAGTCACCACATTGAGACATGTCAGTGCTTAGTTGACACCTAATGCACCCAAGAGACTCTTTCCTATACATGACATGAACATTAAGACTAAGGTCAGATGTGAGGAAAGATCTTGGACATTGTGAACGGACACATCGCATCAGATCAAAAGATTAAGAATATGATCCCAACTCAAAAAACAAATTATATAGTGTGCCTAAAGGCAAGGCTGTTCCTTAATTCTTATGTGGGATGTTATACGTTAGTTTTACAAATCACGAAGTCAGTTCTTAGCATATGCATGATCATAACATCTGTCTTTACTGTTCTACAGGATGATGCTTCGAGCCCAATTAGTCTTCAGATTCTGGATTTCTGTGATCCTGAATTCTTCCAGGAAACCCTGCGGAACTCAGAACTCACTTCTACCTCAAGATGCTACGATGAAAATTCTTCCTACACTACTAAACTTTCAGTGCCACCTGATATAGAAAAGTTCAACAGCTTCCAAGATAACTGTGCTAGTTCTAACACAGGAACACCCACAACTACCACTGCTACGGGTAGCACCACCGCGTCTAGCGCCACTACAACCACAACTGCCAACACTAACAACATGAACAATGGCAATAGTAACAATCTGTCCTTCATTTTCGATTCACCTCCAGATGAACTCGATAACGACATTTCTGCTTCCATAGACTTCTCTCCATCCCAAACATTTCCTGTCCCTGAATTCATCACTCCTCAACAAGACCAGTTTGAGTTCTCTTCCTTACAACCTCAGCTCTCACTAACAGATGTCGTGTCTGGTGATGGATTTCAACAGTACCATACTAACACTGTCATACCACTCATGGCACCACCATTAACGTCAACTTTTGAAGAGGATTGCCTGTCTTCAGTTCCTTCTTATGTTCCGTTGAATCCTTCATCACCTTCTTGTAATTTCCTTGGTCCTTCAATGAGTGCATACATGACTGCTGGGGCCATGACTGCTGCATTATCTGCTGATAGTACAGGATTATTCCCAGGTGGTGCAATAATTGGCCATGACTTACATCTTCAGGAATTGGAATACCACGGTGATAGTGGTGGATTCTACTGTCCTGATTCAATTCAGAGAGTGTTCAATCCAGGCGACCTACAGGTACTACCATCTATGAGCAAACTATATCTAACTTGTTGATATCTATATTCATTGCTTTACTTGCATTTTAATTTGGAAGGCACTTAGCAATGAAACTCAACAAATGATGGGTGGGACTGGGAGTTCGAATCCATTAGCGTCAGAAATTTCAAGTTTGGAGGACGCAACTTTCAAGGTGGGCAAACTCTCAGTTGAGCAAAGGAAGGAAAAGATCCATAGGTACATGAAGAAAAGGAATGAAAGAAATTTCAGCAAGAAAATCAAGGTTTTGCCTCCTATCTCCTGTCTCCTGTCTCCTCTCTGCTCTTAATGCATGCACATGTGGAGAGATTTGATAAGTTTTTTAGCAGTAAATCGATAAAATGGTCACTAACATTTCAATGTTTCAACTTAAATGATTTGATAACTTTTAACTTATTGAAGAACATATGCCTGACGTCTGAACTGTGTCTGTTCTTAGTACTAATGATTGAATTAAACTTCCAGTACGCCTGCAGAAAGACATTGGCGGACAGTAGGCCTCGAGTAAGAGGAAGATTTGCTAAGAACGATGATTTTGGAGAAACCCCTCGAGCTGCTTGCAGTAATCATGAAGAAGAAGAGGATGATGAAGTAGTTTCAGAACTGCCAAACATCTAATTTTTTCAACAGATTATGTTGGTTTTCTCCATGACCCTTTTCTTGCGGTTTTTGATTTTTTCTTAAATCCTACGCAGGTGGTGGTGAAAGAAGAAGATGATATGGTTGATTCTGCAGATATATTCGCTCACATCAGTGGTGTCAACTCTTTCAAGTGCAACTATTCTATCCAATCCTGGATTTGAAATTATAGCTCTGTTCAAGACTCAAAAGCATGCTTGACTACAATTTTGCTGGACCCTGCTTCACCTAGGAGCTCCATCTTTCTGGGTTGATAAGGAAACTGAATAAAGTGGGTCATATTATATTGTTATAACTTGCATATAAGTCAGACTGAACCATAAACAAACTCAAAAACAAAAAAGAAAAGTTAATCCTTTACAATCTGTACCCTTCTGTGGCACCTAACACAGCCATAAGAGTACTAGTTTGAGCAAACTTTCTGCGGTTGAAGTTGCTCTTTTCCTTTTTTTCTTTTATCTGGTGTAACTGACAATGTTAAGTCACATTTTACCGAAAACTTTCTTTCGGTTCAATCACATGCTATGAATTCATTTCTCTGGATGCTTTGCCCATCCCATACATGCTTTTTAGTTGCTTAAAATGGACGAAGAGAACTTTCTTTACAACATGACCTTTTTGGTGCACAGTAATGGAGGAGGAGATGGGCTTTTGTAAGAGAAGGCCTTCTCTTTTAGTAGAGCAAGAGCTTGGCAAGCAAGGCATATTATGCACGATCGCCCTCAAACCTTGAAATAGTAAACTTGCCAGGGATATAAACTTGTCTAGTCCCATCTCAACTTGTCCCATTTGCCTAGAAAATGCTTCACGTATTGTTCTTTCCTTTTTTTTTTTTTACTTCATTTTGTTATGTACATGCATTTTCAACCTTCAATTTCAACCACTCCAACCTTCCTAGGAATTAGGTGAAACCTGAAATGTTTAGGCTATTATTTTTAGGTAGTTGTTACCCATTATTGCTCATTGACCCCAACCATTACCATAATTGTTAGTGACAACATATATTTAAGAAGAAAAAAAATAGTAAAAAATACGTAAATATCTTATATAATTTAAGGAAATTTTCAAAATTTTCAAAAATTTATAATTTATAATTTTACAGAAAAATCCTTCCTTTTATACTTTAATTAAAAAATAAAGACAAATTGTACGCGATAAAAGCAATATAAACATCATAAGTGACAGCTTATTTTTTAAACCCAACTCAAATCAATTAAACTTGATTTAAATTAATGGTTTAAGATAATTATAATAAATTATTAATTTAAGTCAAATTTAATTAGTTTAAAATTTAATTAGTTTAATTTAAACTTAAGAGTTTGATTAAATCCTTATACAAAGAGTGTTTAATTGGTCTACATGTGATATTTATGTTGCATAAATTTCATTGTTATTTTTAATAAAAATTAAAATAAATATGAAAATATTAGCAAATTTTCATATTTTTTAAAATTTTAAGAGATTTTTTTAAATTTTTCTTAAATTATAAAGGACTTTCGTACCTTTTATTATCTCTTTTATTAAATTTTTTAAAAATAATGCATACACAAACAAGGTCTTTTTGACTAATTATATTAGATTCTCCGTACGTTTTGATTTTTAAAAGAATTACTTATTTTTTAAATTGAGTAGTTATTATTTTATAATTTCAAAATAATATCATATTATAATTTTATTGTATTTAAACCAATATTAAAACAATATTAGATTATAAGCTTAATTATATATATAAAGTCTTGTAATTTTTACTCATGAAATCGTAACTTGTGATACTAATTTTGGCATCTTCGAAATATGACACCCTATGGTTGATTGGAAGTATGAGGTCAAAAGGTTATGTGTTTGAATTCTCTATTTACGTTCTTTTAATCGAGCCTATCGTATAGGGCTTGTCTAGTATGAAATACTCGTTTGACGTAATTTGCAGGTTATTACGTTAATTCGAAAATTTACTCAACGCGTATGAAAAAATAACAATTATGGGTTGCTTCGGTTTTAAAAAAAATCTTCGAAATATGGTGATTTACTATTTGATATTTTTTTTGTGGACCGAGTTTTGAATTGATGATGACGAGAAAAAGAAAATACAAAGGGATACTCTTAGGTGTACTTTGGTGGTAATTAGATGCTGATACCTAAGATATAATACTTATTATTATTTTTTGTTTCCTTTGTATAGCTATAATAATATGGGACATCAAAAGCAACAAAACACTAACTAGCCGACAATACAGGTAAAATTACCCCATCGTCAATCACTCTAATACAACCCACGCCTCCATATTCAATATGGTCATGATACTGATGTTAGAAATTGTTCAACATTATTTTAACCTAAAATAAAGTAAGCTAATTTTTAAATTTAAGAATTTGATTGGATTTGATTTGTTTTCATATGGTATAAACTTTATTAAAGACTTAAACTAAGTTGCATGAAAATGATAAATGATCAAAGTGTAAAACTGGTCTTACTATTTTTAAAAAATTAAAAATATAAAATAATATTTTTAATTAACTACATGCTTGAATTATCTGTGTCTATGCTTGAATTTTAAGATCCGATTCTTTTAAACAAAATGATATTTTTTTTCTTTAAAAGAGTTAAATTTTGGACCGTTCTAAGATTAAGCTTAGCCCATGAACTGACTTATTAAAATATGTATCAAACTAATCCACCCTTTTAAACGTATTTAAAGAACTATTGGAAATAAATTCTCCTCTTCCTAAAATATTTTATTGCAGGGATTTTAGTAAACACATGGATTATGTCCAAAGCAAACCATCAACATCCTCGACAATGCAGATGATCTCATACGGACGTCTTCATCCACAAAAACAAACCCACTGCCGATTCGAATCAAATCACTGATGAAGTAAAACCCAAACGTCAAAAACGTCTCAATAAAAAATTATGCTAAAATACAAAGTGTAAAAGCTGAAGTAATGCACAATCTTATATGTAATATTTTATTTAACTACACTACTAGAAGACCTATCACCAGTGGTGGATCCAGAAAAATTTCTGACTGGGGGTAAAAAAAAATTTTTTGAAAGCAAAATTTAAAATAAAAATTTTGTGGGGGCAAAAAAATTTTTTTGTGGGGGCAAAACTTAAAAAAAAAAATTATGGGGGCAAAATTTAAACAAAAAAATTTTTGTGGGGACATTTTTTAAGGGAGCTAGAGAAATTTTTGGAGCCAGTGGGGGCAAGTGCCC
>JANZLC010000202.1:42774927-42799221 GCA_026413385.1 Erythroxylum gracilipes
AACAAAAAAATTTTTGTGGGGACATTTTTTAAGGGAGCTAGAGAAATTTTTGGAGCCAGTGGGGGCAAGTGCCCCCACTTGCTCCCACTGTGGCTCCGCCCCTGCTATGACAATAACAAAATTTTTCTTATAAAAGTTTTTTTTTAAGACCTGATATTTATCACCGAAGTAACTAATCTTTTCATTAATTTGTAGGCACGTTACAAGATGAGACAGTTGACTTAAAAATTTAAGACTGTTTCATACCTAAAGTTAAAAATCGAACCCTTAATTTTAGTTAAAGATAGATGAGTCTCTTCCACTCAACTACACCCCTTAATTTTTATGAAATATTTTTTATTAAGATATCTCTGTACATTAAAATTTTTTATTGTCCCATCATGTCCGTGGCTGCTCTTGAGCAAGGGCTATTTGGGTACATGCCTAAAGTCCACCTTTATAAACAATAAAATATAGTTCTTTTTTATTCTCATAAAGACAAAATAAAATAAATAAGGCTATTTTTTACCTTGTAAAAATAAAAAAGTTTCATATTTTGTTTTTTATTATTTATAAAAATCCAAAAATAGGTAAAAATAAGAGTTCATTTTTTTTGCTTTACTTAGAGTCTATAAAATATTAAAAATAAACTCATATTTATAGTAAATTTTAGGAGCGTCATATCATTCTTAATCACCTTCTTCTAATTCTTCTTAAGCAACGTCTAAACAATTCCTCTGTTCTATCCACTTGCGTCTATCTTCATTAATTTTTCAATAATTAAATCAATTCTAAAGAATAAGTCAACTTTTTATAATGTTATTTCTGTATTTATTAATTAGTTTTTAGTTTAATGATTTAAAGAATGAGAGATTAAAAAAGTATTAAATATTTATATTTAGAATACCGTAATTTAGGAATATTTTAACATATTTCGCATTCGTAGAAAATAAGAAAAGTCGAGAGATTGAGTACCTACCTCGTAATTGATGTCCACACGATATGCAACCCAATCAGGGATGGAAGTGAACAGTTAGTTAATTGTCCGTTCCTCGGAGTTTTATTAAACACAAATCGACTTCAAAAGGGTTAGGTATGAAGTCGAATAAAATAGACTTTTCCTTATGCAATATAACGACAAAACTGGGCCGCGTTTTTCAATTAGTTTGTTGCGTAGACGACTCTACATCCTCATCCTGATTCAAGAATTTGGAAAAAAAGTCAAGATACCTATGTAGCATAAACACATGCAGATTGTCATATATCCTTCTTTGGTTTCTTTATGTTTGTCGACAACCGTAGATTTCAATAATTTTTAAATAATAATACGAGGTCTTATTTTTAATAAATATATATATTAAATAAATTAATAAAATTTTATTATCAGATAAATGAGATGATATATTTAAGAGATAAATATAAAATATATTTTTTTAATAATTTTTAAATGAGTTTTATAAATTTTAAAATATTAAAAATTTCAATTTAGTAACTAATGTTTTAAAATTTATACAACCTATCAAAAAGTTATTTTTATTAATATAATGAATTGATAAATATTTGCGTAATATTTAATGATATAGGAAAAACAATTTTTTGACCTGATTTCTTCGAGTTTTCAAAATTAATTATTATATTAAAAATTAAAATATTAATTATAAATTTTTAAGTTGGTAAACAGAAAAATAATCTCTACTAATTAGATTATTTTGTAGAAGGTTAGATTGAGAAATATTATTCTATTGAGTAATTGGACTGAAATTTAATGATTTTAATGTATTAATCAGTTTGTTTTATCTTTTACGTGAATTACTTGTTTAAGCCGTCTCTAACCATTCCACTAAAATTTTACACGAAATAATCTTTTTACACTAAATTTGGTGTTACTCCAACCATTCTACACCAAATTATTTTTAAAGAATATACCATAATAATTTAGTTATTAACTAAATTAATTTATACTTATACAATGTTTTTTATTTATATATTTATAAAAATTAAAATAAAATCATTATTCTTAATTAATTAATATAAACTTTATATTAAAATAATATTATTTAACAAATATAATTAATATTATTACAACAATAAATTAATAACATGCACAAATATATTTGTAATTTATTTTAGTCTGATTGTAATTTCAAATATTTTCGTTGAGTTTTAATTTTTTAAATTAATGTTGTTGTTTAAATTTATGTATCTTTTATTTCAAATTTAATTTTTGTTCTTAACATATTTTATTAATTAATTTACAACACTTATAAATAAGAATTATAAATAAATATTTAAAATAAATTTAATACTATATTCAATATTAGTATTATTTTAAATATCTCAATAAGATTTTTATAATGATATATTTATAATGATATATTTTGTGTAAAGTAATATATATATTAAATTTAATTAATAAATAAATTATGTAATTAAATGAGAAGAACATAAAAAAAAGAATATGTTAAATAAAACTGACAAAATTTTATTTTTGCAACATTTTTTTCTTAAAGTGATTTTATTGCACCGAAACGTGTTTTGGTGTTGATTGGAGATGGTCTATGTTTGGAAATAGAAAGGGATGAAGTAGGAATTAAAGAGAGGGGCCAAAGTGCACATGCATTCTCTGCTCAGTTGTGTCAGCCACACTCTATGTCCGTAGAAAGTCAAGAGTCAAAGATTCTCTAAAACAATAAATTCTTATATAAAAATTAATTAATTAATTTTAGCTTATAAAAATTAATTAGTTCACAAAAATTTGAACAATTAAATAATTAATTAATAAATGTATTGATTTTTAACAATATAGATTATTCAAATAAATCAAACAGAAAAATTTGTAGAATTAAAATTTTTATACTTAAACTTCGGTTAAAAAATATAATAAAAGTTCAGTTCAATTAATTACTTATTTTGAAATTGTTAATATATTAAATAATTTATTTATTATATTCAAAATTTTTATTTGGTATATATTTAGAAAATAATGAATAAAAATTTCATCACGAAGTATATGGATGTAAATAGATTCAATACATTTTTTTAAACTAACTACATTAATATTTTTTACATGTTGTTATTCTAAAAATTTATATAAATTAAAATTCAATTTAATGATTAATAATTTTCTTATTCTTAATTTTATAACCAATAAAACATGTCAACAATTAAATATTTATTTAAATTACTTTATTTACTCAATTTAACTAATAATATTTAGGCTAGAATCGCTAGATACTATGTTTATAGTTCCATAAAATTATTGCATAAAGTAAAAGGTTACCTACACTTTGACTAATCTGCTTTCATTCAATCTAAAGGTTCTATAAAAACATATTTTCATATAAATTAAAAGTCAAACGTTAATTATGAAAATAAAACCGATATTTAGATTGGACTTTGAATATTGACTTTGATAGGGTGACAAATCAATAGTTAATATAAGAAAAATATTTTTAAATCTAGTGCAATTTAAAGGGTTTTTATAGACCATATAAGAAAAAATATTTTTAAGGAAATAATATATGATATATATTTATTTATATAATACGAGATTTTAGTTAAATTATGTTATTATCCACTAAATATAGAGAGAAAATTATATACAATGACTCTCTTGATATTTATAAATTTTGTTTTTTAAAATATAAAACAAAAGAAAATATCTTTTTTAAAAGGATTATATCTTTTGTTTCAATTATAGTGTTTTTATTATGTTTTATTAAATTTTATTTATATATTTATATGGCATCATTTACTTAATTTTCTCTCTGTATTATGCTTTGTCTGTCGTATTTATATGTGAGTTTACAAAAAATAGCTTCTTTATTAAATAAGAATAAGGTTGTCTATTATCAAACCTCTTTAAATTTATTTTACTTTAAGATATTAAATTGAATATAACGATGTCAGTGGTAATAATGATATTTATAAAATTTTATATAAATATATAAATGAGATTTAATAAATAATGGTTGAAACTTAGAAATGGAATGAGTAGATCAGATGTGTTTTTTTAGGAAGCTTCAAAAAGCGCGTCATTAATTGGCGTATAGCAGAAAAGTAAGTCCAAATCATACCTCTCCATTGTTGTCAATTTTATGGTTGCGTGAGGTTCCACGTGAAAATGGTTATCTTATCTTGTCTTCTTACGGAAATTTATAAGTAATAATTTAGTTTATGAATTATTAAAAATTAATGATTACAAATTTAACTTCTTCTTAAAAGTTATTATTTTACATATGATTTCTGATAAAACAATTTAATAATCGAAAATAAGCAGACAAATTAGTCATATTTGTAATGATTGAAAATTAGATTTATGTCAAAAAATTTTAAAAAAAATTAACATATAATTATTTATACTCAATAAAATATTATGTGTGAAGACCCTAAATCTCACACTTTAACAGGACTTTAACTAGGTGTTATGATGATAAAAAATTATTTCGTGTCAAAAATGTGAATTTATTTATTATAAAACTTTATTAACAAGAGAATTTATAGTTTATAATTAATCTTGACTTGTACAATTTTTATACAAAACTTTGCTTATAAATAGAATTTTGAGACAGACAATTATTATATGTTATTTAAAAAATGATATTTAAATTAATTATAAGATTAAATTAAATTATTTATAATTTATTAATAATAAATCTTAAATTATTATTAAAGTAAATTATTTATAAATTTTATTAATAATTAATATTGAATAATTAAGTAGTATATATTTAATTAATAGAAATTAAATTATAAAGAATAAAACATGAAATTTTCATAAGTTATAGAAATTATAAGCCGTCAAAATTAAAAACAAAAACTAATTTTATAGAATTTTAAAATAAAAGTAAAAACAAAATAAGCATTTTACATTCAGATTTTTTATTTATTAAAAATTAGATTTATTTCAAAATTTAAAAGGATATGAACATAGAGTTTTTTTATAATAAATATTTTGTGTCAAGAATATGATATATAAAATTTTATTAATAAGAAGTTTTTAATTTATAATTAATCTTTCCTACAAAATCTTAATTTTGTATTTTTTTAATAATTTCTTAATATAAAATTATCAAATAAAAAGAAAGCTCCTTAATGTACGCCGGCTGGTCAAGCAGTAAATAAGTGCCTAAGAAGAATATGAGAATGAACAATCGCAAACAAACATGCCCTCTCTCTAAACCAATGCCTAAATTAAACACGAACTCCGAACTACAGAGTCAAACAAAAGGCATGTAGAGACAGGCAACTATTTAATGTTTCATATGTACTTGTCGTGTTGCTTCATCCTCTCTCTCACGTGTCTCAGAAACCAAAAGTTGTTTGCTTTGTAAGAATCGTCACCCATTACAAGGAAAAGGGCGCAAATAAAAGAAGTCCATTTTCCGCTTGATGCTTCTCTCAACTATATAGCAAGTGGCACTTTTTAGTGGAGGCTAAGTAGTGGACTCCTGTATCTATCGTGCTCAACAGCTCATTTTTTTCCTCTAACTTTTTCTTTTTTACACATTTTTTTCTTTATAGCTATGATTATCTTCCTTCCTCATCTGGGATTTTGAGTTGTCCCAAAAAAATGTGATCTTTCCTCCATATTTTCTCAAAAAGATTTAGAGAACCAGAAACCCCAATCTAGTCCTGTAATGGGTCCTACACAGAACCTGGATTTGGTGGGGTGAGTGCTAAAATTCAACAACAGACGTGCCTCACATCCACACTGCGATGATCCATTATACGCATTAAGCCTCCCCACTACTTCTGTTTCAGTCACTCTTTCCTCTCTCTTTCTAGAAATCTTTAAAGGACAGTGACTAATAATAGTTGATTACCTTTTGTTGGTCAAGGGGACATTTTGCTCAGAACTTGGCATTCTTAGCAGTTAAATGTTTTTTTCTTTTTTCTGGTCAGTTAACTCTGTTTTTCTGAAGATAAGCTCACACTTGGTGCTTAATTAAGTATTACTTTCTTGGGAATCAAAGTGTTACTGAAATGGGTTTGGCTCCTCGGATCCGTTTCTTCTGGTAAGCAAAAGTTGGCTTCTTGTCTGTCAACAATATTAGGTTCTTGCTCCTTTTTTTTTTTTTTCCTGTGTCATAGTAAAGTTGCAACTTTTTATTTTTTGGCCTGTTTCTGTTTTTTGGTGTAGAATCTAGTTAGTTGGTTGTTTGATTTGTGAATAGTTGAGCATAGTTTGTTGTCCATGAAAAGGCAATAAGAAGAAAACTCGATTTGTTTGGTTCTGCTTTTAGAGTTTTTGTTTCGATCATTTTAAGGTGCCTTGTTTTCTGGTTTAGAATCGTGTGTGAGAGAGCGATGGAGAGAGACTGCGTCGAGTAGTCGAGTTGCATACAAGAGCTGAACTTAAATTTGTTTTCCATGGTAGTTAGTACTATCTCTTCCTCTCATGATTTTTCTTTACTCTTAATTGCAGCTTCTAGACTGCAACTTATGAGCTTTAAAAGTTTTTCAATCATGTTCATTCATTTTCTTCGCTACATTGCTTCATCTGCTGTTTAGTTTCATTCTGTAATCTAACTTTTCTTGCAATCAAAACTGTGGATTAGAAGACTTTCCTCTTTACTCCTTTATGGGTTTGCGTCATTGTCAGCTCTATTGCTTGTTTGCTTATTCCACATAGGAGATAGGGTAAAGTAAAATCAACCAAAGAGGAAAGTTCTTGGATGTTGTTCACATGGAAAGTAATTATAACTTCAATATTTACATATATACCTACAAATTTTCTGAGCTTTGATGCCTTTGGTTTTCCCATTTCTACGTTCTCTCTTACTCAAGTCTCTTACGTCCGTCTTTATTTCTGTTATTCTTTAGTTTTCTTTCCAAAAATTGTTATCATCTTTTGTACTTTGATAGTGATACGTATGGCATGAGCATTCTTCTTTTTCCTATTTCTTTTCCCAATATTTGATGCTAACCCTTCAAGTTATTTTCCAGATTCGTTTTAGATGTGAACTGGACGAGAAGATACTTTTCTAGTAGGTAACCTTGCAAATTCACAACTATCAATTGGATACAGAACATGGAAAATGAAGTTGTCTGCCATTAACATGCTCTATTAGAGTGGTGAAACGAGATGGAGGATAAAATTGTTGTTAAAGCTCAGAAAGATGATAACTGCGGAGGAAACACAGAATTATGGAGCAGTAACATTTCCAAATCCAAGTCCAAAAAGTTGGTGAGAAGGGTGAACTCACAGAATTCTCTGATTTTAAATTTCAAGCAATTTCAACGAAGTCAAAGTTATATCAAGGAGTCTTTCCTTCAAAGAAGTATCTTAGGCAGTTGGATTCCAAAGCATATGGTGTCCGTAGATGAGAAGTATTTTCGTCGATGCCTGGAACTCATTCATATCAGTGCTTCAAAAACAGCTGCATATGACATCTCTTTGAACTGGAACAGTGAAAACATGAGCTTTATGGATGATGATCTGGATCCAGCTAAAGTAGGATGTAACAGTGCATGTGATTTGGCTGGAACTGGTTTTGACAGTCCATTAGCAGCTGCAACTGGTAATGTTCTGATTAGTTCTTCAGGGCAATGGATTGTTGGCTCCATTATGGGTAGCAAGAGCATGGTAAATATCCTGAAGAACCCTTTGTTGGAAAAATATGGTGCTTTTGATGGTGGAGCCAATTTCAAAGAAATGGTGTCCAATGATGTTAATCAGTCAATATCATACAATTTTATGGAGTCTCCGATCTGGATGAGTAATTATTCTTCACACAAGATGGATAAAGGAGTGCCTTTTCCAAGAATCCATAAATATGGACCTGACACTTTACATGAAAGGCTTGTTTCTATTTCAAGTACAAATTCTACATGTTCTGACCAGCCGTCATCTTCTCTTTCCGACACTACTACTCAAGGAATGCTTCAATGCATTTGCAAGGGTAGCAACCCACATTTTGTTTTCTCTGTCGATGACCAGAAGGTGGTCTATGTTGCAAACTTGTTGGAAACTGAATCAATGGACTGTATGTACTTGTTCCATTCAAAAAAGGGTGGTCAAAGGGAACATGAGATCCATGATAATGATTCTCATCTTGTAGGAAAGATGAAAATATCAACTTCTTTTACTTTCTGCCCCAACAATTGTAGAATTATGCAGAGAGAGTTTGTCTTGTTTGGTGGTAACGAAATCATTATGGAAGAGATGCACACTTCAAGCCAGCAGCTGAAGAAGAATAAGGGATTCTCCAAGAAGGTCGCAGATGCGTTCCGAACTAGCCGCTCAATGAAGAAGAGAACTAAATCGGCATTTGGTGGATCAAGTGCTGTTATGGAGAGATATTCTTTGGAGCCATTTCAAGATATAGATAACAATGTTGATGCACTTGGTGGAGCCAAACTTTCGGAAGATCATCTTCCACCAAATCTGGAGTTGGCTGCCATTGTTGTGAAAGACCATCTTCCTGAGATTCGTCAGGAGAAAGTTGGAGGTTGGGGCATGAAATTCCTCAAAAAAGTTCGCCTTAAACAAAAAAGTGATGCCACAGAAGCTCAAGGATCTTCTTGTTGTACTCAAAATCCTGACAGTTGCTCAATAAGTATGGATGTCATTGTTCCAGCTGGTCTTCATGGTGGTCCAAGAACCAGGAATGGTGGCCCTTCTAGTCTTATTGAAAGATGGAGATCAGGTGGTTCCTGTGACTGTGGTGGCTGGGATCTAGGATGTCCTTTAACAATACTTGGAAGTAACATGGAAGAACATTCATCTGAAGCAGAAACACAGAGAGAGTGCAAGTTCACTGAATTTTTCATACAGGTACGTGTTAGTTGTCTAAGGTGGCAAGACCTGCGCTTAATTAACTTTGATGCCATGTGAAATTAGAGATAGAAAAGAGATGAATGAGAGAGAGAAGGGAGAAGAATATAGACATTGATTTAATGTAGTTCGATTATAGAGCTTATGTCCATTGATACAGCGAAGGCTTCTGAGATATGTTATTTGTTAAGTTTAGCACATTTATTTATAATAGTAGGGCAGTACAATATTTCAAATTAAGGTAATAAAATATTACTAAATAATATCTAAGATCTATTGTATTAAAGGATACACAATGTTCTTATACTAGATCTGTAGTAATATTTTCATAGTAAATATTGAATTGTCATGATCTTGAACAATTAGTGACTGCATTCTTAACCTTTAACTTATGAGGAACACAGCTGTTTAATTGTGGAAAAGATGGGATGATTTTCGAAAAGTTTATATAAGAATATGGAACTTTAGAATATTTTTTGTTCAAACATATTTCCTCTCATCTTTTTATTGGCTTTTTCACAGTTTCCTGATCCTTTTGAATGATTTCAAAATTTTCTAAGCAGATTTACTAATTGTATTTAATGAATTCCGTTTTTCCTTTTTGTCTCTCTTTTCATGGAAAGATTAAAATGAGGAAACATAACATGGTATTTGCAAAATAGAAAAATAGAAATGTTTTCTGTTATTGAACATGTCATCACATTCTTCTGATGTCATCTTATACTTGATTGAATTTGTTGTAGTTAATTTTGCTGCTTAATCCTCACTTAGAAAGATCTGACGAAAACATTTGTACAAGTTGCCTAAACCAACTGATGAGGTTCTATAATATAGTTCATATGTATAGTTATGGCTTAAAAAAATCCATCTTTCGCATTTTTGGGTAAATTTTAGTAGCATCTTGCTACACTCACGGGTTAATACCACAATTCTTCTTGGATTCAAGAATTTTAAGCAACTGCGTATTTGTTCAAATAGGCATTGACATTTCATGTCTCTACTTCAACTTTGCAGGGTTTAGAGAAAGGTTTTCCCCCATTAAGGATGGTGAATGTCCATGATGGCTTGTATTTTGTCCATTTTCAGTCAAGTTTGTCAGCTTTGCAGTCTTTTTCAATTGCAGTGGCACTTATTCACAGTCAGAAACCTGCCCTCCAATCCAAAAATGTATAGGAGCTAAAATAGCAAGATTGATGACTGGGATCATGTAGTTGTTATGATTCACATTCTATCACAGAAATTAGTAAGTTGAAATTCAATTATTTATACACAAAAAGTAAGATGATGATCCTCGTCTTTTTCTTTTAAAGCTTTGCAGTTTGTCAATTGTTAAATTGTGTTCATGGTTTTTGTTGGCTAATCATTGTCACTAGGGATTGGTTATCCTGTAATGTTTACTCGAGAAGCTCTTGTAACTGCTCTGTTTTGGTTGAATGTTCATTTTCTTTTGGTCAAGAAAAGTACAATCATTTGAGGGATGATATACAAAGAATTTTGTTCATGTCCGTTAGCATAATTTGGAATCTACACGGTGCAATAAAGAATTGAATTTTCAAGCATAAGATGAATCAATATCAAGTTAAAGCTGTGGCAAAAATCTTTAATTTTTGTTAACCTGAAGAAGATAGCTGTGTTCTGCTCTTTCATATATTCAATCTCCTTGCCTTTCTTATCTGACGTCTATATCGAACAGACTTGCCGGCGGATGACCTCAATGGCGGGTTAGCTGAAGTTTATGCGATTGTTTTATAAGGGAGTTCCCATTAATTGGTTACTTGCATTAGGGCAGGTAGAAATGGATATGTATAACTTGGTTCCTTACAATCCTTTGGGACTTACATGCTTGAAATTGATCATCAGCAGGATGCAGTGTTTCACGCTTTAATGGTTAATCGGTTAGATTTTGGCAGAGCTGTAAACCTAGGCATCTTATTTCATAGACCTTGCTTCTGGAGGGTAACATGATTTCCAGCGGTTGCTATATTGCTTACTCTGTATTTATTTATCAAGTTATCCTCTTACACTATAGACGGATCTTGCTTTTCTATTCAAGTTAATGTATCATCCTAAGGAGCTAAATTGGATTCAACTGGTTGGAAGCCTGGACAGCATCTCTGTGAAATGATCACCTCTTAATCTCCTTTACTTACCATTCAAAGCTGTGGATTTTGCATCTCAGCTATGTAGTCATTTTGGCATTCGAATGCAGAAGTATTTATATTATCGTTTTAGTTATTTTCCTTCCAAATGTAATTCCCCTAAAGAACTGAAAGAATGTACGTGTTTTAGGGGTCGGACCTTGAAATTTTCTTGGAAATTATATGTAATAGCATTATGATGTGTAAGCAATATGTACATTAGAATAATCCACATTTGTAACTTTCTTAATCTGATTTTCTTTTTTAATACTCTTTAACTGATTATTTTTCATTTTAAATCTTCCTTGTCAGTGTGTTCATTGTAAACGAAGTCTAGACCATTAATTTTGTGAAAATATTTCATTTAAATATGAATAACTTGGGGATTTATTTTTTTAAGGGTGAATATGTGCTTTTAGCTTATTTTTCTAATTCCTGAGCCATCATCTTCTTATATACCATTTAAACCAGTCAATCAATCTGGAGTAAATCGTTACAGATTCATACAATTGCTGTAAGCTTCTCCAATAACATACATTTCATCAAATGGGCAAAACAGAGTGATCATGCAAAGATCAGATATTGACCCGATCCATTTTAATTTCACAACAAAAGATACATTTTTAATATGTACACTCAGCTTATAATATACTATATCGGGGCAAAATTGTTCTATACAGAACTCAGGCACCTACTTTTTGATCCAAAAAACTGTGTGAGCTATTGAACTACCAGGTAGAAATGCATAAATTCTACAGTTAGCTATACGGATCAATAGATCATTTATACAACAGTGTGTCAATATCTGTTGTTCTTCTCTTTACCTGCAAAACCATCTTTAGAATTCAGGAACTTCAAGTGATCAATCATATATATCTTACTTTTCAATACAGAGAGACGTTTATCTTACCAAATATATTTGATTTTAGTGGAAATCGAAGAGATGATGATCCCTTCACTTTAAGCTCACTAAGATGTTTGGTTGGTTTCTGACCAAGTGGAAGACTACTACTCTCTCCAGCCGAAATGATTGGACCCTTTTGAGCCCTTTCTTGATACACAGCTGGCGGTGCAAGTTTTAGCTGAGGCATGTTTTCCATCTGAATAAATCGTTGCTCCCTCTGAAGATTAGACAACATCTCAAACTGCAGCATAGAAGTTCATGTTGATTAATCTTTTAGGTCTACCCTGGTATGGCAGAACAGTTGAACAACAATTATAAATAAGATTTACCCGTGATATGTGCTGAAGCCCATAGGAATTATCTATCAAATCTTCGTGTGGTTGTAACATGTAAGGTCCTTGTGCTCGTGGAGGTCTTGTTGAAACCTGATCAATCAAACCATCATCTGGAAGAGCTGACTTATTTTTGGCCCTCTGTGCATTCTTCTTTGGCATACAAATGGGACATCCAGATAACGAGCCTCTGCTAGGTGATTCATTTTCCAGAAGTTCACACTGGAGATGAGTTGCATGACCGCAACTGAAAACTCGAACAGAGAACGTAGAAGAACCTTTGGAGAGAAGGCAGTTGCATATACAACATGCTAGACCCCTAGGGGCATAACCATGAGATGCCCCCTTCTTGAGCAGGTTCATGGCATAGAATGTATCATCCTCTATCACTGATTTGGCAGTATCCTTGAGCAAATAAAAAAAGAATCTGAATCAACAAACTAGTTGATAGTAGTGTCATATTCAACAAGTGACGCTGACAGGGACAAAGGAGAGAGACAACAAAAAGTAACAGAAAAAGAAGTTGAACAGTGTCATGCAGAGAGCAAAGCCAGTAACTAAACCACATATTTGAAACTATTAATTAGTACCAGAATTCTTCTTTCAAATCCATAAGTTCCCAGCATCCCCAATATGGTAATTTTAAAATCTCCAAGTTCCTGGTTGCCATCATCAGAGAGGAGCTTTGACATGATAGTTGGAAGACGAACGTAACCTATCATTCCCTCAACAATCTCTTTGATGAACTGAGAGAACAACTTCCTCAACACACGTGCACCTTTGTGGGATTTGGAGATTTTCCATTTGATTACACACACAACATCATCATTCCTAGTCCTCTGATTTTCTATTGGCACCCCAAAACCATTATTCACTTCATATGCCCCTTTATTGTCATAAGATTCCATCAGAGGCTCACAGAACCTGTAAAAAAGCCAGTAATTTGCCAAAAAAGTGGATGGATAAACAGTTAATGGGAAGCCATAAAAGCATTAATTTTGGATATTATAGAGAAATGTCAGATAGAACTGTTGGAAGTCCAAGAAGAACTTGAAGGGATGATGTATCATGGAATGTTAGGCGCAAAGCAAACATTGCAACTTTTTGCACACAACACTTGTGAAAACTCGAGAATAATTATCCAGAAATTAAACAACTGACAACCCAAGCCAATTGGCTGAAAATATTTGGGAATGCTTCTGCATATAAATGCGGAAAAGAATCAAGATTTGTGTATCAGTAAGATCACTCACAGCAGTATTTGAGAGAAAATATCACTGGTGAAGCTAATATCACATGAATACTATAGCTGAAAAACTAATTTAGTAAAAGAAAAGTGCACAGACATTGACAAAGAAGAAATTATTGCACTAAGAACTTCTCTAGAGAGCATGTGCTTTGTGTTTTTGCTTTGACCTGACAAGCCCTCAGAGTTTTGAGCTAAACATATGGCTTACCATGTTTGCCACACAATGAATAGAACTTGATGAAGTCATAAAAAGCGAAGAAAGAGACAAGAAAAAAAAGGGTAAAATCCAGATAAACAGTCTTGGTTCACAATTTTGTGAAGGAAAAAAACATAGAAATCTCCACAACTTTAAGCAATTTTTATCACTATCATACAACAGTTATTTCAACCTTGTGAAAAGAATCTACGTTCTAATTTAATAGTTCATAAACAAAAAGAATGATCAGACATTTCATGAAGTAAATTTAAAATCTTTGAAGAAAGAGAAAGAGTCGAGGAACATTCAATGTTCAACTGCAGAATAATAACTTCCATGACAGTCATGTAGAAAATGCGAAACAATGATCGATCCTTGCACTGACTCACCAATGTAATAGTTGCATAGCTAGAAGCCGCAAACAGCTCTATCAAGTATTTCATTAGCTCTAGAGAATGTGGAATTAATAAAAGCACTTTTGAGTTGCACTTACGAGTCCAGTAATTTGAACCAGAGTGCCTCCGACTCCTCAGGCATCAAACGAAGAGTATTGCGCTGACATAATCCAATACAAGCTTGTAATATACTGCGAATATCATTCACCTGTAACATCAAGTTTTCAGATAATTTACACACGTAAGGAACCCATGAAAAGAAAACATAAAACGTTGACAAAAAGTTTAACCACATTGTACAAATCAGAGACGTGCAGACCTCTTTCATATTTGAAAGAGTGTGGTAGCACTTTATCCTTGTAGAACTACTGAAAGCTTTGCCTGAAACTATGCTTCCCACAGCTTTATCCAGCTCAGCAAATTTATCATCAAGGCCAGAAATTCTGAACAAGAGAGCACTTCCAACATCACCAACCCTTTCCAGTAAAAATGCAGCAGCATCAATTATCCCATATTCCTGACACAAGCGTAAACAGTGCTCTACACGGTAGCTATCAAAAGTTTCTAAAAATCTTAGGACTGAATTTGGCTCATACTGGCACAGTAGCTGCAAAAATGAATGCAGACATCCAGAATCAGACAATTAGATAGACTTGCACTTATACATGTACATTGCACATGATCAAAAATATTATTTAAAAAATGGCACTGTTTAACTATTAAGGCATATGTATATAGCAATTGCTAATAGTTTACTAATCATTAACAGTCAAATTTTTAATTCTAATTTCTTGTAAATTCGACTCAACCGTAAGTTATATGGAAGACATGTTCCTGTAAAAGCATTACACAAGGTAGCCAGTTGTTCTTGTGAAAAGAAGTTTTTCGCTTAAAATTTTCAAAATATAACATCAAATACTAGAGAAATACATCTTAAATTATATAGGGAATCCACAAACTAATAAGGTAACTTAAACAAATTAACAATAGAAGTTGTGAACCACCATGCTTTCACATATAGCTGTATATATATATTAGTAAGAAGATGATTGGGTGGTATTCACTAGCTCTGAATCAATGAAATATTAACTCACTTTATAACAGCCAGAATTTGGCAAAAAATTAATTGAGAAACAAGATGAAACATACAACAGCTCCAGAAAAGAACCGATATCATTAAAAAGGTGATACATGAGCTTACCTCCAAATAAAGCTCAATCATGTCATCAGTGACATTGACAACATTATTCCGCACAAACGTGGAAAATTTGGTTATTTTTTCCAAGTAAGTCTCAAGTCTTTTATTCTGATCCTCCCCTATTCTTCCATTATAAACATCTGCACTGCTATCTCTTCTTAAATTATGGAAGTCGAGAGTCCCAGACAAGTGAACTTCAATCACAGTCTTTAAGTAGAGAAAAAGACTTTTTGGATGAGAGCGTAGTTCAGAAAGAACATGATCAGTTTCATTGTTGAAATGGTCCATGACCAAGAAGAATGAGCCCTCTCTGAAAAGATGGAAAAATTAAATGAGAAAAATAAACTATCAAAGATAAAATTGAGCAGCATAAACATTTGATATTGAGATGAGCCAACTCTTTCAGACTAATTTGCAAGGACCTTTACCTGCTTAAGGCAACCAACTCTGGGATCATTGAGACTAAAGCTCTTCGAAAAGTCTCGTATTGATTGCCACTAAGCTGTTCCAACAAATCGTTAATATACGAGAAGGCATGGATTGGTTCATCAACATCTTTCATATAACTTTCAAGAGCGGGAAGATACTGATGTCTGATGCTATGAATGAAGCCACAAACCTGTAAAGAACATTAAAAAAAAACACATAATACCAGAAAAGATATACCTAATCAACAACTACACTCTATTCGCCAAAGCCAATATACAGAAACATGTGTGGAAGAAACACCTGGTGAAAGCCTGCTCTCTCGCAAAGTTGCAACACATAAGAAGCATTCCAGTCTGCCACAGGTACTACTTGTATAAGGGCAAGCACTTGCTTCTCTTTACTTTTTGAAGTTCCAACCATCTGTACATGAGTGCTTGTTGGCAAATTACTTCCTGATGTCAAGTATTCCAATATCTGATTCAGCACACTTTTTGAAACATAAGCATTTCTGCAAGCGACATAGCAGCCAATGAATTCATATACATGCCCAACATCTTTCCTTGTAGGCCACACTTCCCCTGATTCAGCATCACCAGTGCTGGCTGACCCATCTGCTTGAATTACATATCTTTCAACAATATGAACAAGAGCATCGACTGTATTTTGAACTAGTATATTCTGATTTGAAGACATCATATATTCTCGCTTGGATTCCAAATTTGCACTAGTAGAATCATGCAAAGGAAACTCAGGGTTTTGGGTTTTGTCGTCTTCAAAAGCACACTTGAGAACATCCAAAGTAGCTTCAGTATCTAACTCTAAGAGATGATATAGATTTAGGTATGTTCCCCTTGATTGCTTGCATTGTGCTGCTTGCAAGGTTTGGGAGTTTGAGTTTTCCAGCAAAAACTGTACAAGTTCTGCTCTAAGAGATGACACTCGTGTTGAGGGAAGAGTTCCATGCCCTGCAAGAAGGAACCTTTTAGTCTTTCTGAATCATTCATCAAAACGAGGCACAGATCAGTATATGTATTTCTAGGAAAAAACCAGATTGCAATGACATCATCAGGTTGAATGGAGAAAAGAAAAACAATCTGAACATCTGATGAGAACATGCCAGCAGTTTGTGCCATAGTATTAAAAATCTGTCACATATCATTACCAAACACTTCAAAATGATCAGAGTAGCATAATAAAGGATTCTAATGGCATAGGAAACTATATAAACCTCAGGGGGATATATAGTTTGAATAAATCATCAGTTCATTAGAAACTATTCCTCAAAAGAAATCTTGAGAAAGATAAACAACTAATGCAATTTCCAAAAGTTAGTTGACCAAATAGAGTCGTCTTCACTTGCAGCAGAATTTGCAACAATGACGAGAGCAAAAACAAATTAAAAAATTGGGGCGTCATATTAAATCAAGGCGTGAACACAAACCTGGTGGAAATGCAAGACCTGAGAAGCAATATTTCAGATAAACAAGTATCCTGTACCTGTTTGAAAGAAGAAAACTCCAGATTCAGTGATATCATAAAACACAAACATATAGGTTAACTGATCAACTTAAACTTTATTGTCAATCACAAAATTGCCATGTTATCACTCTTACTATTCAAACAGAACTGAAAATATTGTTATCAAAAGATTAAGCAAATCAACAATAGTATTATGAAGGACCCATTTTTAGAACTCTATGACATAGTCAACCTGCTGCCAAGATTTTGATCCTAAGACAGTAAATTTTCCAAGCAAATCCAACATAGTAAGAAAGTCAGTATTAAATAAATTATTGCAGGAAAGAACACGGTAATAAAAAATTCAACGCCATTAGAAAACCACAGATATAGAAAATAAGATGATGTACCCAAGACAGCTAGCATTCTCTGTATGACTCTTTTGCAAAACTACCAACAATTCCTCCAAAGGTGTCTTGAAATCATCCAATCCTTTATTGAAAAGATAGATCAAAGCACCATATAATGCATGCTCCCGACATAACCTGACCACCTGAAAGAGAACTAGAATGTTACTAACAACTCCCAATGGGAAGTCTTAACACAGCAATTGTCAAAAAAGATATTTAAACATTACCTGATTAAAATCCAAAGAAGAAATGTCCATGTGCAGGACACATTGTTCAACTCTATGTAACCACCCTTTGCTGCTATAATGCTCTACAAGTGCTTGCATAATCTTTAACAGAGTAGAAAAATAAGAGAAAGGAGGCAACAAATTAATACAAAAAGTTTGCAACAATTACACTTTTCTCCCATCATCTTTTTCTCTATGTGCTTTTGTTATTGTGAAGACGCTAGAAAGAATTATAAGGCTATTCACTCAAGCATGAAGCAATACCTCAGGAGGTAGAGTACCAAGCATATCCCTCAGGATATATGGCTCCAAAAGCTCCAAGAACGTATCTGCAGAATAGCATGACCATAGAACAGTTTTACACTCTGTACAAACTGGAATCAAATGCACAGTAAACAGACCAGCAAAGTAGCACCTCCACTGCCTAATATTGTTCTATAAAAATGTCTTTTTCAATGTCATTTCACTCTCTACATGCAACAAGAAGTTGCCATCCTCTAGCCCCCATATAAGATTTAAACTACCTTGATGTCCAAGTGGAAATTAGCATCGAATTTTTGGTAGTTTAAAGAGTACCTTTCTGTTGGACAGCAATAAATTTGGAGAATATTTCATCAAAAAGGATGTCAGTCCTCTGTATATGCACACAGAATTCTACCGCAACACCACCAACACGTGTGAATTGTTCTTTTATTTCAACATGTACAGAACTGCCTCCACTCTTTAAGTCCCCTTTGTGCTCAACTTTTTCTCTTTGATTGCAAAAAGCAACCGAAATATAAGAAAATACTTCATCAACATATGACAAAAGTAGCTCTAGTAGATAGGGCATTATGGATTCCCGCACAGCATCAACAGATCTTGGGAGGTCAATGACACCATGAGCTTGGCCATCATAAAGGGTCATTGCCATGTTCAAGGCACCCATCCAGTCACCAGCACTCCGCAGAACCTGAATTCTTTCTTTCCATGGGAGAAGCCGGCAAACAATTAAATGCATCGGTCCAAGAATGTATATAGAAGCTCCTCTTACAGCTATACTGTTGTGATATGCTTTCTCAGGGTTCCCATAGATATTCAGAAAGTGAGTATGATATGCAAGTAGATTATCTCCTCCAGAAACATGAATGGAAAAACTAGTTTGGTGAATAGGAGTCCCATCCTTTCCAAACAAATATAGTTGACCGGCCAATGTAAGAACAAGAAGCAACTGTACAAGAATAAAACTGTCACTAGGCCTCAAATCTATGGAAAGGATGAAAACAAAATAAGCACAATCATTCACGCTAAACAAGTTTTGATGCAACGAAACATGATTAATGAAACAGCAATACAGCACATACATGAGTGTCCAACCAAGCCACACCTACAGCTGCACTGTCAATAGACCATTTTCCATATACTTTTAGCTCTGACTTGATCAACTTCGCAACTTCAATCTTGCGATCCCAAGCAATCGCGAGCAAAGAAACTCTCTCTGATGCATCTGTAGGAATATTTTCTACAACATAATCATTTTCTAGGAAGCTGCCAACCAGAATTTTTAAGAACTCATTGCCTTACCAGTTGATGAACTTTTTGATTGTGAGGTGCATTTCCATGCAGTATAAGGCATAGAACCTTCCCGAACCCCCTCTGGCTTTGAAATTTGAGCATATACTTCCAGGTTGGGAGTAAGCTTGACCTATAACAAAGGCATGGCCTGAACATATTCCTCAAAAAGGAAAAACCTAAAACTGGGACATTGATTATGCAATATCAGAGGACTTCATACCACCAGAGCAGTTTGATAGGTGGCAAAGATAACCACACCTTCTTCAACCAAAGAAGAGCCTTCGTTGAATAACTTCCACCCAGCATCTGCTCCAACTACACCACCCATCATGCTACCAATACTACTTGATCCAACCGAAGTATTTCCCACAGGAGATGGCAGAACATTTCCACAAGATTCATCAAAAAGAAGAGGTGAAGCAGTTAACACAGTGCCTGTCTTTTGTCCATCAAGCAGGCACTGTCAAACCCGAGCAACATGATGTTAGTACTTCGGTAAGCATAATGCAGATGCATTTTATGTACAAACAATTCTAAGCAATTACCCGTCAATGTATAGCAGAGTTTTTTTCTATAAGATGGTATATTACCTGTGTTTTGATGGAAAACCTGTTTATCAATGGAACAACAGAGAAAGCGTGTAATAGAACCAGACCCTTACTATCACCCGTAACTGCTTTAAACTGACGACTAGCATGGTACTCCTGCCCAAGGAACATTGTATGTACTACTGGTGCGTTATGCTCCCCTGTAATAACCTTGGCAGCAGCTGCCTTTTGGATGTCCCAAACAGTAACATGACCATCATCATAGCCAGCCAAAAGTAGATCTCCTTGCTGATTGAAGCACATAGAAGTCACTGGAGAAAGTGATCGATCCCCTTGCAAACCAAGTATCAACATCTGGATTGATTTATGAGATGCTTCAGCAGCCATCATTTCTATTATTAAAAGTGACCGTACAATTAAAAAGCAAAAAGCTTCGCCAAATGGATTAATTTCAACACAAAAACATTTCTTTAAAATGGAAATTATTAGCACCAAGTGTTTTGAATTTTAAATATGCAAGCTCATGTTCTAGGAAATTGCTGCATATTTAAGAAACTGCCGCGGATGTGCTAAAACCAAGGACATTTCTCTTCTATCACATCAAAGAAGAAACACTAAAATATTTATCCAAACTTCTCCTCAAATTGCCCATTAAGCATGGTTTCGTTCTGCATAATAGAATATTAAGCCCTAGTTTATCCAGAATCTGCGTTCTAACTGTACCAAAACATGAGACAGAAAGAAGGAGACAACAAAGGCATCAAAGACGCACAAAAAATAAGTCAAATGAACCAACCTTTGCATCCGTGACGTCCGGGTTATGAGTGGAGTATCTACTAGGGAAAACAACAATCACACCTTTTGCCATCCCAACAGCAATGTAGTTAAGATGAACTGCCAATACATGTGCGGAACCATAATCCCGCCTCAATTGCTGAGAAGCAATCGCCCCAGTGACCACATTATCAGCATCAATGTAAAAATACCCTAAAGTAGTGGACCCTCTACGAACACCCTCAAGCCTCATTGGCTGTGCAGCTGCACCTTCCTCCCAATGCAAGCCAGTAAAAGCTTGTTTCTTCTCAAGTTCTTCTGCCAGTTCAAGCGGTTTCAAAGGGGGCCTCAGTTTCTTTTCTGCTATTTTACTCATCCTCTCATTCTCCAGTTGCCCAATTCTCTCCTCTACAAGCTCTGAAATGTCACTCACTGAACCAGATTCCTCCTGGCTTCCGACTGTATCTCCAGGAGTATGCACAACTTCTTCTAGACCATCCACCTCTCCTGATGGCACCATTGTCATGTTTCCCTCGTTTTCATAATCCTCCTTTTTGATCAAAACATCCTCATCAACCCCAGGTGACGAATGAGTATCAGTTTCACTAGCATCCTGCCTATTTTCACAATCAATTGTTGTAGATGTAACAGCACTATCTGAAGCCTCACGATGGTCGTCGTTACTAAACCTTGAATTTTCCGTAGATAGCACTGGCTCAACCACTGTTGTTAACAAGCTGTCCGAGTTCCCATCTCTAGTCAGACTGGAATCATCCATGTGAGCTTCATTCTCAGCTGAGGCTGTGCCAAATACAGTTGAATTGGAATTGGAATCCCCATTTGAGACAGCATCATATTCAACATCATTGGAATCCAAATCTCGGGTATCTAACAGCCTTCTCCTGGACTTGATGGCGGCAGCATGTGGGGTTGGGACCGATCGAGAAGCTGCGACGGCAGCAGCAAGCGCGGCCCCTGGCTTCCCGTTTGATCTCACCCCAGTGAACAATGAAGGCAATGGTCTAGAAGAAGAAGAGACCCTACTTGTCAACAGCCCACTACTAGACCTAACCTTCTCTTGATTAGAGACTGTTGACTGATGATCAGACTTATCATCATCTACAATCAGGGACTGTGCAAGCTTCAGGGATTCAGATAAGTCTTGGGAGAAATTAAGCAGGTGAGACTGGCGATTGTGATTGCTCGGAGGAGACGATGGACTACTGGACGATGAATAGGAGTCGTTAAGTATTTCATCGAGCGTGCGGTGAGGAACAGAATCGAACTCCTCTTCCTCGTCAGAGTCGGCAAGTACATTCAGGAGGATTTCATCTCTCTCCATCATTCCTTCCCACAACTGTGCTGCTCAATCGCACATCGACGAGCGCCACCAAAGGAGACGGTGAAAAAAGAACGCGTACTCGAGGCCCGAGGAGGGTGCTCGAGGGGACCACTCCAATGCTTTAAAAAAAATTTAAAATTTTTCTTTTTAATTAAAAATGATATATATAAATATGTGAGACATAAATTATAATTGAATTAATAATTTAAAATAATTATAATAAAGTATTAATTTAAATTTAACTTAATTAATTTGATTTGAATTTAAAAATTGTGTTGAATTCTTATGTATGACTACATTATAAGTTAATGATAACAAAATTAAGTATTCATGTGTAACCTACGAAGAAGAGATCGTAGAAGTAATGCTGTGTTTGGTTCCTGTCTTTATTAGTAGGGACAGAAGACAAAACATAAAAATCCTGTCTCCACTTAATGTTTGGTTGTTGTCTTCGATTTATTGTCTATCGTCCTCGGATGACAGGGACAAGTGTTTTTGTTCCTCCGAAAATCTGAGGACAGAAACGCTTGTCTCTGTCTTCAAAATTAATCAAAGCTTCATTTTTATAAAAAACACCCTCGACTCGAAGATAGAAATTTTTGTTATGTCCATCACAACTAAACATTTCACTGTCTCCAATTTTTGTTCCGTTTCGTCTCCAAATTTTTGTTTCGTTTCATCTTTGATTGTCGGAGACAGCAACCATACACAACATAAGAGATAAGTTAGAGGTGGTTAGCATTGATAACAAATTAAGAGAGACAAGGTTTACATAATTCAGATATATTAAAAAAAGATATCACAACATCTCAGGCAAAAAAATGCAAGAAGAATGTATAGGTAAGATAAAAGAAAAGACAAAATGAAATAAAGAAGGTGATTAAGAATTATATATAATCTAGTGTTTGGCAAAAACTTGAACCTAATAAGAAACTTTAATGAACTAAGATATAGGTAAAAGATTCAACAAAGAAAACTCCTTATCTTTTTACAATAATAACATCACTTAACACGTAGTTTTGAGAGATTTAGTAATATGAAGCTTTACTTCTAATTAGTAGAGAGGTTGTTGTCAAATTATCTATGAATGAATGAAAATAAAAATAAATAAATAAACAATAATAAATAAAACATCATTTTTTAAAAACCAAAAAAGATATTAAACTTAAAATAAAAATAAAAATAAATAGATAAATATAAACATAAGCATAAACATGACGACGACGACGACGACGAGATAAGAATAAAAATAAGAATAATAAGAAAAATATAAAATAAAATACATTTTTTAGGTTTAATTTTTATTTGATTATTATTAACTTTAGTACTTTGTTTATACTACTTTCTAGTTATTTTATTTATTTATTTATCAATTCCTTTTTTGTTTATTTACCTTTTTGTTTGCTTATTGTCTGTTTACTTATTCTTTCACTTCTATGTTTGTTTTTAATTTTGTATTTTGTAATTTTTGTTTTTGCAATTATTCGTTTATGTATTTGGCAATTATTTTCTTTCGATCATTTTTAAAAACCTCTTTTTAGATAAAATTGTGTACTTCTAAATTTCTCCGATTCTTATATTTGGGTGAGATTCTTACTCAAATGTTGTTTTTATTGGTTGAATCAATATGTAAATAACATTTGATAAATTTATATGTTAAATTCATATCATGTGTATTTTATCGATATTTTTAAATAAAATACAAATTATGAAAAAATAAAGATAATCTTTAAGATTACTAATTTTTTTAAAATTTTAAACCTTGGAAAACTGTTTAATTTCTTCCTAAGTAATTAACTAATTGACTATATAAGATATAATACTAAATGCAAAGATATGCATCTATATTCATCAAGAAGTCGCGTATATACTCATAATTTGTATATAATTTAATTATTTTAAGTAAATGTCTTTGCAAAATTTTCACAACAGTAATATATATTATCATGAAAGAACATTGCTCTGTTACATTGTCAGGTGCATGGTGAAAAAAAATACGCACTTATATGTCAGTAAATATGTATAAGCATTGAACATCTAATCAAACTAACATTATTAATTTAAACATGGTTATTTAGTTTTATTTTCTTATAAAATATTCTATTATGTTAAATGTAAATATACTAATTTTATATGAATATTTGGTAGAAATAACACATTTATTAATTATATTAAATTTTTTTAAAATAAAATTATTATTTTAACAGTAGTTATAATTAATATTATTTAAATTACTCCTATACAGGAATGGAGGTAGGTAGAGGGCAGTGGTGCACTGGGCCCTACTCCAAAGATTATTAAATAATTATATATATATATATATATATATATATATTAGAACGAGGTGATTTAAAAGTTAGTGGTAAACTGAATCATCTATAA
>JANZLC010000202.1:42826245-42839992 GCA_026413385.1 Erythroxylum gracilipes
GTCTCGCGCGTAATTCTCGTTTTACTTCCTCGTTTATGTTTTGGACCTTTCCTCCTCTTTGTATTATGGATTCTTTTTGTTGATTTCGATAAAGTGCGCTACATTTTTTCTCAAAAAAAAAAAGATATTGAAATTACGCTTTTAGCCTTAACTACATACGTGGGGAGAGTGTGGTAACGGGCTAACAGCCTAACACACAGAACCCATTAATGCTAAGAACAACAAATATGGGTAAGAGCCCGAACGCAAAGCCACTGTTTTCTTCAACTCCCTGAAACATTTTGTTCAGCAGACAATCCAAGCATAGGTGAATGGCGGCGACCGAAGAAACCACTACGGAGGCGATGGCGGTGGGGCAGGAGAAACAAGGGGTCCACAAGCTAGAGAGGAAATGGGCCTTCTGGTTCGACAACCAATCCAAATCTAAACAAGGGGCCGCCTGGGGAACTTCTCTTCGCAAGGTCTACACTTTCGACACCGTCGAAGAGTTCTGGAGGTACTGTCTCTTTTTTTAATGTAAAGATCCAATTTTTAACATTTTTTAGATTACCGGGTTTGTTTATTTAGTCTCGATCTTGATTCTTGTTCTATTCTGTTTCGTAAAACCGTATGTTTCGTATTCGTGAAAGTAATACAAGTATGTTTGAGTTCTTCGTATTCATAAATTGTGTGAATGATAGTGACTAAATATATTCTTTGCACTTTGAGAAGGTTGAGTTCACATTCCTATTTTATTTTATTATTGCAGTTTGTATGATCAGATATTTAAGCCCAGCAAACTCCCTGCAAATACTGATTTCCATTTGTTCAAAGCTGGTGTTGAACCCAAATGGGAAGATCCTGAGTGTGCTAATGGGGGAAAGTGGACTGTTCCTTGCAAAGGAAAGCCTAACCTTGAAGCCCTTTGGCTAGAAACTGTAACTTTTTAAGATTCTTCCTTCTTCTTTTCTTGTCCTTTTCGTTCATGAATTGGTTATTCTTTACGTATAAGTTTACAACCATGTTCTGGCAGTAATTTGGATTTTACTTGCATAGTTGTTGGCTTTGATTGGCGAGCAATTTGACGAACCAGATGAGATTTGTGGTGTTGTTGCAAGTGTGCGCCAAAGGCAGGACAAACTTGCCTTGTGGACTAAGACAGCGACAAATGAGGCTGCCCAGGTTCTGCTCTCTTCTTCTCTTTAGCGTCTCATTGTCTGGGATAATGTATGTATTGTCAAATGTGAATGACTTCTTGGTGTATAGTTTCTTTGATTTGCATATGCTGTGCTTATACTTTTAAGTTAGGAGTTTCAACTTATAATAGCTTTGTTGAAATCTACTACTGGTCCCATTTGTTGAATATGGCTTTAGTAGTCTTTCATAAGGATTGTTCTGTTGTCCGTCAATACCTTACTTTAGCTGTCTTTTTGGAGCATGTTTATTTGCAATTATTGATGAACTGTCTTAACCCGTCATATTGGGCTTGAAAATAAATGAATTGCTAGTCGTAGAATATTATTCTTGTCAAGCTGTTGATTCAATACACTTCCACTGTTGTGTTCGATTAGATATTGTTACTTTCAATATATTGGAATCAGGACTATTTTTCTGTTCTATTAAACCTAATGGATTACCGAGATCTCACATGTATTGTAGTGGTCTAGGTGATATGAGATTCTGGTGTTAGCAAACATTGATTAATGTGTAGCAACTTCAGGTAACCATGGTGCATGGTTTTTTACCCTTTTGGCGGAAGATGGGAAAGAGTAAGCTGTAAGCTATAGATAGGGGAACTTAAAGGAGAAAGAAATAGAAACTAGTGAGAAAAGGTGCGGTTGCAATTATGGATTATTGGCCTCTTGGCAATCATTCTGGAGGTGGTTTTGTTTGTAACTGTCTAGAAGACATTGGCTAAGTTAAATTATAACAATAATTATTTTTCTTTGAGTCAGCTAAAACAATTTTACCAAAGGAGAATGGGAACATGTAAAGAATGGATGGTCAAATATGTAGGTCTTATTGTTGCAATTTGAAGATTAAATGTACATCTAAGTGTGGGAAAGAATTTTCTTATATTCTCATATATTGAATAGGAAGTATATATAGGACATTATAAGTAGGAATTTAAATCTGGAAAGTTATCCAAAGCTATCTAATGTAATCCCTTAAATTAAGGGATTTCAAACCTATTCTATCTTATCTATTTACAGCCTATCTATATCTGAGTATAATCTATTTACAGCCGTTTAGTATCTCAACACTGTTTGCAGGGGAAGGGTGTACCAGATTCCATAATTTCTTGTCCCTTGAACAAGTGAAATTAATCTTATATTCTGAACGAGGAAGGGGATGGATGCTGAAATGTCATTGCTATCCCAAATTTCTGCATCTCTTTATGCTTTTTGTTTCCCTTTTGTGACCTAGATGGAAATTTGTCTGAAATTATTCCCTTTGTTTATCAATGCATTTGCGCATTGGAGGGCTAACTTTTGGATATCTGGAACTGTCCTTTCCTTTCTATTTGTTGGCTGAAACAAGGAAGGCGTCTCAAGTGCCTTTCTAATCCTATACGCTTAGACGAACAATTTATGTAGATGACAGTTGAATTTGTTAAAATATATGCCTTGAGATAAGAGGTATATTGTTTTATGGATGTAAGCCTTGGGTGAGGATGCGATGTTGCATTTGTATTGGGTAGCAAATATTATATACTTCTGCAACAGTATTTTGTTGCAACGGATGGATACTAGATGCATTCCTTCAGATTTCCCCTTAATCTAGAATGGAAAATTTTGTGCTGTGCACATTCATGTAACTGGATTGATAGCGCTTTCACTTTTACTTGGACAATGAGCAGACATGAAAAATAAAAACACTTCCATTGTTCTTGTTTTTGTTTTTCTTTCTCCAGTTAAGATTTTCGTGCTACTTTTACCAAACATTTTACCTTTGCAATTCCATTTTGGGGTCAGTCTACTTAAACAGTTAGTTTATAGGAGATTGATTTCCTGTTTTTTAGTGCTCAATGGGGAATGACTAAATTATAGATTCTACTTTTTAACTTTGCAGATGAGCATTGGCAGGAAATGGAAGGAGGTCATTGACATTAATGAAAAGATCACCTACAATTTCCACGTAATTCTCATCTATGGTTGCTATCTAAATAAGATGAAACATCTTTTTGTCCGTCTTAATTCTCACTGCTCTTGATAACAGGATGATTCAAGGAGAGAGAAATCTGTCAAAGGCCGATACAGTGTATGAGCACCGCTTGATGAATTTTGGATGCAATTTCATTTTCGTACTGTATGCAACGCCAAAGTCCTGGATAATTCTATTTCTTAATTCTGCTATACTTCCTGCAACTCTGATTGTAGTCTGTGCAATTGAGAGAGACACAATACAGGATTGTCTAAGAGTTCTGCAGATCTTTAGCATTTTGAATGTCAACCTAGTGAATATCATGTTCTAGTTCTAAGGATCAATGGCTAGTGAAGAGGTAAGGAATGTGCCAAAGATTTTGGCTGTCCTAAGGCTGTGCTCTTTACTTGGCACTCAGGTTGAGCAGGAAAAGTTAATCCTGAATCGCCTCCAGACTGAGAAAGTAAACACAAATGTTTGAGATATTAAAAAAAAATCCCTAAGTTTCATAAGTAATTACTGTCAAGAGATTTATTATTATTATCTTTATCTGAAGTATCCAATATAAGAATTATCATAGTAAATCGAACTAGAAAATTAAAAATTGAACCAAAATGGCAATTGAGTGAAATCTTTTACGATTAACTTGGCTGAGTTTTTTTAATCATTAATTGCAAAATAAAATAAGTTTTACTTATTGATTTGGCATTTTCAAGATCATTTTTTTAATTATATTGAAGTATTAGAGACTGATCATTTGTAGTTTTAATAATTAATTAATTAATTAAATCTTATTATTTGATTTTAAATTGTTAAATATGATTTTTTTCATCATAAAAAAATTTGATATTTTTATATAAATATTTGATAGAAATATTGATTTTTTATAATTTTAATAAGTAATTTATCAAATCTTATTATTTGTTTTAAATCGTTAAATGTGATTTTTTTTCACCATGACAAAGGTTTCAGTAATTTTATATAAATATTTGATAAGAATACTTATTATTTATAGTTTTAATAATTAATTAATCAAATCTTCTTATTTGATTTTAAATCGTTAAATATGATTTTTCGTCATAAAAAAGGGTTCACTATTTTTATATAAAAATGTGGTAGGAATAGCGCATTTTTATCATGAAAAGGGTTAATTAATTTTATATAAATCACTTTCTTTATTTACATTAAATTAATTTAACATATTTTTAATTCAGTTTAAAATAATGCAGTGTATATTACGGGCCCCTATGGAAGCCCATGGATGATGGATAACAAGTCGGCGATGGACAACACTGGCGATTGAGGAGGATGACACTAGGCGCACTGTTAGTGCTCATTGGGCCTAGGCCATTTCATTGGTGTAACCCTAGATGTAGACCACTGTATATAGCCATCTCAAAAACCCTACTCAAGTCGAGTCGAGCCCTCGTTTTCTCTTCAGCAGTCAAAATGTCGAAGCGAGGTATTCTTCTTCTTTGATTCAAGATTTCAATTTCATCTTTGTCTTTGTTGATCTGTTGGATATGTTTCGGTTTCGGCTTCTTTTTCGTGTTTATTTACTTGAAAAATGGAACTGCTTGAAAAGAAATTAAGCGAAGCATAGTTGGGATCTATTTCTTTTTAAATTCAGTTTGAATGCTTTTAGTTGTTTATCTTACCTGGTTTTGCATGCATTCATGTGCTTTCGCGATTTCTGGGTTTGGAATAAAAAAGCTGTATTTATTGATTCGTCATTTTGATTACGCTTACGGAAAAGTTATTAGCTTTTCACAAGAGTCACTTGGTTTTGAAAAATTATTACCAAATTATCATTTTCAAGCTAATTTGAGTTGGGTTTTGCGTTTTGGCTATACAGGGCGTGGTGGGTCAGCAGGAAACAAGTTCAGGATGTCACTGGGTCTACCAGTGGCAGCGACTGTGAACTGTGCTGACAACACAGGTGCTAAGAACCTATACATCATTTCGGTGAAGGGAATCAAGGGTCGTTTGAACCGTTTGCCATCTGCTTGTGTTGGGGACATGGTTATGGCCACTGTCAAGAAGGGTAAGCCTGATCTCAGGAAAAAGGTCATGCCGGCTGTCATTGTCCGCCAGCGCAAGCCTTGGCGCCGAAAGGATGGTGTCTTCATGTACTTTGAAGGTCCTTTTCTTTCTCTATTCATTTCCAATTGTTAGACCGTAATAAGTTGGTGTTAAAGTTTTGTGATTGATCTTCCCCATATGACTTTTTTGGTGCTGTTGTTTTGCTTTTATTGTTAACTAGAGATGTTTGTTTCATTATGTTAGTAGCCTACTAGATGTGCCAAAAGTTATAAACTTTGAAGCCCTTCGTTCATGAAAACTGATTGTTCTATCCTTAATTCTCAACCTAAAAGGTTTAATACATGATCCAGTGGGTTGGCTTGTTCGATTTTTGGTAACTCTTTCTTGTAGTTAGACTGATCTGCAAGGTTATATTCTTTCCTTCCATAATTTCACCCGTATTGGCATCTCTACACTTGTTCCAAAGCCCCTCTTTCTTATATACCAATTCAAGTCTGGACCCCTTATCTTTGTATTATATTTTGCATGGTTTAGAAAGCTCCCGAATATGGAACTGGGGTATGATAAATAACAAGACTGCTTATGTGGTGTCTTTCAGTGTGTTTATACCTCTTTGGGTATATGTGTAGTAATGACAGATTGCCGTCTGGAATCACCTCTATTGTACTAAATGGGTGAAATATTGTATCAATTGGGTTTTCTATTTTTAGACTCGAGATTTTGCTATTTGATAGACTTGTTCCTAAATTTCTGCAAATTCTATGAGCTTAAACAAACTCAACATCATTGGCTTGCTGATAGAGGTGTTGATATTGCTTGTTTTAGCTGCACTTCCATAACCAGCAGCATCAGATTGAATGGTGATGACCTTTCACTGCCTGACAAATATTCTATTTCATTAGCATCCCTGTCGGGGATGGCACATACTTGGCATCTTAATTTCCTTTATGTGCTGTTTGAGTATATGAAGTGAAGACTTTTTTTAGCATGAGTGACACGGAAAGTTTGCAGAAACATAAATTCTTGTTGACTTGGTATACGACTTTAAATTCTTGTTGACTTGGTATACGACTTTGTATCTTTGCAGATAACGCTGGTGTTATTGTGAATCCAAAGGGCGAGATGAAAGGTAAAATTTAGAGATATTAACATAGATTTCTTCTTTTTCCCCATCTTTTGTTATTAATATTGAGAAATGATTTCCACTCAATTCTGGAAGTACCTATTGCATTTGTCTAGATTTGATTCTATTTACGTATGGCATATGCATTGATTCAATTCAGTTTACTTACTGCTTGGTGTTAATGCTTAATGTTTGGTTTATTGTTACCTGCATATTTAGGTTCGGCGATTACTGGCCCTATTGGTAAGGAGTGTGCTGATTTGTGGCCAAGGATTGCAAGTGCAGCAAATGCCATTGTTTAATGTTTTCAACGGCTTTATTACTTCAAGAGGGGGAGTTCTCTTATCTGTCTAAAAGAAGCTTTAGTTCCTCTTTAGTTGTGACTGAAAGTTGAGATTTATCTGTGGATTTTTGTTTGCAGGATTCGGCTGTAATTTTGATAATTTTGATTATCCCAATTAGTATCTATTAAAAAACGTCATCACTTTGCATTGCATACAATTTAATATAAACATTGGAAGCAGACTGGTTTTTTCAGTACATTGAGTGAATGCTAAATTTTCTTAAATATCAGATACTCGGGGCTTATACTTCTCTTGATGGCATTATTCTTATTTATCAATTTAAAATAGGCTTGAGAAAGATAATTCTTATTTATCAATTTGAAGTTCTTAAAAAGTAAATTATTAAATAAAAATTAGTTGATTTATTTTAATTTATAGGAATTTATTAATTTTAAAAAACAGAAATCAATGCTTATGGGGGCAAAAAAAAAAACAGTTTTTGCATTGCCTCATCGTATTGCCACTTGTGCATATTCGTGCTATTGAAACTTCTCGTCTTCTTCTTCCATAAAGCTAACAACCCCAAAGAATGTGGCAGTAAAAGGTAAGACTTTTTAGTTTTATTACAACATTATAAGTCAAACGTATTACAGCTGAACTGAGGAATGACATGAGAGTAAATGAAGATTCAGAGTTTAGATTCTGATGATTCTAAGGCACCCAATATTGACAGCTCCAAGATATTACTTAAACTGGTGAACTTCCACAATCTCAGGTGTCAATGACCAATTGGCCAAAAATCTGTGGTTCCAAATCAAGCAAGGAATCCAAGTCTCTCCCCATTTTTCTTGGCCAGCCTGATCAACCCTTGCCTTTGTTTGGAATCGGCTCCTATTGATTTGCAAAACTCCGTTATAACCTGCCAAGTTGAAATCAAGTAAATCTTCCAAAACTTTGGTTCAAATTGTGAAGGGATTCATCTCAACAGTAAATTTTTCATCAGAATTTCAACCACCTCTTAACAAACACTTGAACATCTGTCCATTGTAATCTAGAAAATAAGAATCTAAGATGATTTTCTAATCTTCTTCTTCCTTTCCAAGATGTCATATTCTTCAAATAACATATCAGAATTAAAATTTTAACTTCGGAATCTGGGCAACGAAACATAATTAAAAGGGCAACAGTTTTTTGCATAGAGAGCAAATAGATATACCCAGAATCCCAAAACACCTACTCAGTTCTTCTGTTCTTTGCCTTTCTAATTTGGAAAATGCAAATCTGACTCACGATTACATAGAGGAGAACTAAGGAATGATACCTGTGAGTGCAAGGCAATCGCTTTGCCTCTAAACTGATTGAACCTTTTCTTTCCAATTATGTTTCGAGTGACAACAACAACTGGAGCAAAAATACCTTTCCCTTCATTAACGTTCTTCATCATAGGCTGCATTCTCAATGGCTTCCCAACTCTCACATGGTTTGGCACTGACTTCACCAACATCCCATACTCATCTCCCAAAACTGAACTGCCCCAACTTCCCTTAAACCCAGTTGCAGAAAGCGAAACAGCCATTGAAGAGCAACCTCCCCAAGCTCAACAAGATGCTGTAAAAGGCCAAAGTTCCAACCTTTTCTCTTTGATGTGTGGTTTTTGTGGGCTTCAGTGAAGAAAGGATATGTTACAGTTTCTTGTATTTGTAAATCACAAAGGCCTGTGGTTCATCTTTATTGGGAAGAAGAGGTGGTGTGAGAGACTGCGTCATGGGTGATTAAGAACCACACACTGGTGACTTTGGATTTTAGTTCAGATATCCGAACACGTAACTAGTCCTCGTTAACAGCTTATGGTCCCAGATTGGTTTGGAATCTAGATCTTGTGTTCTACTGGTTCTTTCTTTGATGGGGGCCCTTTTGCTAACCAGTTTGTTCATACGTAGGATCTTCGATTGGACAATCCTAGCCGTTCAATTTCTTGATGAGACCTCAACCATTTGATTAGTATTGCTGGCGACAGAAATTACAAATTTTGACTATGAATGCTGAGTTTAGGTACCAAACTCAAACTCAATCTCACGTTTCCCATGTTCTTGGAAGTTGCACGTATCTACATATGAACAAATACGCTTGTTTGAAGGTGTGGCAGAGGGATGTGTCTCGTTTTGGTTCAGAAGATGAATGTTTCTATACTTTGATTATTCGTGTAGTTGGAATTTGAAAGTTTAAGAAAGTTCTAACAAAATTTGGCATATATGCAGCTTTCCTCGACTGGAGGCATAGAAGGAAACAAAGTTTAAGAAAACGACTTTGATAATAGTCAACTGGTAAATGTTATTTAATAAAATAATAATTCAGGATTTAAATAAATAAATTTAATGTGTAATTTATTTTAAATTTGTTATTATTTAAATTATTAAGGTGAGAATTATTCTACTGCAGTCCAAATTTGAACCTTTTAAATGAATTAAATTAACACATAAGAAACAAAATTTGTCAATAGAATTAAAAATAAAGCGAAAAAAATATTTAGCATCTTCGTAATGTAGATGTTATTTCAGTTTAAGTCAAGATATTTTATTAAACTTACTGTCTAAGGAATTTTAGAAGTACGCAATTTTATTTGTAAATATCTAATATTTTAATATAAAGAGACCGTTTAATTAATAAATTGATTAATTTTTAATAACAAGAGTCATTAAAATAAATCGAATAGAATAGTTTAAAATTGAACTAAAAAATTAGACAACTAAAATTTTTCACTTTTAAACTATCAAACGGTTAAATTTTTTAATCATTAACAATATACTAATGATCTATCTAACATGTTTAATAGGTTGCTTAGTGTGAGATAATCAGTCCATGTTTTCATAATTTTTAAACAAAATGATTATGAGCTTTTCCACGTATGAATATTTCTATAAATACCTACATATTTATAAATTTAACGTGTTTTAAACATAATGCATATGTGATAATTATTATATTTCCCCATCGATATAAAAAATTAAGAAGATTGGTAAAACTAAGAAGATTGGAAAAACTTTAGTTAATGATACGATATTTTAGAATTTTACAATGAGATATGGTAATTTTTTACTAATAATATTTTAAAATTTTACAATTAGACATGGTAATTTTTTAACTGATAATTAAAAAAATTCATCGGGTTCGATCAAATTAACTAAAATTTTAATTTAATTTATAATTTTTTCTAATTTTTATTGTAAAAATCAAAGAAGAGATGAATTTACCTTGAAAGTATCATCCCATTATGCAAAGAGACGAACAAAATCACAAGTTTCTTGTTTGCTTTGGAATCACGGTTGCTCCAACTTCAAAGAAAACCCAACCTGTCAAACATCTTAGAGCAACCATACTTAATAAAATAACCAATAAGTTAGAATTTCTCTCTTTTTTTTAAAAAACTTAAGTCATAAAATTACATTGACCGAATAAGTATATTTTTAACTTTTAAAATTAACATTTTTAATTTAGTTAAATATTTAATTATTAAAATTTTAATAGTCGATCAACCCATTTTATTAATAGGTGGACATTATCAAAATGCACGGCACTCTTTACACTCGATCCCTGCGACGGGGATTCGATTTTCGGAGCTAGTTTCTTTTGTTTTATTTTTTCTTATATTAAAAAAAAAATTCAACAGATCTCAGAAGAAGAACCAATAACATCGCTCCACGTGGTATGCCGCCCTAAATTACAACGATATTAACCGACTCCTATCAACCTGATCTACTGGGTCCTACCTGCCAACCAACAACCTCCGTTTGATCTAGTGTCAGGAAATATACTTACGGTCCCATTTTGAGCACTTGTCAAACGCACTCGCCTGTGAAAAAGGAAAAACAGGGGAGACGCACTTCACCTGTTTGATACTCTGCTTTTTGTGAATCGTGATTCTCTGTTCTTCTTCAAGGATCTGGGTTTTGTTGCTTTAGATTAAATGGTCTCCTTCTTGCACTTGTTTGATTTGCTTTGCTCTTCAATTAATCTCATTATCTCTGCCTTAACCTTTTTTTTCTTTGTAATATATCTAATCATCAGTTGAAAGTGACTTAAAGCTCCATGCTTGCTGCCACTTATTCCCTTTCAATGAGTTCTCTTATTTCTTGTTCTCGGTTTAAATTTCTTGATTTTATTCTGTTTAGAGCTTGATCAGCTCAATGACTTAGCGTTGACCTCGTAACTTCCATTCTCACACAGCTATTTCTTTTAACGTTAACCGCCAAAAGCATAAACTTTTGGGATTAGGGTTTGTTGCTTCCTGATTTTTTTTTATGTTGACTAATGTTTTTTTTTTTTTTTTGGTAATGGAAAGAACCTTTTAAGTCATTTACCGGTGATCTATCATTTGCTCTGATTCCTCCAAACTTGAGTGTTGTGTTCTTTTTGGAGTTCTGTGTCAACTGTCGATGGATAAGGATGCTAAGGATGCTAATGGGTTGAAAAATGATGATTTGATACGTCTGGACGGTTCAAAAGTTGAGGATAAGACTGATGATGTAGAAGACGACAGCGAGTCTAATTCCTTGTTGCCTCCCAGGAGAGGTGGGATGTCAAGAAACTCGGACAAAGTCCGCAGAAAGGTTCAATGGAATGATAAGAACGGGCATAAGCTAGTGGAGGTAGTGGAGTTTGAACCAAGGTAAATCCTATTTTCTCTTGGAGGCTGTGAATCTCTTTTGTTGTTTGGTTTGGCTTCGACTTGTGCTTCTTTTGCAGTCAATGCTTACTTTATTAAATTGCTTGTTTTTTGAAATTTTGAGATAATAAATGTGTTAGTAGTTAGAAATTGATTGAATTTGAATGCTAATTCTATAAGCTTCTGCTAAGCTGGTAAATCGGGAGCTTATCTGGGATCTAAATTCCTTACATTGTTAGTATCTCTATTACTTTTTATTTTTTGAGAATTCAGAGTTAATATCTTTCTCTTCTATAGACTCCTATTAGCATGTGCTATTAATATGGAGTTGGTATAACTCTGAATGATGTACGTCAAGCCAAGGACATCATCTTCTGTTTTTTCACCATTTAAACCTTGTGCACTTGCTATCCAATTGTAAGTCTCTTTCTCAGGCACACACACATTTAATTGCTAACAGTACCTCCTTACTTCATCTTGAGTAACTATTGTGAATCACGGTGGAAATTGAGCCTATGCAAGTCCTAGCCAGGGAGAGTAATTCTTGATATTCTTGTAATGCACATTAAGAAAATCTCATGTCAAGACTATGTAACTCTTTCGTCAAGAAATTTGACATTTTTAATAACTCACAGTTGGTGAGTCCTCTAGATCTTGTTTCTGCTGGAACCATCATGAAACTTATATAGATTTTACATGTATGAAACTTGTATAGATTTTACATTGCTCCTTTTGATGCTTGATCTCAATTAGTTGCTTTTGTAATCATCCTGTTTTTTGGAATTCATGAGCTTTGGTGTCATTCCTTGCACTGCAGTTTAGGGTTAAGCATCCCCCCTTGATGTGAATTGATGGTCATTTTGTTTTCTCATGCTAACTACAGTATGCTGCATTCTTAATCATTATCCTGAAACAAGGAAAAGTTTCGTGTGCTATGAATAAATTGTTATTGAGTGATATTTTTATAATTGGCAAGTGCTAACTACAATTCCATTGAAATAAGGCTTATGAAGCCACAAATATGCATATATACATCTCAAATGTGAAAATTCCGTAGATAAGAAAAGAAAAGAATTGCAAAATATTTAGTATAATATGATTGCCTACTACATCATAATGTTGTCAAGTTGAGAAAGACTGCAATGTATCAGTTAACAATTGTTATTTGCTTATTCTCGTAAGATAATTAATTGAAATGTTGCAATTTTTAACGACTAGAGAAAGCGGATATTTCATTATACAATTTACTTCAAACAAATTATGAGTTTGATTTTAGCTACAGAGTTGCAGAGTAAGACATATGACTTGATGTAGCTGAGTTAATATGAATATAAAACATACATATGCATGTAACCGTATGCTCCTTTCTCTTTTTGCTTATTTGTCATTACCTCTCAACAATAAAATGTGAGTTAACTGATGAAGTAATATCTATAATGATCTCATTGATATATGTATCGTGCCCTCATAGATTTCTCCTTTTTCCTCTACATAAGCTGCACATCAAAATGTTCTTCTTAGTAGGCATGATTTTTGTGTTGTGGTTTTGCTACCATCCATTGCTCCCCTGATACCACTATAGTCATGTTGATGCAAAAGAACTTAAAGTCTATAAAAGAAATAAAAGACTAAAGATTATTCAACCACAAGCTTTAATTTGGTGGGATGAGGATTGGGAATTGAGTTGATATAAAAAATAATGGCTAAAATTTAGATTATATTAGGATTCTTTATTAGATAGGAAATATTAGTAAGTTAAATATGTTATCTTAATTGTTTAGGACTCATAGAATATTAGAATATGATTTAAATTTGTTAGGAATACTTTCCTACTAGAATAAGAGTTCTAAAAATTTCGCTATAAAAACGTGTGTATTTGGCCCTTGAATAACAAGCAATCTAAAAGTTTTCTATGAACTTGAGCTTTCAATTAGAAGGTGTGAAACTTTCTTATAAGAGTTATTCTTGAACCATAGGAGTGATTCTTAGTTTTCTACTCTCCATTTTGTGTTCCTTACTAAATTCTAGCAAACTTAACCTAAGTTACAATCATCTTAAACCTAAATTTCAACTATATTAAACCCTGAAATTCTAAACCGAAATTTCCAATAATCAAACCCTAAAAATCTAACTATACTAATTCTAAAATTTCAGCATTCTTAGGTGAAATCCAAACTTGAAACTTGATGTTTCAATAGTCTAATATCAGTCGTATTTCCTAATTTTGTAAGTTTTAGCTATTAGTTGATACTTCTTCTCTTTGTCCTACATCAATTTGGTATCAGAGTTTTGGTTCACAAAGATGACACGTAGTAAAAGGGCATATAGAAGAATATTCAGTGACCTAGAGCAAGATGAAATACTTCTAAATATTGCAATAAAAATTGGGCATTGATGATCCTCATTCATATGGTGCCCCAAAACACCATCATACTGATAGGTTCCAGCAAAACAGATAAGAAAATGTATATATTGCTATTGATTTCTGTAAACGAATACAATGGATAGTCT
>JANZLC010000202.1:42872622-42882855 GCA_026413385.1 Erythroxylum gracilipes
AACATCTATAACAAAATTCATATACAAAAACACTCATTGAATTTCATTTAATATCTCTAAATTTTCACTTAAAGATCAGGGTGGTCCAACAATATGGATATACCGAAGACTGCATTTAGGACCCGTTATGGACATTATGAATTCCTAGTAATGTCATTCGGGTTAACTAATACTCCAGCAGCATTTATGGATTTGATGAATAGAGTGTTCATGCCTTATTTGGACTAGTTTGTTGTGGTATTTATTGATGATATCCTGGTCTATTCTAGGAATGAACAGGATCATAGTGAGCATCTCTGAATTGTATTACAGACCCTGAGGGAAAGACAGTTGTATGCTAAGCTGAGTAAGTGTGATTTCTGGCTTCGAGAGATATCATTTTTGGGGCATGTTGTCTCTTCTAAAGGGATTAGAGTTGATCCTAGTAAGATAGAAGCGATTGTTAGTTGGAAGCCACCACAGAATGTGACAGAAGTGAGAAGTTTTCTGGGTTTGACTGAGTATTATCGTTAGTTTGTTAAGGGATTCTCGGTGATAGCATCCCCTTTAACTAAACTCTTACGGAAGGGAGTGAAGTATGAATGGTCTGATAAATGTCAGAGTAGTGGTCTGATAAATGTCAGAGTAGCTTTGATCAGCTGAAAAGTATGCTTACTAAAGCTCCTGTATTGGTCTAACCTATTTCTGGTAAGGAGTATGTTTTATTTAGTGATGCATCTGGAACTGGTTTGGGTTGTGTTTTGATGCAGAAAGGAAAGATAGTTGCTTATGCCTCTAGGAAACTAAAGACTCATGAACAAAACTAGCCTACATATGATCTAGAGCTTGCAGCGGTAGTGCTTGCCTTAAAAATTTGGCGGCACTACTTGTATGGTGAAAGGTGTAAGATTTTCACATATCATAAAAGTCTGAAGTATCTACTTATTTAGAAAGAACTCAATCTCAGACAACGGCATTGGTTGGAACTATTTAAGGACTATGATTGTATTGTGTATTATATCATCAGGGTAAGGCTAATGTTATGGCAGATGCCTTGAGTTGGAAGACAATTTCAGCATTATCAGTGAAGCAAGGTGAATGGGAACTTGAATCTGATGGAGCTTTAATAGCTCAGTTGAAAGCAAGACCTAAGTTGAGGCAAGAAATTTGTGATGCTCAGAGAGCTGATAATAAGTTACAACAACTTATCTTGGTTACTCAGGAAGGTAAACAGTTTGATTTTTCTGTGCAAGGTGATGGTGAATTGTATTATAAAGATCGGTTGTGTGTGCCAGCTAATGATGAACTAAAGAGGAAGCTATTGTTTGAGGCTCATAATACAGTATTTACTATACATCTAGGTGGAAACAAGATGTATCAGGATTTGAAGCAGTTTTACTGGTGATCAGGTATGAAACGGGATGTTGTGGATTAGGTAGCAAAATGTCTGACATGCCTGCAGGTTAAAGCTAAGCACAGGTCCCATCTGGTTTGTAATATCTTATTTCTATTCCTCAATGAAAATGGGATAACATTACCGTGGATTTTGTCACTGAACTTTCTCTTACTCAAAGGAAGCATGATGTTGTGTGGGTAATTGTGTATAAGTTTACCAAATCTGCTCATTTTTTGCCTGTTTGTCCTGACTATTCTATGGATAGGCTTGTAGACTTGTATGTGAATGAGATAGTGAGGTTGCATGGAGTACCATTGTCGATTATTTCTAATCGTGATCCTCGATTTATTTCGAGATTTTGGAAAAGTCTATAAGAAGCATTGGGTACTCAGGTTAAGTTTAGTATTGCTTTCTATCCCTAGACAGATGGACAATCTGAATGAGTTATACAGATATTGGAAGATATGTTACAGGGTTGTATGTTGGAGTTTTCTGGGAGTTAGGATAATTATCTGACTTTAATGTAGTTTGCTTACAATGACAGTTATCAGACGAGCATTGGCATAGCGCCTTATGAAGTATTGTATAGTAGGAAGTGTAGAACCCTAGTATATTAGGTTGAGTTAAGTGAAAATAAGATGATCGGGCCAGAAATTGTGAGAGATACTGAAGAAAAGATTCAGATTATTCGACAAAGATTGAAAGCTGCCAGTGATAGGCAGAAGTCTTATGCTGACCTAAAAAGGAGAGATATTGAGTATCAAGTAGGCGATAAGGTGTTCTTGAAGGTGTCACTATAGAAATACATACTTCGGTTTGGAAAGAAGGTAAGCTTTGTCCACGATTTATAAGTCCTTATGAAATTCTAAAAATAATTGGACCAGTAGCTTATCAGTTGGCTTTGCCTGAAAAATTGGCCCAACTACATGATGTGTTTCATGTTTCGATTCTAAGAAGATATCGGTCTGATGCTTCACATAAGATTCCTATGCAAGAAATTCAATTGCAACCAGATTTGTCTTATGAAGAAGGGTCAGTTTTGATATTAACCTGAGAAGTTAAACAGCTCAGGAACAAGTCAGTGCCTTTGGTAAAAGTACTCTGGCAACATCATAGACTTGAGGAAGCAACATGGGAAGCAGAAGAAACCATGAAAGCTCAGTATCCGCAACTATTCGAATCAGGTAAATTTTGAGGATGAAATTTCTTAAGGAGGAAAGAATTGTAATGCCCTATATTAGGAGTTAGAATATTGAGGAATTTCAATACATAGCATGCTTTACATAAATAAGTTTTTCTTATTTGTGCATATGCATTTTGGACTAATGCAAAATTTGAACATGCATTCATGACCTTTTCCGAGTACAACTGAGTTATGGAATGTGATTAAAATGTGATTTAGCAATTTTGGTATATTTAAGATGTTTTGAGAATTTTGGAGAGTTTTAGAAAAACATCGAAAATTGGACCAATCCTATTGTGACATGTGGAGTGATTAAAGATTGACATGTGGCATCATTTATTGAGTGACAAATGGCTTGACATGTTGGAGATATGTGGTAGCTTGCATAAAGGACAAATGGCTCACATGCAAAGAGCCATGTGTCAAATTGATGGTAACCCACGTAGGCACATGTTTAAGTAAGGAGATTTCTGCATTTTGCATGCTCTTCATCGGAGTTGATCTTCTTCCTCACTGAAAATCACCAAACCTTTATCTCGGATTATTGTTTTTGATTTTAAGTTAGTATTAGTCTTTGTAAACAAAACAATTCAGCCCACCTAAGAAATTGTTCTCGTTGGTTTTGCTTCTTCAACCCATCCCCGAACCCTGTTCATCATCACTCTCACTGTTAAAGAATTACAGAAAAATCAAGTAAGTGATATTCTAACTCTCTAAGTTCTGTGAATGCTTCAGATGATAAGTTAGTGTTGGAAATGAATTCATGCATAAGTTGGATGACATTTTATGTTGGAAATATATACATGTATGAGAAGTTTATGTAGTGTGGTCTCGGTGAATGGATGTCCTGAATGACTCAGATGAGGATTGAAACTGTGAATGTGGAAAAAATGCTGGAAATCTAAAGTTGCATATATTAATCGGATTTTGATAGTAAGTGAGAAGTTTGGAATTGTAAATTATGTGCATGTACTGATGAGCTAAAAAGGAGTAAAAGGGATTGTTTGCAAGTTATTGGAGTTAATTGGTGGAGATTGAGTTTCAGATAAAAACACAGTAGCTAGAGAGGAAAAAGATGATTAAAACGCAGTAAAGTTCGTCGCAACCAACTTGAAGGATTTCAATTCTATGAAAGTTTGCCACGGCTAACTCTTGGGTTCGCCGCAGCAAACTTTTAAGAAAATTGCGAGGAATTTTGTTATCTGGAAAGTTCGCCACGACCAACTTTTGGCTCGCCGCGGCGAAGTTTCCTGATAGCTTGCTTATGCTTCAGTATTTTGTGCATAACTTTCTTGTAGTTATCCAAATTAAGTGATTTTTTATTTGGATTAAACTAGAGACATAGGGCTGAAATTTTGTTGAAGAAATAGAGTTCTAATTCTGCCTCTAAGAATATCAGAATCTGATTGGACTTTGAGATAAGAATTCTATTGAAGCTTAAGAACAACCATTAATCTTTTGGGAATAACTTTCAGTATACTTACCCAAATTGGATAAACTAGGTTTCATTGGAAACCTAAGACAAAGAGCGAAGATGTTCTAGAAGGAAGTATTACCTAATTACCTCGGCTTCCTGATGAGAATAATTGAACAAGGTGAAACCGAAAGTTGGTTATGAAATAAATTTGGATTAAGCAATTGAGTATGGTTTCAAATGTTTGACAATGTGATAAGATTAAGGATAAGAAACCCAGATTTTTGACATGAACATGCATCATATATATATTCATTATACATGATTGTGTATAATTGAATTTATAATTGTGCACAATAGTGATATGTTCTTGTATTAAATGCTACAGAGGAATACATCGAGCGACCGATTCCAGATATTGTCAGAACTTCGAGACAATAAGTAGTAAGGGAGCATCGGTAAGTAATTTAGATGGTATTATTTGCTGATTGACTTTAATCCATTGAATGATCTGCAAAGCTGTTAGATTGATATGTTTGAATTTTGGCATGAAAGCCATGATTGGCTAATTATGTTGAACATGAAATGAACTTGTTTGGTTTTAAAAATATGAAGTCTTAGTAGTGGGTAAATAGGCATGCCTAGAAGGGTCTGCAGCTGCTCCTGTTATTAACACCTCGGTGTCTCCCGATATCGAGACATATGTCTCTCCTGCTGATACCAATCATGGCATCTTCTGTATAAGTCCCGTTACCCACTTCAGTAAATGGATTTAATAGTCATATGATTTTGTATTCTAATTTTTGTTTGAATTTGATATAAATAAGAAATTATGTTCTGATTATGAAGGGTTTATACCTTCTTTTGATACTTAGTTCTATTTCTGTATAATCTATCTGAGATCCAATGTAATATGTATGAATTGTTCGTTCCGATAAATTGTTAATGCATGCTTTTAATATATCGTGATTGTTTATAATTAGTTATCAGTTTATGCATAAATTAGTTATTACTAACTAAGCTTTATGCTTATCACGGTGGAATTATGTCGTGTAGGTTCTGAGAGAAGGAAAAAAAGACTGGGACGAGTCAACCGCAATGGACAATAGAGTCTGAGTCTTGTTTTGCTAAAACTGTATTTTTTTAATTTATTTTTGGCTTATCTTTGATGTATATGACTTTGGATTTATTTGAAGGTTTATAATATCCTTAATTCAGGCTAGTTTCGGTTTGGAACAAGTTGTATTAAGCTCAGTGTATTATGATGTATGTTTGCTCTGAATTGCTTCTACTTTGAGCTACTGAGAATGCATGATGAATGTTTCGTATGTTTTGGTTTTGTCTCGATTTTGTATATATGTATGTATGTTATGTTTTCTGCATGGCTTCCCATATCCTCCTAGAGGGTCTCAGGACGTCACATCCTTTTGGTATTAGAGCATGGTTTAGGAGATTCTAGTTTAACCAATGTTTAACTATTGCTTCTACTGAGTGTACAAGTAGTGTTTTGACCTAATGTGGTGTCCCATATTTTGTCTATAGAATCACGATGGATGGCTCTCACGATTCTATTGACGAAGTAGACAAGAGCAATCAACCGGAACAAACTCATACGGTAATATCTTGGCCCTCTGGGGTCAATCGAGGTGAGGTTGGGATGCCACCTCCTCCTCCAGCTCAGAAAGAATCTTTGATTAAGCTATTCCAGGATATGATGACGTTGTTGCATCGGATGACAACACCTAAGGCTCCGATTGATCAACTGAGGAAGTATGGAGCCGAGGAATTTACTATAACATCTGTGCAGGAATCTGAAAGGGCTGAGTTCTGAATTGAAAAAGTGAAGAGGGTACTGGATGAGATCAGTTGTCCGGCTGAGGAGATGGTGCACTGTGCTGTCTCCCTTATGCAAGAAGCAGCTTATGAATGGTGGAAGTTTGTTCTAAAGAGTCCTCAACTACCGGTACCTCTGACTTGGGAATTCTTTGCCCAAGAATTTAAAACTAAGTATAAGACGGAGGCTTACAGAAAGGATAGGTAGAAGCAATTTTTGAATCTGAAGCAAAGGGTTTTGTCAGTTGCTGAGTACGATCGAAAATTTAATCGGCTCAGTAAGTATGCTCCTGAATCTGTGCTTACTGAAGAGTTCCGATGCCATCAGTTCAAGGAGGGATTGCATGATTCTATCAAGAAGCATCTGGTAGCGTTTACTCTGTTGCAACAAGTTACTTACCATTAGTTGATACAAGCTGCAATGAAAATAGAAAGACAAGAGACGATCAGGAAGGAAAGAAAACAAAGAAGAGGCTTTACTAGAGGAGGCCAGTCCTCGGGGAAACGAAGTCGGGAAGGTACTTTCTCTACATCAGAAGTTGCTCAGAGATCTGTGACTAGGGGAAGGCAACAAAACTTTCCCACATCAATTGTCTCTGGTAGGGGTTCCTCTGGGGGTCAAGGTTTTGGTGCCCCAGAGTGCCCACACTGCTCTAATCATCGTTGGGGTGTCTGTTGTAGAGCTACAGGTGCATGCTTTTGTTGTGGCTATACAGAACATATGATTGCAAATTATCCTCTGAGACAGTCTGAGATAACACAAGCTAGTGAAGAGGTTTCTCATGCATCGGCTGGGAAAAAAGGCCGAGGATGATATAATTAGAACAGAGCTAATTTGAGTTCCCACTTAGAAACTATGAATCGACCAGCTATGCCTACTGTTTCGGCTCGAGCTTATGCACTGAAAGCTCGTGAAGATCAGGATGCACCAGATGTTATTACTGGTATGGTTTCTCTCTTTGATTCTGAAATGTATACATTAATTGATCCTAGATCTACGCATTCATATATCTGTATTGGAGAAGTGTTTGATAAGGAGATGCTTATAGATCAGTTGGAGTATGATATCCAGGTAACCAGTCCTCTGGGTAGTAATATGTTGGTTAATCAGGTGTATAGGCATTGTTCAATTATGATTTAAAGAAATGATTATGTAGCAGATTTTATCATATTGTCTTTTCATGAATTTGATCTAATTCTGGGTATGGATTGGTTATCCAAGCATCAGGCAGTAATTGATTGTAAGACTAAGACAGTTATGCTTAGGAGACCTGATCAGTCTAAAGGAATATTGTAAGGCGTCCGCACTAGCTCCTTAGCTAATATGGTATCTTCTATTCAAGCCCGAAAGTTTCTCAGGAAGGGTTGTAAAGCATATCTAGCTTTTGTGCTTGATTCTAAGAAGGAGGGTGGTAAACTACTTGACATTCCTGTAGTGAATGAATTTCCAGATGTATTTCCTGAGAAATTACCTGGACTCCCTCTTGAAGGAGATGTGGAGTTATCTATAGAAGTTATACCTGGCACTGCTCCTATATCCAGAGCACCATATAGAATGGCTCCTACTGAATTGAAGGAGTTAAAGGTACAGTGACAAGAGCTTTTGGATAAGGGATGTATTCGACCCAGTTTATCACCGTGGGGAGCACCAGTGTTATTTGTTAAGAAGAAAGATGGCACACCACGAATGTGCATCGATTACAAGCATTTGAATATAGTCACAGTGAATAGGTATCCGTTGCTAAAGATTGACGATTTATTTGATCAATTAAAAGATGCAGGAGTGTTTTCGAAGATAGATCTGAGATCGGGGTACTATCAGCTTCGGGTAAAGGATATGGATATATCGAAGACTGCATTTAGGACCCGGTATGGACATTATAAATTCTTAGTAATACCATTCGGGTTAACTAATGCTCTAGCAACATTTATGGATCTAATGAATAGAGTGTTCAGGCCTTATTTGGACTAGTTTGTTTTGGTGTTCATTGATGATATTTTGTTCTATTCTAAGAATGAACAAGACCATACTGAACATCTCCGAATTGTATTACAAACTATAAGGGAAAGACAGTTATATGCTAAGCTATGTAAGTGTTATTTCTGGCTTTGAGAGATATCATAAATGTGATTTCTAGCTTTGAGAGATATCATTTTTGGGGCATGTTATCTCTTCTGAAGGGATTAGAGTTGATCCTAATAAGATAGAAGTGATTGTTAGTTGGAAGCCACCACGGAATATGACAGAAGTGAGAAGTTTTTTGGGTCTGGCTGGGTATTATCGTCGGTTTATTAAGGGATTCTTGATGATGGCATCCCCTTTAACTAAACTGTTACAGAAGGGAGTGAAGTATGAATGGTCTGATAGATGTCAGAGTAGCTTTGATCAGTTGAAAATTATACTTACTGAAGCTCCTGTATTGGTCCAACCTATTTCTAGTAAGGAGTATGTTTTGTTTAGTGATGCATCTGGAACTAGTTTGGGTCGTGTTTTGATGCAGGAAGGAAAGGTAGTTGCTTATGCGTCTAGGTAACTAAAGATTCATGAACAGAACTACCCTCCATATGATCTGGAGTTTACAACAGTAGTGTTTACCTTAAAAATTTGGCGGCACTACTTGTATGGTGAAAGGTACAAAATTTTCCCAAATCATAAGAGTCTGAAGTATCTGCTTACCTAGAAAGAACTCAATCTGAGGCAACGACGTTGGTTGGAACTATTTAAGGACTATGATTGTATCGTGGATTATCATTCGGATAAGGCTAATGTTGTGGCAGATGCCTTGAGTTGGAAGACAATTTCAGCATTATCAGTGAAGCGAGGTGAATGGGAACTTGAATCTGATGGAGCTTTAATAGCTCAGTTGAAAGCAAGGCCTAAATTGAGGCAAGAAATTTGTGATGCTCAGAGAGCTGATGATAAGTTACAACAACTTATCTTGGCTACTCGGGAAGGTAAACAATCTAATTTTTTTGTGCAAGGAGATGATGAATTATATTATAAGGATCGGTTATGTGTGCCAACTAACGATGAATTGAAGAAGAAGTTGTTGTTTGAGGCTCATAATACAGTATTTACTATACATCCAGGTGGGAACAAGATGTATCATGATTTGAAGCAGTATTATTGGTGGTCAGGTATGAAATGGGATGTTGTGGATTATGTAGCAAAATGTCTGACATGCCAGCAGGTTAATGCTGAGCACCAGGTTCCATCTGGTTTGTTACATCCTATTTCTATTCCTCAATGGAGATGGGATAATATTACCATAGATTTTGTCACTGGACTTCCTCTCACTCAAAGGAAGCATAATGTTATATGGGTGATTGTAGATAAGTTCACCAAATCTGCTCATTTTCTACCTGTTTGTCCTGACTATTCTTTGAATAGGCTTGCAAATTTGTATGTAAATGAGATAGTGAGACTGCATGGAGTACCACTGTCTATCATTTTAGATTGTGATCCTCGATTTACTTCAAGATTTTGGAAAAGTTTACAGAAGGCTCTAGGAACTCAAGTTAAGTTTAGTATTGCTTTCCATCCCTAGATAGATGGACAATCCGAGCGAGTTATACGGATATTGGAAGATATGTTGCGGGGTTGTGTGTTAGAGTTTCCCGAGAGTTGGGATAACTATCTGACTCTGATGGAGTTTGTTTACAATAATAGTTATCAGACGAGCATTGGCATGGTACCTTTTGAAGCGTTGTATGGTAGGAAGTGTAGAACTACGATATGTTGGACTGAGTTGAGTGAAAATAAGATGATCGGGTCAAAAATTATGAAAGATACTAAAGAAAAGATTCAGATTATTCAGCAAAGGTTGAAAGCTGCCAGTGATCGGCAGAAATCCTATGCTAACCTAAAAAGAAGAGATATTGAGTATCAGGTAGGAGATAAGGTATTCTTGAAAGTATCACCATGGAAACACATACTTCGTTTTGGGAAGAAGAGTAAGCTTAGTCCGCGATATATTGGTCCTTATGAAATCTGAAAAGAATTGGACCAGTAGCTTATCAACTAGCTCTTCCTGAAGAATTAGCCAGGTTACATGATGTATTTCATGTTTCTATGTTGAAAAGATATCAGTCTGATGTTACATATAAGATTCTTGTGCAAGAAATTCAAGTGCAATCAGATTTGTCGTATAAAGAAGGACCAATTTCTATATTATCCAGAGAAGCTAAACAATTTAGAAACAAGTTAGTACCTTTGGTAAAAGTCCTCTGGCAACACCATGGACTTGAGGAAGCAACATGGGAACCAGAGGAAACCATGCAAGCTCAGTATCCGCAATTATTTGGATCAGGTATGAATTTTAAGAATGAAATTTCTTAACTAGGAAAGAATTGTAACACCCCATGTTAGGGGTTAGAAAATTAAGAAATTCCAGTACATCGTTTGCTTTGCATAATTGAGTTTTCACT
>JANZLC010000202.1:42896194-42914996 GCA_026413385.1 Erythroxylum gracilipes
GCGGCAGTCTCTACTGAAGGTGACATTACCAAATTGTGGCACATGCGTTTGGGACATATGGGTGAGAAAGGTTTAACATTGTTAAGCAAGAGAGGCCTACTTTGTGGTCAAAGTACTGGTAAGATGGACTTTTGTGAACATTGTATCTTTGGGAAGCAGAAACGAGTCAGTTTCAATTCTCCAGCTGTTCACAAAATTAAAGGTACTTTGGATTATATTCATTCTGTCCCATTTATTTTTGTCTCTCTTTATTTTCGTTATTATTTATCGGGCTATTAAATTCAACCGGAATCCGATCCGAAGGGCATTTTATCTTAACAAAAAGGATAGAAGATTAATGACTTCTAAAGAGTCCATTTCGAGCATGATACGGCGGTACTCCAACAACCACGCCAGTGTTACATGTTAAATATAATAATTTATAAATTATACTATTTTTTAAATTATTCAATCAATTATTTATAAATAAAAGAATTTAAAATGTTGTTCAATTTCAACATCATTCTCTCTTGGCTTTCTTAACTTATTTTCTTGTTGGTTCTATTTAAAGAAAAAATAAGGATAGGAACTTATCTATGTTTTGTTTGTTTCTATGTTTTTACCATTGAGAATTTTATTTTTTAAAGTAGATTATTAAAACCCTAGTTACAAATATTTATATTTAAACATACGTAAGATGTATTAAATAAATATTTTTATTAAGTTATAATTAATGATTAAAAAACTCAACTAGTTTAACCGTAAACATCTTGAACAACCGTAAATGTCTTGAACCATCTAATTTTTCGGTTTAGTTTTTAATTTTTGGTTTTATTTACTTTAATAACTCTTGTTGTTAAAATTGATTAGTTTATTAATTAATTCGTCAATTTTTTAAAATAATAAATTATTACATATAAAAATAAACCAATTAATTTTTAATGAATAATCTCTTTTTTAATTGAATTTATAATTAAACTTTAAATTTTCGAAGAGTAAGATAATCTTAAATTTTTAAATTTTATTCATTTTTTAGCCATTTTAAAGACGATCTAATACTATTTGAATCTTTTTAATTTAAAATTCCTTGTTTTACTGGTTTGACTGTATAATTTTAACGTAAAACATATTTAGAATTCAAAGACACGTGTTTAAACTTTTTCTAAGTGGTGTTTTAGTATTAATACACCTAGTTAATACAGAGCCAATAACAGATGAAGGATTTTGCCTTCGATATTATATTATTTATGGTCAATAACATTGAATTTCTAGATATTTGAGCAACTTAGAGTAGAAATGTCAAATACGGAAGACGATACATATAGAGTGATTTTATACTCCGAGTCTCTCGCGTCTTTAAAATTGCATGCCTCCATGCATGTTACGTGAAGTTTAGTGGTGTCCTATACCACCACCGCCGCCTCCTCCGAAACCACCTCCACCTCCAAATCCACCGCCACCGCCACCTCCTCCTCCACCTCCACCACCGAATCCACCTCCAGAACCACCTCCTATTCCTCCTCCAAATCCTCCACCTTTACCGAAGCCACCTCCAACTCCTCCTCCTGATCCGCCACCAAATCCACCACCACCACCAAATCCACCACCTTTTCCGATACCTCCACCAATACCACCACCCTGGCCAATTCCACCGCCTAGTCCTCCACCCTTCCCAATTCCACCGCCTAGTCCTCCACCTTTTCCAATTCCACCGCCTACGCCGCCGCCTTTGCCGACTCCACCACCTAGTCCTCCACCTTTCCCAATGCCACCACCAAGTCCACCACCTTTGCCAATTCCACCCCCAGCGCCGCCACCAAGTCCACCGCCTTTGCCAATTCCACCACCAGCGCCGCCACCAAGTCCACCGCCTTTGCCAATTCCACCACCAGCGCCACCACCAAGGCCACCACCTTTGCCAATTCCACCACCAGTGCCACCACCAAGTCCACCACCTTTGCCAATTCCACCACCAGTGCCACCACCCTTGCCTATTCCACCACCGAGCCCGCCCCCCTTGCCAATTCCCCCTCCGAGCCCTCCTCCTTTTCCAATTCCACCGCCAAGTCCACCACCCTTGCCTGCTCCACCACCAAGCCCGCCACCTTTACCAATCCCACCACCAAGTCCACCACCCTTACCTATACCACCTCCTAAGCCACCGCCTTTACCTATCCCTCCACCAATACCACCACCCTTACCAATTCCACCTCCTAAACCTCCACCCTTGCCTATTCCGCCACCAATACCGCCACCTTTTCCAATACCACCTCCTAGGCCACTTCCACCTCCAGCACCACCTCCAAAGCCACCACCACCACCAAAACCACCTCCACCTCCACCTCCAAACCCGCCTCCACCACCTAATCCACCACCATTCCCAATACCTAAAAACTCCTCCTCCTCATCTTTCTTAACAGTTGCCACATCTCTGGCAACGACACTCACAACAAACACATGCAAGCAAAGCAAAGCCAGCAAAGCCAAACTCTTAGTGCCACAGTCCATTTTGTTTAAAATTCTCGGACGCTGAGCCCCACTGATGAGTGTTGAGATACTTGCAGAGCTCTCTTATTATAGCCCACAGGTCTTGTGCTCACTGTTTGTTACGCATTAAATTGCCCCAACCACTAACTGCTGGCCACATTGAATGCCAATATTAATTCTATCTTTGATTAATTTCACGCGTTTGGTATAGTTGCAAATTGCAGTGCACCAATCTCCCAGCTAGTTTTCACAAAAGCAAAATCCTGACATAACGTAGGTACGTAACCGAATCGAAATCCAAGTCCAAAGGATAATGTGATAGTTCGGTTCTTGCTGCCACTCTTACATTAATTAGTAGGCCTAGACCATGCTCTGTCCTGAGTGGATATCAGTACCTGTGTAAGAAATCACTCTTCCATCTTTTGCTCAGTCACGTCAACCCCTTTTTTAAGTAAGAACATTAACTTTAGGAATTCGAGCCTAAACAATTAGTAATTCAACTTACCCCAACATAATACTTGAAATATACACGAGTGTTTGTTTAGCCAACGCAGTGACATTAGTATACTAACCAAAAGAAAAACAGTCATATAATAAAGATTATGTGTTGATGTTTAAAGATGATTTAGTATAATAAGTGTCAGTAATTGTCAACAGGTACTTTTATATGTTTAGTTAATTATACGATGTTCGTGAATTTTATAATTCTTATAATTATGCATTAATAAGCAATTTATAATATAAAAAAAATTAGTCATGATAATTACTAAAATAATGACTTTTTTATTTTATTTTATTAAAATGAACTTAGCTTTGGGTCTACCGACTCCCAAAGTCATTGGTTGACCTTGTCACGTCGAGTTCTCACCTATAATGACGGTGGAAAGAGATTAACTCAATCACAAGAGGGTTGATCGCGGTCATGGGACATGAACATGAAGTACTAGTTGTATACATATACATGGAATCCCGAGGACAATACGTACATCAGTTCCATGGTTGCATGCCCAGTCCAGTAGTTTAAACAGTAAAGTTAAGGATAACTGGATAACTATACTCTCTCCAGTTACGGAGCAGAGTCACTCAGGTTTAGGAAAAGATGGCGACTACAGGATGCTGATCTTAGCCAAAACGGTTTTGCCATTATAAAGAAGGCAACTGCAGGATCAAGAAATGACCTTTAGAACACAACTAGACAAGAAGACAACTAGACAAGATCAACAAAAATTAATCAATTGTAACGTGGGAGTGTAGTTGGGGGATAAAAATAAAGAACAGAGTAAGATGCCCCAGAAATCAACTCAGACATGATAAGGTCTCTTTTTGAAGCACATTCTCGTGCATGTGCTTGACAGATGAAACATTTATTGCTTTCTTTCTCGGAATTAGACGTAATTTCTTTGTAGAGAATTAAGCTCCTTCAATTACTTGAATTATGCAATTAACTTTCTTTCGAAAGGTGGAATCGCCACTTTAGTCGTCCATACACTTTGACTCCACAGAGTTGTAAAGAGGTAAATTACGGTTTAATCTCACTTAGCTTTTCAGAAAGGCGACCTAATATTTGGTACGTACAATGAGCAACCACATTAGATGAATTCTCACACTGTCACTACTAAGACTCGAATAATTTTCTTCTTTACCTTAATTATATAAGATTCAGTTGCACCGTACAAAATGTTAAATGCCAAATTAAATGGGGCACAACGTCTTTAGAGGTTAGTTAACCTTTTAATCTGGTTAATTAATTACATAATGAACATTGTTAAACAGTATGGAATTAAGATTGGGAGGCAAATACTTGGAATTTTTTTAATTACAGAGTGTATAATGTATATGACAACATGGAGTGTTTCCTATGATGTATTCCAAAAGGTGGATGAGATCTTGACAGTACTCATAAGAAATTAAAAGTGGTTAGGTTAGGTTCTTGATAATTAAAGCTTTCAACAATCATTGAAAGGGTTGGCAAATGATGGGAACAAGTTTACGAGTAATTAATTTTTATGAATTATTAGACATATTTAAAATTAATAATTGTGATTCTACCAATTTATATAAAAAGTCAATGTACATATTTAGTACATAAGATTCTTTGTTTTGCGAGCATTTAAGGAGGGTTATTATTAAAAAAAATTTACAAAAAAATTATTTACGTGATTTGAACTTTTAACCTTCTAATCACAAAAAAATAAATTTTATCAGTTATTCTAAGACTCTCCCTCTTTATATATATATAAAGGATGATCAAATGTTGTTACATGTTTAACTAATTGCAACAACCCATTTATTATTTACCAAAAAAAACAACCCATTTATTATCTATTTTAAATTTTCTACCAATTTCATACTTGTATTGACGACTAATTATTAGCTAGACAAATAAATGTTATCAATATTTTTCTTCTAGAAGATAATATATTTGAAGACTTTTAGTTTGTTGTAAAGGAAATTGAGCAATAATAAATTGCCATGCTTGAAGAACTTGATTAATTTCTTTATATAAAGGAACAAAATACAAGATTTATGTGTAAGTTTTTGGCCAAAAAAGCAATTTAGCTTCTAACATTTATGTTGAAATTTGAATTAGACTATAATGTTACGGAGGGTTCAAAATAAACTCTAGCGTTTATAAAACGTTCAATACGAATCTTAATGTTTGAAAAATGTTCAAAATAGCACTTGAGTGGATGGAATTACTCTCAGAGTTTAGCCTCCGTCAGGAACTGTTTTTGACATTTTCTAAATATTAAAGTTTATTTTGAACATTTTTTAATTGTTATAGTTAATTTTGAACACATTAAAATGTAAAAGTTAGACTCAGACTTTAGGGTACTTTTCCAATCTAAGAAGTTTGGCATTTAAAGCTTGAGAACGACACCCCTCCCCCTCCCCCTCGGGCTTTCCGGTTTCAGTTTGCGTGGTTGACCCATGACCAATTTGGCCAAACTGTCAAGGACAATTGACATCCCCATATTTCAAATATTACTATTAAGCTCGGCCATTTCGCTACACAACTTCAACAATGGAACTCTACCACTTTTGGAAACATTTTTCACTGCAAAAGGTGACTAATGGCTCGCCTTCGGGGCCTTCAAACCCACCTGGATGCCAGAGATTCTGCCTCTTTGTGCGACCTGGAGGCGTACCTTCAACAGAAGCTTGAACAGATACTCGTTCAGGAAGAACTGTTCTGGCATCAAAAATCGTGTTGCCAATGGCTCGCGCAGAGGGACAGAAACACTAAGTACTATCACGAGGTCACTACGGGATGCCGACGGTCCTTGCAATGTCACTCCCTCTGCGATGAACATGGGTGTGAAAGTTCAGATCCAGGTGGCATTCAACGAATCGCCTGCAACTTATTTGCCAACCTCTACACCACTAGCCAGTCCACCCCGCCACCCCCTCTTCCTCCCGGTTTTCCCCCTCTCCCACTCCAGGCCCGTACGGATTTGCTCGAACCTATCTCTCCTGACGAAGTCAAGACTGCTTTTTTTGATATGAATCCTCATAAGGCGCCGGGCTTCGACGGTTTCACTGCGCATTTCTTCCGATCCCAGTGGGAACACATTGGGCCTGATCTCGTCCTATTCATTCAAAAAATCTTTAGGCACAAAATCTGGGAGCAAGCCCTGAATCATACTATCTTGGTCCTCATTCCTAAGACCCCCTCCCCGAGTCGATTACGCAGTCCCGGCCTATTGCTCTGTGCACAATCCTGTATAAGGCTAGCACCAAAGTGATTGTCAACAGATTGAAAACCCACCTCGACAAAATTGTAGCCCCCACCCAATGCAGCTTTGTCCCGGGCCGGCACATTATTGATAACATCATCATCGCCCAGGAGGTTATTCATTCCATGCGGAGGAAAACGGTAAAACCGGGTTTCTGGCGGTTAAGGTAGACCTGAAAAAAGCCTACGATCGGCTTTCTTGGGCTTTTATCCTCGATACGCTCATCGCTGTCGGACTCTCGGATTCCCTCATTAATCTTATCATGAAGTGTGTTTTGACAGTGACTATGCAGGTTAACTGGAATGGAGCCTTAGGTGAAGTTTTTACCCCTACCTGAGGTCTCCGTCAAGGTGACCCGCTTTCACCTTATCGGTTTGTGCTTTGTATGGAGTGCCTTGGCCATCTCATCACGAACTCCGTGGCCTGTGGACGCTGGTCGCCTATCACTTTAAGTCACCCAGGTCCCGCCATATCCCATCTGTTTTTTGCCGACGACCTCATCTTGTTCTCAGAAGCTTCTATTGAGCAAGTTTCCATTATTCGGGCCACCTTAGATTCTTTTTGCGCCGTGTCACGACAGCGCATTAGCCAGGATAAATCCCTTATCTTCTACTTTTGTAACATTTCCCCCTCCACGGCACGTACTCTTAGTCGAGCGCTGGGTTTCAAACAAACCCTGGATCTCAGTCGATACCTTGGAGTTCCCCTGCTTCACGAAAAAGTCACTAATAAGACTTACCAGTATCTGATCGACAAAGTCCAGCACCGCCTTTCAGGGTGGCAAGCCAACCTCTTGTCTTTTGCGGGTCGCCTCACTTTAATCCAGTCGGTCATCTCTACGCTCCCTACTTATACGATGCAAACGGTTCGCCTTCCTCAGGGTTTGTACGATGCTTTGGAGAAGATTATGCGTACCTTTTTATGGGGCTCCTCCCCCGGATATAGGAAACTTCACCTTGTTCACTGGGATCAAGTCTGCCAACCGAAGGAGTTGGGTGGATTAGGGATTCGGAACATTCATGCCACCAATGACGCTTTGCTTACCAAATTAGGCTGGGCTCTGATCACTAAACCCAATGCTTTGTGGGTCCAAATTTTATCGGCCAAATATAAGTTTGATGTCAATCATATCCCTCCCGCTCTCCCTCCGACCGATGGCTCCATGGTATGGAGGAGTATCAAGGCTATTTGGCCCTATGTGATTAACGACATGTGCTGGATGATCGGCGACGGATTCCAGACTCGGTTTTGGCTGGACCCCTGGGTCGCCAACGAGGGTCCCCTTATCCAACATGTTAATAATCTTGTCCCTTCCACAGAACTTGACCGTTGCATTCACCAATTTGTAGACAACACTAGTAACTGGGATTGACCCCAATTTCAACCTTTCCTCCCTTCCTCAATCTGGCGGGCCATTGCGGGAACTTCCCCTTCCAAGCCTTACCTCGGAGCCGACAAACTCCGATGGGGACCGTCACCTACTGGGAACTTCACTACAGCTTCGGCCTATGATATGATCATGGAGCACTCGCGGGCCCAACCCTACCGCTTATGGAAGACCATTTGGCATTGGCCCGGCCCCCAGCGTATCCGCACTTTTCTTTGGCTCTTTGCTCAAGACCTCCTCCTCTCCAACCAGCAACGCGCTCGCAAGCATCTCACTACGAGCTTGGACTGCTATCATTGTCGGCTGGAGGAGTCCTCGCTTCATGTTGTTCGTGATTGTCCCAAAACGCAACATATTTGGCTTACTTTTCCCCACCATGCCCTCCCTTCCACTTTTTTCACTACCACCCATCAGGAATGGCTCGCTACTAACCTCCAGACCCATCAGTTGGTTTCGGGCCTTGAATGGGCAGCTATCTTTGGGACAGCCTGTTGGTTCCTCTGGATATGGCAGAATCAGGCCCTTTTCGACCCTCAATTCTCCTAGCCGGTTCTCCTGTCACTATCATCCTCAATCATGTCCGCCTGAGTTCCCAGGCCTCAGCTTCGCTTTGTTGCGCCTGTCTGGCCCCTCGCGCACGATCTGCACAATTTATTGGGTGGTGCTCGCCCACTCCTGAGTGGGTCAAACTGAATACGGATGGGGCGTGTTGCAACGACACCTCCTCGGCCACTGCAGGAGGTCTCATTCGAAATCGCTCTGGCGATTGGCTAGGCGGTTTTGCTCAGAATATAGGCCGTTGTTCCCCGGTTTCAACTGAACTCTGGGGCGTCTACTCGAGTCTTCAGCTGGCCTGGACCCTTGGTTTTCGCCGCGTGATACTTGAACTGGACTCTATCGTGGCTCAAGAGCTCTTCTCCGACGCCTCACATCAGGCCCTGTCTCTCAATCCTTCGGTTTTGGGCATCAATGAACTTTTCATCCGAAACTAGATAGTTATTCCTCGTCATACCTATCGAGAGGGCAACCGATGCGCTAACTGGCTCGCCAACTATGCTTTTACTTTGGATCTCGGGCTCACCACTTTTGATAGGGCACCATTTGGGTGAGCCACTCTCCTTTTAGAAGATATGGCCGAGGTTAATCTTCCTCGGCGGATATTATAATTTGTGCCTTTTCCGTTGTTAAAAAAAAAAATTGAGAACGACAATGCATTCATTTACAGAATTCAATAGTACGCTTAATTAAATTTTCTTCCTCTAACTTTTAGTTGGGGCTCTCTTCAATTTTGCTTCAATTGCTGTTAAAGTAGCCGTGTCGGCGAGAATAGGATCCTTGCCTCACGGAGTAAGCTAGGAGGGTAGGCCATAGCGTAGCCTCACCTGTGCTATCAACTGCCATTGCAAGCATTAGGGTAGTGATTGCAAGATATTGAAGTTAGAACAAAATAAAATTATTTGATACATAAAATATGTTTTAATCTCTCTTTTAAGAATAATAAACTTAAGCATAGCAAGATGCTAAGCTGTGATAAAGGCAACATACGGCAGTAAAGAACCAACAGAGGATGAGATCTTGGACCTCTTACATCACATGAAACAGACCATTCTACATAATACTAGAACTCCACTTGTCTTCACAGACACATATTAATACCATATCTATGTTAAGTGCCTCCAGAGTGCTGGGCGATCCCTTGATATGAGGAGAACACGAGAAGCCAAGTAATCAAAAGAAGGGGAATTAAGGTCATCTGGGCCAATTACATCTTTGAGTTTTTGAGTGCTGCCACAGTCGGCAAAAGACTGCATTCCTTCGTCCTTCAGGGCATCATATACAAATAGGCCTTGACTACAAACACCCATAACAAGGTTTGAGTTCCCCCAAACTTGTGTAATGTCTGAATATTGCAAGTGATTATCTGCTTCTGGAAGAGAAAATGTGTTGACTAGCCTTTGCCTGCGCAATGAGTAGTGTTGCACCTGCGGACAAGGCTGTTTCTTGGTGGCTGACCTCATATTAGTGCACCCCATGTAGATGGAGTCTCCACGAGTGAAAACTGAGTGAGCATTGACACCCATTTTTGGTATCTTGAGACCTATACCTGATGGATTGCGAAGGTCCAACACATTAATTGAATCAGGGGTGCAGAACACACCATCATTTCCTTCAGCTTCCGCAGATGTTACTCTACATTCAACAATTCAACAATTTGAGTCATCAATTAACGAGAACTGAACGCATTTAAGAAGCATACCTGTTGCATATTGTTTAGTGCATTTAGTTATACAAAGTAAAGATATTTAAGGAGAAGAAGCAACAAGCAACAGAAAGGACAAAATGTAGAAGCAGAATAACGCAGATGGAGCTTGCTGTATGAACATCATCCCTTTCATCAAATGATAATGAATAAAATGATCCCCTTCGAGTATCAAGTGTAAGAGCACTCAACAAACTGCTGGAGCCTCTTCATAAATGAATGTCTATGATGATCAAAATTTTCCATTTTTCCAATTAGGATGAGTATACTTCCAAAATAAGCTGTGAAGATTAGAATCAAAGCTCAAGATAACAGCATAATAAAGCAACAAAAGGTGGAATATATCAAGAATTTGAAAGTCAAGTGAATGTAGGAAAATTTTAAGAAGCATATGAAGCAGATTATCCATTATCTGACCTGCCAAACTACAAATTCATATGATCCAAGGAGAAACAGTAAATATATTCAAATAGACAAAGAATCGAGAAAATTGAATCATTGTTGATCTAAAAATTGTAAAAGGAGAACAGGATTTTGAAATAGAAAGTGTAAATGAAGGACAAGATTCGTTTAATCAAGACTTGATAAAGACTAATCAAAGCAAGTTGAAAATTTTTGTGGTTCCTTTCAGCCCAATCAAAACTAGGTATCAAACAGCTAAACATTTGCAATGGAGTACACTCGCTTTTCTTATCGGCTTGAAGTGGGGTGGGGAATCAACACCACACCCTATTCATACTTGAGTTAAGAAGAGAAGAGCACAATCAACAAAACAAGCAATAATCAACAGAAAAATATCTGAACAACATTAAATAATATCAAAAGCCATCAAAACAAGATGCTATTACACCAATAAGTGAAGCAAATGCAGAAAATGAAACTTCAAGAAAAACTGCAGAAAATGTACCAGCATGAAATAATTAGTAACATCATTGAGTAGAAGTCTCACCTTTGTCGAACACCACCACCTAACTCAGCATCTGTGTTAACAACATGTAGAGCAGAGATTTTTCTACCAGACAAAGAAATAGAAGTTAATGGTTGAGGGTTAAGAGAATTAACATCCCAAACAGATATTGCTTCCGTTTCAACTACAACAATTTTCCCTCTGTTTCTCCACTGCAAAGGGCTTGAATACTCCATTGCTAGGACAGGCTTCTGCAACTCCCACTTCAATATCTGCTGTCCATCACGAATATCAAATGTTTTCACAACCGTTTGAGAGCTAGCAGTTGAGACCATAAGAGGACCACATGGTTTATACCACCATTTTTGAGTTTCAGGCAACAATGTGTTGGACAATGCATTTCTTCTGTATGTTGCATTATTGGATAAGGGACCAAGTATTGTTCTTGAACTGATGGATCCTCCATCTTCTTTGTGAAAAGCTTTCACATCCTTTGTGTAAAAATCCCATGAACAAAAACCTGAATCAAGATTATTGCCAGCAGATGCAGCTACCACATACCTACCAGAGCATCCATCAGCACTAGCTGCACGGATTATCCAACAGTCTCTCCAAATGTTAGGCAGAACTCCTACTGGAGGTTTATACAAGGTCTTTTCCTGGAAATATTAAAGAGCATCGCTAAATTAATAAATTTCTGTAGAGAAAAAACTTGTTGATTCCATTAAGTCAATTGCACTCATTAATTTGCTTTCAATAATATAGAGCAAAACATGCTCTTCATAATTCAGCTTAACATAGAACTGTTTGGAAACCAACCAAGCGTCAATGAGATATTAAGCATAACCAGAAGCTACTCTTTGGAGCTCCTTTTCTTTTCTAAGTCCATATTTAATTTCCCTCTTTACATGCAAAGGGAAATGCAGAACTTATAGAACAAGAAATGATCACTCTCAAATACTTGTGCTATTTGAGTTAGCAACTGAAAATGGACAGGCGATGAAAGGAAGCAGAAAAGGGAAGTTCCAAAATTTTGGCAAATGAACAAAGAACAATATAATGATCAACTTTTGAGCAGAAATAGTTAGTACAAGAACATACCTCACAGTTAGCAATATCATAAAACGAACAAGATCCATCATCATGAGCAAGAACAACAGACTCACCCTCTGACACGAACCAGCCTCCTGTTGCATTCTTAGTACCTATCTCAGTAAGTTGATAGAAGCAAGTATTTTCGGCATCATCATCAACAATAATTGGATTAATATTTTCAACATCATCAAAATCATCGAGTTTCTCATCAGAGGCAAGAACAAGCTCCTCCTCATTATTGCTACTGAACATGTTTGAAGAGTCATCTTTTCTTGAGACTGCAGTGCCATCTGTTCCTTCAACTCCACAAGATGCGTAATTCACCATTGCATCTTTCACGGTTGCCTTTGTATCTTCCATAATAAGTGAGGCCAAAAACTCCTTAGCTACTGGGTTCTCTTCAACAGGGCTTGATATCTTCTGTTCCACGCCTAATTCTCTACTTAACTCAATAGCATCTGATTCGTGAAAATTTTGACAACTTCCTACGGACACCTTTCTTGATGCTCGATTCTGAAGCAACTTCTGATGAGGGAAAAGCCTAGCTTCAAGTTCATCACTGGTCAATCCTATAACCAAATTCTTATTACTATCCTCCACTTTCTTACTCTCGGTCTTCTCAACAACTTTATCATCTCCACCGTCCACTCTCAGACCCTTTGAATCAATATCATGTACCATTGTCTTTTCAATCCCTGATATTTTGTCCTGAATGTCTGAAAGAATCAACTTGGATGCTTCAGGGTTATTCATATCAAGCATTTCTTTCGTCTTTTTGATATCTGATGCGATCCTCTTCACTTTGCCTTCCAAAAAAGCTAGCTTTTCATGAAGCTTGCTCGGATATTTAACACCAACCTTATTACCAACTACCTCAGTCAGACCATTTTCTTTCGTGTTCTCCAAAGCCTTGGCTGTACTAGATTTTTCATTACATTCACGCAAGCAATCAAATTCTAAACTGGACCCAGACTTCTCTCCGCATAACTTATCAAGATTTACACCAGTAGCCACATTGTTGCAAGCCGGGTTCAAAACCTTAATCCTACTCTTTTCGCTCTCTTTACAATTCCTAACAATCCTAGCCCCAGTCCTCTTCCCCCCACTAGATACCAACCGATTATCACTCTCACCTCTAGAAACCCTAGAATCCCTAATAACCTTGATAAACTCCGAGGGGCTCGAGCTCCAACCTCTAGGGGCCGCCGAAGCCGATCGCCGCATTTTCCCAGCGCTGCCGTCGGCCATAGCAGTCGCCGTCTTGTCAACACGCGGCACTGAGCGGATTGCAGGTCTCTGTACTCGAGCACTGGAGCCGGTGTTCTCCTTGCCGGAAAGCGATCTTTTAAGAGTGGCGGAGTTGGTGTTAGGGGATAGGGTTTTGGTTGGCTTCTGGGCCGTGGATGTTTTGTCTCCGGCGATCGGGTTCCGGTCTCGCAGCCTGCGAGAAGATGGCGCCGACATTGGCCGAGGAATAATTTATACGATTAATAAGTTGTTTTGTTTTGTTTTGAAATGGAGATTAGAACAGAGAGGGAGATGAGAGAGAGTTTGATGATATGGAAAATCCGAAAATGTTAGGATTGGGCGGCAATTTTTATTTCAAATTCTTGGAGGTAAGACAAGGACAAAAAGCAATGACCCGACTGCCACTTGATAAATCCAATTCCATTGACTTGTTAATAAAAAGAAAATCAAAACAAAAACGTTCAATTAGAAATCTAAGCGTAGTGTACTCAACTTTATTTTAAACTAGTTAAGAAATTATCTAGGATAGATTCAAAAAAGAAAAATATATTAAAAACAATTTGAAGAGCAAAAAATAATCAAATATATGAATAGATAATTGCATAAATAAAAATAAAAAACAAAGTAAGAAAATAAATAAATAAACAAAAAAGAAAATAAATAGGTAAGTAAAACAAGCACGTAATTAAAAGAGAAAAAATAAAAGACAGATACTATAACAATAAAACAAAGGTAAATATTATTAATAAAGGTATTCAGACCCTTTATGGGGTGGTTGAGTTAATGGAGTAGAAGGACATGGAGCTAAAAGGTCCTGTGTTTGATTTCCCTACTTACGCTCCCTCTATCGAACCTGTCGTACAGGACTTGTCTAGTGCAGAGTATTCAGTTTACATGATTTGCAGGCTAATGCGTCAATCCGGAGTTTTACCCAGTACACACCCAAATGGTAGCAATTGCAAGTTCTTCCGTTTCAAAAAAAAATCAAGATAATTACAAGACATAAAAAACAAAGAAATAAGAAATAAACAATTTAAAAGGTCTATGAAAAGAGAATAAACTCTTTATGAAAATAAAATGACATATCTATATAAGATTCTTTACCCATATCTTAGCTTGTCTAAATTTCATATCGATGGTTAAATAATCGATAAGCTTTAATAAGGTCATATTATACTTGATCATCTCTCCTCAATTTTTCTTAAGTTTTCCTCTTTTTATCTTTCAGCCTTTGAGCACAATTTTCTCTCATTTTTCACTAATAGTCTTTTTGGAAACTTTCGAATTGAATTGAATTCAATTACATTAATGAGATTGAATTGAATTCAATTTACACTGTTTGGAACAAATTCAGTAATATTAGAATTGAATTCAATTACACTGTTTGGAACAAATCCAACAATATCATAATTGAATTCAATTATTTCATATGACACATTTATCCCTGACTAAAAAATAATGTTATTAACTAATAAACATTCATACTTACGTAGAGCAACTTATAAACATCAATTACAAGATTATTGAATGAAAATTAATTGATTTATTTTAGTTTATAAGAACTTAGTAATTTTAAAAATGATCGATTAATTAATAAATTAATCAGTTTTTAATAACATAAGTTATTAAAGTAAATTAAATTAGAAAGTTAAAACTGAACAAAAAAATTGGACGATTTAAAATTTTTACAGTTTAATCGGCCGGATCGGTTAAAATTTTTAATAAATTACTAACGAAAAGATTTTGGAGATTTTATGAAGTGTTTATGCTCTATCATTTATTTTACAAATATTTTACTCTATCTCCTTTCCTTGTTCATTCATAAACCTTACTATTATAATATAATCCTGAAAATCAAAATAATAATTCCACCCAACTACTTCGTTCACCTAACAACATGATCCATTAAATAAGCATAGGGTTCCTAAGACTATTTTTGATATATTGTGCCCGTACTAGACTAGAGAATACAAAACATTTTTCTCATTTATTACACAATAGAAAAATTATACATACATTTAAAAATTCTGTAGCTTTTCAATTCCCATGTTAAGAAATAAAGCCAAAGGTACAGAAGAATATAGAGCTTAATTATTGGCAAATTGTTCCACATAAACATAAAACGCGTCATCCAAGCAAGTCTGTTGTGATAGGGCATTATTGGGTTTTGGTGTCAAAAAAGCAGCAGTCAAGCCAAAGGAGTTCAATTCACGTGAATAATTGCGTGAATTGAACTTACGAAAGAGGTGGGTTTTAAACCCAATAATAAATTTAATTCCCTACATTCCAAACAGACTGTAAGTTGTTAGAATATCTCCTTTTAACATGTTCGAATTACTTAAGGGTCCGTTTGGTTCCATTTATGTTTTTCTGTAATAGCCTTTTATTTTTGTTTTATGTTTTTATTTATTTTTAATTAAAAAATAAAGACTTATTTGGTTGAGATTTCGAATATAAAAATTGAAAACAAAAACTTGTTTTGTTAAGATTTGTAATAAAAAACTAAAAACAAAAACATGTTTGGTTTTATTATTCTATTTCTATTTTTAAATTATACTCTTACGTGAATTATTTTTAATATATTATATTATGTGTTTAAATTAATTAATTATCATTGGGGTTAAAAACAAAATATATGCATATTTATATAATTAAAGAAATTTGCACATTAATTGTGTATAATAAATTTTACAAAATAGAAAATTACATTAAGTCGTTAATCAATAAAAGGTGTTCATCATATTATAATTCTTCGAAGTATAATAGTATTATAATTTACGAAAAGAAACATAAATCAATTAAAGCTAATATAATCATTCTACATTTGTCTAACAATTTCATCTTACTTTCAAGATATACTTCGAAGTTGCCAGAATGATATTATACTTTACTTGAGAACTTGCATCTTTATTTTCACTTTCTTTAATTTGTTCTTCATTTTCAAATCATGAATTTCCTTCAATTTATTTAATTATGCTCTGTTATTTCTTTCCTGTTATTTTTTCTAGACACTTATATTTTGTTTTGAAACTTTTGAAAAATCTTTGCTCCAACATTATAAGATCATATTTCCCAGAGAATGTTTACGTGTTAATAAAGACTACATAGATATTTACGAAATTGAAAGTTGAAAAAAAGAAGGGAATATTTCACAAAATTACAATAAAATTTGTGAATATGAGGTATCTTAAAGTTGCATCTAAATTGAAAGTTGAAAGAAATAAGAGAATATTTCACAAAAATACATTAAAATTTACGAACACAAGGTCGTTTAGAGGTGCATATTTATTATTGGACATGTGTGTATCTTACATAGTAGAAAGGCCCTCTACTACTACTAATAATGATAGTAATCCTGGCATAGACATATGCAATATTTCATTAAAAGAGATGCAAGTAATGTTTGTTTAATCAAACATAAAATGTATGATATTTTCAATATTAGTAATAAAGTTAAAAAGGGTCACTGTCTTTTTGATCGAGCATCAAAATTAGAAAGCTAATTTGATTTAGACACCATTGCATATAGGCAGGACATAACATAGTAGTGAAATACTACAAACAACATACATTAAGATATGATACCTTCAACCTTACAAATAGGATATATGGATCAAAACATACACGTTATAGGCCTTTTGCAAGTTCCATGGAGAAAGCAAATTTGATTTGAAGCTTTCTTGCTCTTACCCTATAGCACCTTAAAGTCCATGAAGACTAAGTTGAGTTTCTGATGACTTTTGACACTTGGAATGAGTCACGTAAGGATATCCTAAAAAGCCAAAGTCTCGAATGAAAGATGACAACGACATCACCTCACTTGGCAAGCCTCTCTAATGTTATCCAACCAAACTTCCCTTTTCAAAAATCAGGCAAGATGCGACAAAACTGCTTAATGACTATCCCCGGTGAATAATCGAACTGCAAGCTTATGGATGAATCTGCATTCAAGAAATTACAACAAACCGAAATTGGAAATGCTATGAAATGAAATGGTCAACCTCATAGATCCTAAGAAAAGATTTAGAAAAACCAAGTCGCATTCCTTAGGGATACTAGGATATAATTTAAGCTCGTACTAGATAGAAAATCAAAAGTTGCAAATGTTTAATTAGGATGAAGGTAAAGGAGGTTGAGAGGAAAATGTGAAGAGACAAATCTTCCTTTTCCTACTATGGAACCAAGAATGAATTTTCTGATTGAGTTTTCATAAACATTTTAAAGGACAAATACTTCTAATAAAGGCACTTAAAACAATTACAAAACATAATAAATGAAGAAAAACGAAGGAAAAAGTTTAAAAGACCTGTAAGAAGAAAATGACCTCTTTACAAAAGAGAAGGATTTTTCTATATAAGATTCTCTACCCATATTTTTGTTCACTAAAGTTTCCTATTGAGGTTCAAGTCCTTAGTAAACTATAATAAAATCATATCATACTTGATCACCTCATCTCAATTGTTCTTAAGTATTTATTTTTTTCCTCTTATAGTCCCCAAGGACAATATTCTCCCATTTTCTCATCGTGTCAAGATATCTCTTTTTAACATGTTCGAACTATCTAAGTTTTGTCTCCCTTAACTTACTTTAACCCAACTTGTCCCTTGCCACTATATTACTGACCTTTTTTCTTTTTGTAAAGTTGCACATCCAATAAAGTATTCTTATCTTCGTCGCCGTTAACTTATGAATATGTACATGAATCAACACTTTGCTCTATAAAACATGGTCGACCTAATTGCTAACTTTAGTGGTATTTTTTTATCACATAAAACTTTTAATTCACCATTCTATTTAAACCAACCAAATTTGATACGGTGAACTATGTTATTATCTGTCTCCCTATTGTTTTGTATGATAGATCTTTCTGTAGTATAATTTATGAACTAATCTTTATTTTCATATCAAATGCAACCCCGTGACATAAAAAGTTACACTTTAGGTACTCAATCTTAGTCTTTGTTCAACTTAAAGCCCTTTGTCTCGAGCGTATCTCTCAAAGTTCTAACTTGATAATAACACCCTCTTTTGTTTCATCCACTAAAACAAAGTCATCAACAAACAGCATACACTAAGACACATCTCCTTGGATATTCTCAGTGAGCCCATCCATAACTATTTCAAAAAGGAAGGGCTCCACGAAGATCTTTGATGTAGCCCAATATCGATAAAAAAAATGATCTGCATCTCCTTCTATTGTCCTTACTCCAGTATTAACACCTTTATACATATCCCTAATTGTTGGAACCCGATCTCGTCGACCGGACCCCAACCGGAAAATGGAAAACGAAATGCAAAACAAAGCGGAACAAAGTGCGGAAAGTGAACTTATCAAATCAAGTCGGCAAATCGGATAACAAAATGCGGAAACAAATTAAAAGCGGAGGATCGCGAATCGGAATACAAATCAAATAGTGAACGTATCGAAGCGAAACGAATATGAATCGAAAGCAGAACAAAACAAACAAACGGATCAATTGGAGTTGAAACACATTCCGACATCCGTTGGAACAAATTATCTTAGAAAAGCATATCACGACGCGTTAGAAACCTTAGACTAATACGAAAATCCCGATATAATTTTTTTTCATTTCTTCCTCTTTATACAAAACCATTCCAATTTCTCTTTTGGAAATTATCCTTAATCAAGCTCAGTTCATAAATTTCTTCTTAACCAAGTCATACTTATCCCAAATTTTCAT
>JANZLC010000202.1:42915096-42931018 GCA_026413385.1 Erythroxylum gracilipes
ATACATCTATTTCACAATACATATACAAAACACTCATTGAATTTCATTTAATATTTCTAAATTTTCACTCAAAATTCGGGGTCCAACACTAATAACCCTTATTTAGGTCATATGAACTTCCTTAACTTCTAAACATCTCTACATGACTTCCCTAAATACCATGTCATAGGCTTTATAAGTCAACGAAAACTATATGTAGGTCCCTCTATATATCCTTATAATATTCCATCAACAGTCTAAAGAGTATAAAGCTTCTACCGTAGACTTTCCTGACATAAAACAATTTGGTTATTTGAGATAGTTACACCCTCTCTCACTATTTTTCTCAATTACGTCTCCCATAACTTTATAGTATGTCTGAGTAGTTAGATGCCTCTATAATTTTTATAACTTTGAATGTCTTCGTTGTTCTTGTAGAGAATGATTAGTACGTTAAGGCTCCACTCATCCAATATTTGGACAAACTTGAGGATTATATTAAAAAAAACTTATTTAACCTGATGAGTTATCTATAGAGGTATCCTACTGCCCTTCCACTCTTCATCTTTCTTAAAGCTCTTTTAATTTCTTTTCTCTTGATGTACCAGTAATAAGTGAAGTTACGATAATTCTCAAAAGTGTTAAGATTAGCCATGAAAAAATGTCATCTCTACTTTTATTAAAAAGACTATAAAAGTACTTTTGTCATCTTCTCTCTATATCATTTTCATTAATGAGTACGTGTCCTGCTTCATCCTTTATACAACAAACTTGATCCAAGTCTTTCACTTTCCATTTTTTAGCTGTTACCAGCTTAAATATATCCTTTTCCCACCCTTTTTTCTAATCACCGATATAAGTTCTCGTAGGCTTTACTTTTGGTTTATGAGACTATCTTCTTTATTATTCTCTCTCTTAAATACCTTCTCTCCATTTGTATTGCTATTTAATAAAGTTTTATAAGCAACAATCTTGATCTTCACCATCTCTAGTACTTCTTCATTCCTAAGGATGACAACTGAACCCATGTCCGATTCGGCCTAAAGTCAACAACTCAAGCTTGGGTTGATTCACTCAGTCTATTGTCATCTCTATTCATTTCACTACCAAAGCTCCTTCTTACTACTTCTAATTCATTTAAAAACTTCTAAAATCTCCTTAATTGCATTTCTTAAAAATCTTGTAACATCTAGGGGTGAGCATTTGGGCCAAAATTTCACTGTTCGGGCCAGGCCCGAATTACCCGAATTTTTTTTTATCTTACCCGACCCGAACCCGAACTTTTTCTTACCCGAGCTTACCCGACCCGAATTACCCGAAATTTTGTTCGGCTTTACCCAAATTACCCGAATTTGTTTTTTTTTGATAATTTTAAAAAAAACCTGAAATTTTGTATTTTTATAACCTAATTCGGGTAATTGGGCCGGTCCGAAATTTTTTGGAGTTACCTGACCCCGGCTCGAAAATAATTCGGGTAATACCCGAATTACCAGAAATTTGAATTTTTTTTACCCGAATTAATTTGGGCCGGACCGGATAATCGAGCCGGCCCGAATAATGCTCACCCCTAGTAACATCATATAAATTAATTAAATTAACGATTCATATATTAAAAATTGTCAAAATCTTAATCACGTTACTAACAATATCATTTTATTTTGCCAAAAGTCAAAAACAGGACGTAAATTTTTTTTAAAAAGGCAATGAGTTAATTTTGCCAAAAGCAAAAAAGGAAAGGAAGAACGGGGACTTGTAAGGTGTGAAATCGGAACGAAATTTTCTAGTAGATTCAATTGGTGGGCCAAATCATAAGCATATTCGGATCACAAATTCGAAGCGCTCCAAGAACAGCGGCCATCGCCGAACCACTAGTTTAGACTCTAGAATCTAGATTTGATAATTAGTACGAAAATATTTATTTAATTCCAAAACCAATAACTCATATTTGAAATTTCTACCTATTTTCCATTTTTAGCCACAAAACAACTTGACTAAAAAGCCATGGCGTCTCTAAGCTCTATTTCTCACTCTCCTATATTTCTCGCTCGTCTCTCGACATCACCTTCTTCTTCGAGGCCTTACGTTGTACCCAAAACAGCTGTTGGTGGATGTCCCAGACAGCTTGGTTTCTACAAGCACGGGGATGGTGCTGTTGCTGTACCGAAAACGTTTGCTTTAAGGTCGGCTCTTGATGAAGTATCTATTATCGACTCACCTCAAAATGAAGATGGGAAGAGTCAGCTCGTTGATTCTTTGAAGCTCAAATTGCTGGTTTTGCTCTTTCTTTCTCTGGTCATGTTGTTCCTCTGAATTTATTTATGACGTTGTTTTGACCTGCATGATGTAATAAACAGGCGTTCCGTTTATCCAAATATCATCTGAGTTTAGTATTCTTTGCTTTGTGGTGCTTTTGAGATGATTTGTTCACGACTTGGGATGCTGTCCCTTTATTCGTGCAATTTGATGGTTTCCCCATTTACTTTGGTTTCATTCGCTAATTGCAACCATTCACTTTTCCACGCTAATTGGTTTGGTTTCAGTCTCAAATGCCTATGATGCTCTATATTTTACTTTTATACCTAAATCATGTGCTTATTGCCCTGAGAATAATTCTCAATCTGGTAAACCAGGAGATTGTTTTTCTTGATAAGTGATTGCCCATCACATTACTCTAGTCCACGCATAATGGCTGGTTCAGTTTGGCATCCTGTGACGAAATACAGCAGATTACTGTTTGATAAATTTCACCACAACTAATTGTGGGATTGAACCTGAGATGAATTGGTCTAATGGCATGATTCATAGAGTTGTCTTTAGCAATTAAAAGAAGTTGGCGGTGTCATCTTTTTGAATTCAATGGTTGTGAAAGCCAGGATAGAAAAAGTTGCTCAGATCATTTAGTAGAAAGGATGGAGGAATACAAAAATAGTAGTCGTACAGTCAGGAAATTTTGGGAGAGATTCTTCAATTGTAAGCTGGATGAAAGCTTTTTGATGTGGAAAGATGTTTGATATCTGTGACTGTGCATGTGAAGGAAATAGATGGTAATTAAAACAATTCTGAGGTTTAGAGGAGGTGGATATGAATGAAAATCTGCTATTATGTCCAAGTCTTGCAATTTTTAATCCTAGCTCTCATAGCCCTGTCATTTATGGTCGTTGTTTGAAAAGTTAATATGATACAAATGCTTTATGGTCGGGGCCCAAATTTTGAGGAGCAGAGATATTGATTCACTTTTGAATCTTGTTGGTTTCAAGCGTACGTTGATGAGCATAGTATAATTTTAATCTTTTAATCTTTGGGAAGGTCATTTTTATTTTAAAGAATATTTTGATCTTCATATGCATGGTTTCCACATGCAGAGCATTGTTTCTGGCCTAAACAGAGGTCTCGCTGCTAGTGAAGATGATGTAAAGAAAGCAGATGATGCTGCCAAAGAACTTGAAAATGCGGGAGGCCTTGTAGATCTCACATGTGATATCGATAAATTGCAAGGGAGATGGAAACTGGTGTATAGCAGTGCATTCTCATCACGCACTCTAGGTGGGAGTCGGCCTGGACCTCCCACTCGAAGGCTGCTCCCTATAACTCTTGGCCAGGTGACTATGAATTCTTGTTTATTTTAAATCTATTTGTGCGTACTTTGGTTAAAGTCACTGGTGGCTGGTTCTTATGTGACGATGTGGCGCTTTGCAACTACTAAAGTGATGTCAAAAGTGCATTCCATACTTCACATTTATTGAAATCAAAAGAAAAAAAAGAAAAGAAAGCAGAACATTCAGTAAAATTAGATAAATCCTAGTAGTCTAACGTGTTTAGCATAACCTGTATTGGATTTCTTAATACAAGGTTTCTTGCTTTCTAAATGCAGTATTGGTTTTTGGTTAGGTCTTTCAACGGATTGACATATTAAGCAAAGATTTTGACAATATTGTAGAGCTTGAGTTAGGTGCTCCATGGCCTCTGCCACCTCTTGAAGTCACTGCCACATTGGCGCACAAATTTGAACTTATAGGTGGGTGCTCCTTACAGATTTATGTCAGCCTCTTGCACTGTTTAATCTATCTTGCCGGTTACCTGTGATTTCCATAGTTGTTTGTGATCTAAGAGCTTTTGGTATTTTATTATTCTTTCATGTGCTTGGGATCGAACAGGATCTGCAAAAATTAAAATAGTATTTGAGAAGACAACTGTAAAGGCAACTGGGAATTTATCACAACTACCACCCTTGGAGATACCGCGAATACCAGATGCACTGAGGCCTCCTTCTAACACCGGGAGCGGGGAATTTGAAGTTACCTACCTTGATGCTGATACTCGAGTCACCAGAGGAGACAGAGGTGAACTTAGGGTTTTGGTCATCTCATGATGCATTTTCTTGTTGCAGCTCTCTTAACATCCTGTAAAATCTAAAGCCCTCTCTGCACTGCGCACAAAGTTTGTCTTTGTTGTATGTTGATTCCAAGTTTTCTCTCTTGTCGCATTCTCGAATGTCCCAAACATGAAAGGGCAAAAGGCATGAACTTCTGCCTGTAACACACCAGATATTGTATAATTTTGCATCTTTTACCTGCAGTACAAAATTTGAAGTGTTCCAATTGCAGAATGTATTTTTCATTAACCAAATTTCTGATGATTGATTTACTACTCTGAACAATATAAGACACTGCATGGTTTAAGGGTGTTGAATGCAAGAGGTGAAACAAACTTTTCTCTACAACCAATCAGGAGGAGGTATACTGTTACAAAATGTTGGAATACAGGACTTTTGAACTCAAGCTTCCAAGTTTAAATTTATTTGAACTATTAATATTTATCAAAAACAGCCTTTTTATATTGTAATAGTAAGGCTGAGTGCTTCTTCAGATTTCGCTTTTTTGTTGGACTTTAGACTGAACATGATGATAATGAACTATTAATATTTAAGTTAATTTATAAAAATTATTTAAATCTTGTGAAAACGTAACTAGATTTATACTTTTTATTATATTCATTATAATGTTTCCAACCATCTAAAAAATGAATTTCTTGTTTTTTATAAAATAAAAATATGATTAAAGAACAAAAGGAGCCCATTCATTACGCCTGGACCAGTCTATCTCGTGCCTCTTCATCCAACCAAAATGTAAACGTTAGAAACCATAACGGCTACTTTTCACTTTCAAACTTCTCCCCCCAAACAAAAAAAAAAAAAAAACTATTTTCATACCCATACACTCCTAGTTCCATTTCTTTCTCTGCATTTCAAGTTCTCTTTCTCTCTCTTTCTACTTCATTCTTCGCAATTCTAAGCTTCAACTTGAAAACCTTTTTTCTCTTCTCTTGAATCTTTTTTTATCAAGTTGAAAAATCCAGTCTTGATCTCTCCATACAAGAAGATTTCAAGACCAAAGCTTTCAACTTTCTTAAATTTCCCTATCTGGTTTTGACACCAAATGGCTCCTACACCATCTTCTAAACTTAACCCAGTCCACGCAGTGAAGACCCCACAATCAAAGAACCGTCTCAATTTCACATCTGCGAGAACCCCAAATCCTCACTCTTGTCAAAACCCCAGCTCAGCACTCAAAGAAGCGTCACTCGGAGACCACCCTATTGAAGTTATTGGGAGGATACGTGATTTTCCTGACAGAAAAGAGAAACCCATTTCGATCTTGCAAGTGAATCCTGATAACCAGACTCTACGTGTCCGCACGGATATCGGGTACAGAGATTTCAGTCTTGATGGGATTTCTTTTTCCGAAGAAGAAGACCTTGACGCCTTCTACAAGAAGTTTGTAGAATCCAGGATAAATGGAGTCAAACTAGGGGCTAAATGCACGATAATGATGTATGGTCCTACAGGTTCTGGCAAGAGCCACACTATGTTTGGATGTTCAAAGCAGCCGGGAATTGTCTATCGGTCACTGAGAGATATACTGGGAGAGGGAGTAGAACGTAATGAAGAAAATGATGAGCAGATGTTGCCGGTCGGAAGATTTGTGCAAGTCAGTGTTGTGGAGGTTTATAATGAAGAGATATATGATCTTTTGTCCAGTAATAATGGTGGTGGACTCGGATTCGGGTGGCCCAAGAGCAATAGTGCATCAAAGGTAAGGCTTGCTTAAGTTGAGTTTGTTCTCCAATTAGCTTCACATGTGTTCTTTTGTGGCTGCTTTTTTCATTTGGACATGGTCTTCCAACAAACATTTTATGTGGAGAAGCCATTGAAACTTGGATTAGGTCTTAATTTGATTAGTTTAATCAACATAGCAAGCTTTTCTTGCAATACCAATTTTTATGGTGCCACTTTTAGGTAATAGATAATCGTTCTGGATTTTGATCAACGTATCCTAAACTAGAAGACAATGGTGAGTTATTGCTCTTTGATATTGTGAAAATTGGTAGCTAGATTTCTTTGTTTAATTTTGGAGGAACACATCAGTAACAAGGTGTGAATTCATGAGGTCACCCTGTGTAACTTTGTGAAACTTGAAGCCCTGAAATTGGAAATTTGGAGAGTAACAGGTGCAAATTCTAGCTTTATGAACATAAGTCTCAAAACTAAGCATATCATGTTTCTGCCGGCAGAGTGTTCTGTTAACTTAGAAATGGAAAAAAGGAAGGTAAAACATCAAAAATTTCTAGTTGTTGTTATGGAAATATCATTTTGCTAATTTCTTCCAGGGAAATTCTGAGTTTACTGAATTTGCAGGTAAGACTAGAAGTCATGGGCAAGAAGGCAAAAAACGCTACTTACATATCTGGAAATGAGGCTGGAAAAATCATGAAAGAGATTCAGAAAGTGGAGAAACGAAGAATAGTTAAGAGTACGCTCTGTAATGATCGAAGTTCCAGGAGCCACTGCATGGTTTGATTTATATGCAACTTCTTTAAATGACATCTCACCAAGTTGCTTTGTTATGCCTGATTTTTGTACTTATATTTTCAGATAATTCTTGATGTCCCAACTGTCGGAGGAAGGCTCATGCTTGTTGACATGGCAGGGTCAGAAAATATTGAGCAAGCAGGGCAAAATGGCTTTGAGGCTAAGATGCAGGTAAAATTGTCAAAAGTTTTCCAATTCTTACCCCAACTGTGTAGTAGGAAGGCCATGTTCCTCTAGACACTATTTCTCCAAGTTTCTCATTCTTTGTATGTCCCCTGGTAATATTGAGTTTCATGCTTTCGTTAATGCAACAGACAGCAAAGATCAACCAAGGAAATATAGCGTTGAAGAGAGTGGTTGAATCTATTGCTAATGGAGATTCTCACGTGCCCTTCAGAGATAGCAAGTTGACTATGCTTCTCCAGGTAAAATCTGATTGTTGTGTGCCAGTTATGGCTCTCTGGACAGACTCTTTTTAATTGTGTATTAAAAAGTTCTCTTCAATTTTATTTTAGGATTCATTTGAGGATGATCAATCGAAGATTTTGATGATACTATGTGCAAGTCCTGACCTGAAGGAGATACACAAGACAATCTGCACCCTTGAATATGGAGCAAAAGCCAAGTGTATCGTTCGTGGCCCTCATACACCAATTAAGGATAAAATGGGCGCTGATGATTCTTCTCAAGTCATTTTAGGATCTAGGATAGCTGCCATGGATCAATTCATATCTAAGCTTCAAATGGAGAACAAGTTGAGAGAAAAAGAAAGAAATGAGGCTCATCTACAGCTAATGAAGAAAGAAGAAGAAGTTGCTGCACTGAGAGCCCTTATTGAAGAAAAAGGACCTGCAAGTGAAGAAGAAATCAACTTAAAGGTGAATGAGCGCACACAGATGCTGAAATTTGAGTTGGAAAAGAAGCTAGAGGAATGTAGAAGAATGGCAGAAGAGTTCGTTGAATTGGAGCGAAGGAGAATGGAAGAGAGAATAATCCAACAGCAGCAAGAGGTTGAAATGCTAAGAAGACGCTTGGAAGAAATTGAGTTTGAGCTTTGTCGTTCAAGGGATGACACTTACGGAAAGGATTCTAGAGACGTGGATGGTAGCAATTTTGCCAGAAGGTTGAAGGGGGTTTATGCTGACGAGGAGCCAGGGATGGTTAAATCCATGGATTTAGACACGGGAGACCAAGAGCCATACGTTCGCGAGGTGAAATATGTCGCCATGGATGCTCCTCTTTATCCTGACAGCATTGGCATCCAAAATTTGAATAGCTATCCTCAGTCATGTACTCCAAATCCAACTGATGACATTTTTGCATTAAAATATGGTGACAAGGTATGTTTAAGCACTGTCTTCGAGGAAGAAGTAGAGGAGGAGGGGGAAGAACAAAAGCAGAAGTCAGATGATGAAGAAGTGGAGAAAGAAGTCATAGAGGTCAAGCAGATTGTTAATGATCCTACCCTTGAAGTCGATTACAGTTCACGTTCTTTGGCAACTTCTCCACAGAAATCTGAGACGCCAAGTCTGTCGAACTTAAAGTCAGGGGAGGAGAACAGAAGGTTGAGGATACAAAATATTTTCACACTCTGTGGCAACTACAGAGAGCTTTCTCAACAAATGAGAATTCCTACAACACCTCATGCAAACAAGGAAAACTCGCCTCTTCAAAAAGGTTTGCAAATGATATTAACAGATGATGTGAAGACAATGGCATCAAAGGAGAACCTCAACCCTTTAGAGGAAAGTATTCATGCCAAAGAAAGCCTGTGTGTGACTCATACCCCATTGAGCCCTCTCCCACTGACTCCAATAGAAAACAAACTGCCACCCAATTCAACTCCTTGCTTGTCTTTACAAGGTGATGATTCATTACTCAAAGTAGCTCCACATCTGAGTTCTACTCCTTTCATTACGCAACGAAGATACTAGATTTCACGACGCTGCACCTTAAATTTGAGACTCTACGAAGAGTCTCTGGCCTGTCAACGTTAATTTGTTGATAAGGGAAGTGATTACATGTTGTAATGGTAGTTGGATATATCTGTATGTCTTGGACATTTAACTGTTGTTTATGTGAAAATAGTTTTTTCATTCTTTTCCTGTTCATTACAGATACCATGTATTTCAAAGCCCCAAATCTCTTTATAGTGTGATTTGGTTGTGGAGAGGTTTTTCCTATTTTATTACCAAACCTAACATGTTTGTCTTCATTTGCCTGAGTTGGGCAAGCAAGAGGGAGAGAGTTTATGAAGGACATACGTGGAGTAACACAAAAACAATGAATTAAAGAGTAACACGTTCATATATGGAGGATTATACATGTTGAATCTCTAATATACAATATGTGCAAACTGAATATTCTCTACTCGTCTTCCTCTTTATATGCCTCCAAGACTGAAGATAGGTGGTCTGCTGTGCTCTTTGTTCCATACCCAGTTCGAGACTTTTCAGAGCCATTATCCATTGAAGGTTCTGCGTCTGCACAATGGTTCTGCTCTTTTGATCTTTGTTGTCTCGACGAAGATGACCCTTTAGACTTTCTTACACGAGAATGTTTTGGAATTGAGGGTTGGTCACGAGCTGACGACTCCGTATCAGCAGTGGAGCTCTGGTGCCGTCTTGAGGTTCGGCTGCCATCTCTGCTCCTGGTGCTACCACCGTCTCTGCTCTTGGTGCTACCACCATCTCTGCTCCTGTTGCTACCTCCATCTCTGCTCCGAACGCTATCTGAATCCCCGTTCTTGGAATCCATTGAATTGTTTGAAGAACGATGACGCCTAGACTGCCTCGGTGCATCAGAGCTCCTTTTAGTTGGAGAATCAGAGGGGGCATCACCTGTGCTTGCTGGACGCCTTGATCTGTTCTTCTTCTTTCCAGTGTCAGGCTGGCTTGCATCTATATTAGGACCAACATGGTTCACTAGCAAATCCCCATGCACGTGAAGTGTAGATATCATATTAAGAAACGAAAAGGAAAAGAAAAAAGTGGACCTTCGGGATGGGGATTGGCTGAACGGTTGGCTTCTTCCAAGGAATTTAAAGGTGCACTTGACATTTCAGATTGAAACTCATTCATCTGCAATTCAGCTAAGAAACGTGGTTAACAAATGTGATTTTTATGGTTATCCCATGTACCCACCAGTTTATTCTTTCATCTCTTTTCTTCTGAATGTTGCATGGGAAGAAACCATGAATGTCTTGAGATATAGAAGAAGAACTGAAAGATGGATCAATCACTGATGATGCAATGAAAATTGAAAAGAAAGGATATTGAATGGATACATACCCAACTTGGCTTACTTGCATCTGGACCATCCATTCCAATGTGTGCCACATGCTTCACATCTGTGGGTAATCCAATTTGCAGTTCTGGTTCTTTTTCATCTGCCAAAATTGGAAAGCCGCAGTTGATCACTTAACAACCTAAGATCGATTCCTGCCTTTTTTTTTTCTTTCTTTTTCCTTCTAGTTGTTAATCAGTTGGCATTTTGTTTTTGTTTTTTGAGAAGGTAAAGGTAAAGTTTGTACTTACCAAATATTTGAGAGAAGTATCTTAAACCTTTAAAGAGACCTTTCACTTTTGTTGACATTTTGCAGAAATTAGGCTACTTCCACCCCAAAACCTTCCTCTCCAGAACTGCTGCTGCACTTTGGAAAGCCACTTCTGAACCTCCAAATCAGGACAAAACAAAAAATGTACAGAAAAACCTGTAACGGTAAAAGAAAGATTGCATGATCCTATCAGCTTTTCCTTGTAGAGGAAATTGGAAAGCAGACCTTGAGAGAAAAATAAGTGAAAGGAGATGATGACAGGCTAAATCTCAGATCAAACATTCTCTGTCAGGTTCATGTTGAAGGTGTTGATCCCTCCAGCCTCTATCAAACAAAAATGAAAAAGAAAAACACATGTATGTGGAAGTTGAATTGGGGGAATTTACTCTTACAATTCTTGACTGTTTGTTTGTTGAAATGAACAATCAAGAAAAGAAGGTCAGATGGGAAATCTAAAAAAATTCCCTAATTCTAACACTTGATATTTGTTTTTCATGCTCATGCCCTGCCTGCCTACCTTTCTGCCTAAATATTTCCTGTTGCTATATTTGGAAAACAGCACCTGCACCTCCATTTTGCTCTTGGTCAATCTTTGTTCATGAGCTCCCCAGATTTGGAGGTGATTCACAAACTTCAAACTTCAAATCATTGTGCTTCATCTATTTTAAGGTATATTTATTTAAAGCTTTGTTTTCTTTTGCTTGCCTAACAAAAAAAGTCTCCTTATAGGCTATAAAAAACCCCCAAAAGAGAGTGTATTACAATTCTTTTCTTAGTGTCTTTTTTTTTTAATTTGATATTTTTATTTCAATATTCATATTTTAAAACTATCACTTACTTTTATGTATAATATTATTAATTATCACACAACTTGTTTATGCCATATTATTTATAGCTCAAAATGGGGTTTTATTAAAATATAAGAATTTTAATATAAAATTGGTGAAAATAAATAAAATATAATAAAATTGTATGATAATTTTAAAAAAATAGTATATGAAAATATATTTCACTAATTCTCTATTTATTTATAGATCATAATATTATATAAAAATAAATAATAATTTTATAATATAAAGATAAAAAAAAATCAAAACGCTAAAAAGTTCAAAGTGTATTAAACTGGTTTTACAAGTTATTGATTAAATAATTATATTCCTTTTCTTCACTTTTTTTCTTGCATTTTTTGAACTTCAATTTATTGCCATTGTCATTGATTTGTTATGAAATAAAAGTTATATAAAAACTTAAAATTTCAGTTTTCTAGTATAATTTTGCTTTTCATAAATATAGAAAGTGACAAGTTTTTCAAACATTTGCGTAACTTTTTATATTTTCTTATATGAAAAGAAAATTTATTCTTACCGTCTTTTCACTTGACATTGATTTGTTCTCACAATCTCCTTTTCAAAATGATAATGGGAGGCTACAATCCCTTTTCAGAGGAATCATTCAATGCTATGGCCTAACTCAAATAGCTTGCAGAAGATCTCATTCATTAGGGATTCAAATTTTATAGTGCCAGATTCTCCCAACTTTCTTCAACAGACACCTGAAATCGTTTCAGAATCTATCTTATATCAGGCATTCATTTGTAATAATCGAATGTCTGGTGATGATCAATAATGAAGACAAATGGCAAGCATAACACAATCAGAAGATTCAGAACCAGTGTAAGCTTGATAAGTTGGAGAGTTGATTATTCCAAGTGAACAATGGCTAAATTACATTACACAGCATATTGAGTAAATATTAGAAAATTCGATAAGCTACTAAACTTTCCGAGTTAAAGTTCCAATAATCCACTCTTGTGAAAGAAAATATTATTCTCAAGTCACACTCACTCCGAGTCTTCCTCAGTCAAATTTGATGAAAGGTGGAATGGTATTTAGGAAAAGTAGCAGAAACATCAAAACATGCATCATGAAGATATGATCAACTATGAAGCTTTCATATCATCCAAGCCAACACTAGCCTGCATGAAAAATTATAATTGGTGAGTGTAAGGTGATGACATCAAATAGAAATTTACGAGGGGCACGGGGAACAAAAGAATATCTACTTGCACACTGAAACTCACTTCTCTTTCTAGTTCATCTGAAAGCAGAAATATATGCAAATATCCCTCCCTCACCCGATATATCCGCCAGGACAGAAAGGTACTCTTACGTTACTACTACCATCAAGCCAGACCCCTCATGGCTACACTAAAACTTCCTGCCCCTTAGCTCTCCCATAAGTTCTTGATTTAAGTGTTTTTGTTCTTTTATTTGGAGGAGTACAATCCAGGTCATATTTGGCAAATGTAGTTGACATTGATTTAACCTAATTTAGAATAGCAGTGGTGAAAACCACAAATTATGATGTAACAAAAGAAAGAATAGGCAAAAAAGGGCCGCTAAACTTGTTATTTTATAGTCTTCATCCCCTAGCAATTAAAAAATGTCTTAATTGAAGGCTTTATACAAGAACCTAATTCAAGGTCACTTACAATAACATCAACAATCTCAAACAAAGCCATCACGTTCTGTAAAATCTTACCAGGAACTTGTGATTCTCTTCAAGAAATGGCGAGAAGGTTGAACAAAATTTTTCCATATCAGCACCAATATCACCTGAGCCAGCAATCACTTCCATGAACTTCTTCCTATCTGGAGCAAGTTTCATGGCAACCTGCAACTCATCATCAGATGAAGTCTTAAAAAGCAACTTATATAAAGTGAGAAAATTTTGTGCTAACATAACTCACCGCAGAAAATCAACATTTTAGCAATACACAGACAACTGCAAAAATATCTCCTATTGCATGAAATATATATTTGCACTGACAGGATCCTTGTAGAAGACTCATATCCAGACTCCAGATTAAAGAACATATATTCCTTATCATGAATGCATTAGTATCTTCATAACAAAAGCAAAAGTTTTTTTTACTAGTGACTAAATATATTGCAAAGAATTGAATGCAAACTTCAAAGACAAAATTAGTAAAATGTGCAAAGAAGTGTAGACATTTGTCCAGACCAATGTTTAAGCAAGCTCCAAGAGGAACAATATAACTTATGAAAACTGCTACGTTGTAGCCAATAAGCTAAAAGTCAAGGTCTCACAAGGTTGAATTCCAAAATAGTATTAAATAGCATTAAAAACATTACAGTAAAACTTGAACTAGCAAGCCAGCCATGGAATTTCTTCAACGTTTTCGAGTAGGAATCTTGACAGGCTTGTGACATTGTCCAATCTGGGTGTGCAAGCAAAGTGCGGAAAAGTTCCACCAAGAAATCCATCGCCCTGAAGAATCCATAAATATGATAGATCTATAAGAGCATATAGTAACTCATAATCCTTTTAACAGCCAGTGAAGACCCTGTGGAGTACTCTTCACCAACCTAAACTCCAATATTAGTTTGTAAGGAATAGCGTCACATTAAAGCATTGATCATAGGAAATGGGATGCTCTAGTCCCCAAGCCACAAGGAATCCTCATCCATAAACACTAAAAAGAGTAGAATCAATTGGATTACAGGAAAACCAGACCTGGTGAGCCAAAGAAGGCCATTGGTACAGCTAGAAGAAGATTTGGCCGTTTTGGCTTGTACCTCCTCCTCAACCATTGTGTATAAGTGATTATATTTGGTTGGATCGGTCAAATACTTGGTTTCTAATCGCTATAAGAGTAAAACCAAAAAACCCAAATCAGCACCAACAAGCAAAAACCACAAACACATAGAGAAACAGATCAGTTCGCATGTAGACTTTACCGTAATGTTACCGCCGATGTCTGTTTTAACGAGGGCCATAGCAGCTCCAAACTTATCTAATCATTATTGGGTTCAGCCCCAAAAAAAAAGATAAAGTTCAATCAAAGCATGAAGAGAATATAAAATGACGAGAAATGAAAAAACGATTGAAGAGAAATACCAATAACAGGCAAGATCAGTTTGCAGCAATCCAAGAAAGGTTTAGTGAGCATGTGGCCTTCTTCGGTTTTGATGTGCTTCATTCCTTCGAGCGATGGAGTAAACACTGTTCCTTCCATGTTCCTCTTCAACATTCACACCGAAATTTATCAAACTTATATAACCAGTAAACATTAACTAACACAATTGCCCGGGCAAAGGAGAGAGGAAACAACCTACCAGATCGGTTTTGCTCGATCAGATCTGTTCTATCAGAGAGGATATGATGAATGAGGGATCTTTGTAGTGGTGGGAAAGCGAAACGAGGGAAAGATGATGAGAGTGGGAACTGGGAACCTCTTTTTTGGTTTTTACGATTTGTTTCTTTATGCTTTCAAAATATGTACAGTTACAGTAGTTGTGATGTCTGTCACGAAATGAAACAGAACACGAGTGTGTCAGTTATACGGTAAATGGTAACTCCTTGGATCAAAAGGTTGAATCCCTAACCCTAAGGGCCCCCAGTCGCAGACCCGATCACCGCTGGGGGATTGAACCACGGTTTAATCCTGAGCAGTCCCCACACAGAGCGGTCCTTTCTCCCATTACTGAGAGTCGAACCTAGGACCTTGGATCAACTGACCCTGTATATTTACCACCCAGGCAACCCACGCGGGTGGTAAATGGTAACTCCTGTTCTTACCGCCCGGCGTCTTTTGAGTTATTTAAGAATTTCAGGTTATCAATTAGTATTATTATTATAGTTTTTGACAACGTCAAATACGATTCAGTTTTAACGTTTTCTTATCAAAAATTATTAAATTAATACATAAAATCAAAATTTTTGATTAAAAAAAATTTATCATACCTTTTTAAAAATTTTGAATTTTGAACTAATTTTTACAAATAATATGAAATTTTCTTTTTCTAAAAAATAATATTATTAAATAAATAATTTTATATGTCATCTATAAATTTCTAATATAAAAATATATATTGATTTGACTAGGCGTGGCAACAATTTGAGTTACGGTCAGTTTGGATTGGATATATTTTTGGAAGGTCAATAAGTACTTTTTTCATCACAAAAGTCCTTTTTAAGAAAAGTAGGTGTTTAACTATAAAATAAAAAGCTTTTCTTGATAGATATGGCTTTTGTAGAAGCCAAAATACAGCTTTTTAAAAAGCTCAACTTTGGAGTTTCTCTGAAAAAATATTTTTTCAAGTATAATTTTCATATTAATTAATGAGCCTATTTTTAGTCCATTTTGTCCTTATGTTTTACACATAATTCTCAGAATACTCACAAACTCATCTTTGCGTTTATTACAATAAAATGCATAATTTATTATGTATTTAACTATTTACTTAACTTGAATATTTATTTTGGGATTTATATAATATTATTTGGCTTTTTTAGATGTTTTAATATCTATTTTTGATATTAAATTTACTTATGTTATAATTCATATAAAAGATTTCGTTAGATATATTTTTATTTATGCTTCATATGGTTTAAAATTATATAATAATTAATATATTTTGCTTTGCATATTGTTTAATATACTTTAAATAATATTTATATGCATAAATAATTTTTATTACAAAATAAACTATAGA
>JANZLC010000202.1:42931118-42946510 GCA_026413385.1 Erythroxylum gracilipes
TAGTGAAGGATGAAAATGAATCAATTTGAAAGGTTAGCTGTTAAATAATCAGGTGATTCAATGATAGTTCGGAGGTAAATCATATCCAAAAATATGCTTACGGAGACCTTGAATTGAAGATGGACAGCTCAAGCAAAGAAAGCATGTCATTAGACTTCCTAGTCTCCACTAGAAATTAAGCACCAGATTAATAGTATAGCTATATTTTTGTTGTATGGAACAAGAATATGTTGTTCAGCGCTGCATCAGAATCCTTTGTCATGAAATTCTTCAGTTAATTGTGAAATATTGTTATGATGAATTACTTCCATCAAATGAAGAAATCAATGAAAATGAAGACGTTGAAGGAAATCATTTAGATGAGCCACAAAATAACGAGATGAATGATGCGAGGGAACATATTGCAAATCTTCTTGTATTACGATAAAATGCATCTAACTATTTCAGCTTGAATATTTATTTTGAAATTATAATATTATTTAACTTTGTTTACACGTTTTAATATTTATTTTTCATATTAATTTTATTTCTTATAAGAAAATGAGACATCTCTTTAAATTATTTTCTTACAAGATGGTTATCTAAAATTTCCTACAATATGGTACTTTGCATATTGTTTAATATACTTTAAAAATTATTTAGCATAAATATTTTTATTATAAAATAAAATATAGTTAAAATAAATAAAAGTGTTTTATTTTTATATTGTCAAACAGTCTATTGTATGAAGCTCTTTTTAAAAAGTTATTTTTTAATTGACAGCTAAACAGTCAACTGGCTTTTAAAAAAGCTCTTCTTAGAAAAATTCTACTGACAAAAGTTCTACTGATAAAAGCTCAACCAAACGGACCCTTAGAAAAGTTTTTCTCAAAATAGATATACAAAAAAAAAACTTTACTGACAAAAGCTCAACTAATATAAGCCCAACCAAACAGAAGTTTAGATAACAATTTTTTATAGCATAAGCTTAGGCTCATAGTCTAAATTTGGAATAACCCTCTCAAATTTTAAATTGAAGAAATTTAAACTTTATTTATTAATTTAAGATTAAAATCAAAATTTACTTATTAATTTAAAACTAAAACGTCAAGCTCAACATTCTTCTAAAGTAACGCAATCGGTCCAACTGCCTAATCACCTGCAGTCCGGCCCAGTATAAGCGGCGCACTCAGTCTATTAACTTTTCTCTGGATCTGACAAAAAGCCAAGCCCAGGCCGGTATTCGTGTATATATATGACATAAAAACCCTAGTCCTCGTTCGTTCGTCTGCTAACTCTGTTCGTTCGTCTGCTAACTCTCTTGCACCTACGACGCCAAGATGGTGATTTTCTCTATCTCTGTATTGAATCTCAATGGTCTGTTGTTAATTTCCATACTGATTGTTGAGCTGAAATGTTGATTTGTGTTAATGTTGGTATAGCCTTTCAAGAGATACGTGGAGATTGGAAGGGTAGCTCTCGTCAACTACGGCAAGGACTACGGCAAACTCGTTGTCATCGTCGATGTCCTCGACCAGAACAGAGTACTCTTCTTTATCCTCTCCTACTTCAATTATGTAATTTTTTTTTCTTTTTTTTAATATTAAAATGTACAGCTGAGATTATCGTTTTCGATCGATTCAGATGGAGATAGTAGTTGTTTATGATGATTATATTTTCTATTAAAATCATGAAAGGGTTGAGATGTTTATTCTTTTTCTGTTCTTTTAGTTTACGGCGAATCAATGTTCTCGATGTTCTTCTGTGTCTGCATTACTTTGGGCATAACATTTACGGACTTCCATAAACTCCTGATGATGATTTTTGAATTATATGTTTGTACTTTGTAGTCTGAAGTCCATTAAACTCTGTGAGTTTCCCTCTCTTGATGTAACAGGCTTTGGTTGATGCTCCTGATATGGTGAGGAGTCAGATGAACTTGAAGAGGCTTTCACTTACTGATATCAAGATTGACATCAACAGGGTTCCCAAGAAAAAGAACCTCATTGAAGCAATGGAGAAGGCTGGTAGGTTTTACTTTTCCTTATCAGAATTATATGTCATTTTTTGGATGTTTGCAAATTAATTTAATTTATTGTACTATGTATTTTTGAAATGGAAGATGTTAAGAACAAGTGGGAGAATAGCTCTTGGGGAAGAAAACTCATTGTTAGGAAGAGACGGGCAGCTCTCAATGATTTTGATAGGTTCAAGCTGATGCTGGCAAAGATCAAGGTTGGTCATAGTACACTTTTTTAGTTGCCACCCTTGTACTTGGTCGTCAAATCTTGTTCACTTGATTCTTTATTGTTAGGCCCTTCGATGAAAGCTAACATGTCTTGTATCTTTGCATTTGCAGAGGGGTGGATTGATAAGGCAAGAGCTTGCAAAGCTTAAGAAGGAGACTGCAGCATGAGCTTTTGATATCAAATTCCAATTTTGTTGAGTTGTTCTTTAGGACAGTTCAAGCAAATGCTTTTTACATGACGATTTATCTAGTAGGCTGTGTTTTGCAAGTTTTACTTATTGGGTTGTTTTACGGGTGTTATTTCTTTCCGTTGAACTTTGGGTTTGTTCCATAATTTGAAACAGTGGATTAAAACTTAAGCTGGAGTCGAATCTTTGTGAAGTAGCATCGCATTTCTCACTGTCTCAGAAAAAGGTACAGACAAACAGAAGAACATGTCTTGTGGTCATGGTTTTTCTGGATGGTAGCATACTCGCTACTAATGGGCAAGTTGAGCAGGAGCATTTGTCTTATTAACTAGTTTAGAAGCTTATTATATATTAGGATCCAGTTTCTTTATCTTAAGTGCATGGCTATGATCTATGATGCTCGCAAGTGGATATCAGGAACATACATTTTGTTCTATAGAACATATCAACTCATCACCGACACTTTAGGCCCCAGTTCTTTCTGAGTTCTGTCTGGGCGCATTTTCATGTTTAATCTTCCATTTTTCCCTTGACCTTGTTCATATCCTTGCAAAAGAAACGGCCTTTTTCATCAAATTGAAGCTATGCATTTCCAACTAAAGCTGATTATCATGTTTTTTCCAATTGATTTTTCAATTCTGGGGTAGCTTCACCCAAGAGTTTATTGTATTTAATCCTTTATTTTATGTATATGAAACATTAACTAATAAGATCATATAAGCCAATCACCATAGTTGTGCTTATTGATAAAGTTCATATAAAATAATCATAGTTTTCCTCTTAAATGGTTGAGAATGATACCTTCCAAGTTTTAAATTTTTATTTATATTTACACTTCAGCCATTAATATTTTAAAAGGTTGTCGTGGGGAAAAAAACTACTAATGTTGAACATTGTTTAATAATTCAAATAAAGTTAACTTGAAGTTTGATTGGTTCTTAAATTAAATTCTATTTTTTTTATCCAAGTTGAATATAAATCCATAATAAATATTGTGTGGTTACATAGTAATAGAAAATAAATCTTAAAGAAATAAAAAATATAACTAAATAAAAATTAAATGAAATTTTAGGTCACGTCATAAAAATGAATCAATTAAAATTAAAATATTAAACATTATTTGGGGAAATAATTATCATAAATGTAAGAAAAATAGAAACTTGAAATATTTAAAAAGTTTTCTGACATAAAATATTTATAAGAACTAAGAAGAGATAATAATTTTAGAAGCGTTTGAACTTTGATATTTTTTGATTAAGTAAAGTTTTAAATTTTTTAATTGAATATATAATTGTTTTTAGTTCTTCATAGGTATTTTGTGTCTTTATATGTACCTATTAATAGCGGTAATTTTATTTAGCTAATTTGTGCCTTTATATGTACATATTAATCTTGGTTATTTTATTTAAAAATTGGGTACCCAATTCTAAAGTGTTAAACCTTTTGATATTTTTTTTCAATTCAATGTCTAAGTTTCCAAATTTTTTAATTAAATGATCAATCTTTTAAAAACATTATAATATATTATCCCTTTAGAAATTCATATGTAGGTTACACTAAAAATTTGGTACTAAATTAACCAAAGTGTCAAATTTCAAATACTAACATAATTTGTATAATTTGTTATCATTTTGTTTAGCAATCTAATGTATTTTATTTCTAGTTAAAATAGGAAAAAGCATAATGTAATTATTTTTTTAACCCTCAAGTCTAAATTGTGGTTGTGTGATTGTTGATTAAGCGTGACGATGAGTTAGATCAAACTAGGTTTGAGCATGGTCAAACTCTTCTGAAGGCTTTATAGGTAATTTGAGTCCTACTTGAACCTAATCATGCCTAACTCATATTATTTGAGTTACAACTCGATCAAATTTCGAGTGGCCTAAAACTTGTTTGAAGGTAGAATGCCTAGCTACTGATGTACCAAACCAAACATGCCTAACCTAACTCATCACATCGAACCGTATGAACTATGTCATCTCTGATCACCTCTTGACCTAGATTTTTACGACCGTGCTAGTTCTAATAAAAAATAGAAGATTAAATAATATACCAGGTTTAAATCGATAATAAACACAAGGGGGTTAACCTATTCAATTTTGATCTTTTAGTCCCACACTATCTAGTTATACTTAAGAAGCCTATAAATGACCAATATTAAAAATCTAGAAGAACCAAGTGAATGAAGAAAATTAAACCCTACCATAACAAAGAGTAAGGGTTTATCAAAATTGCTAGTTTTCGTGAGTTTTTATTGCTTAATTCTAGATTGTGGCTATTACCTTTATATTAAATGATGGATATATAAAAGAATAGAAGTTATTATTGAGTTAGTGGAGCATTAATAATTAAAGTAGAGAAAAAAGAGAAGTTTAGTAGGACAAAGAAAGAAAATAAAAATCTCTAAGTAGAGAAGAGAAGGAACACTTAATAACATTAGACAATTAATCTATATATAGCTTAGGATTAGGTTAGGCTGTGAAGCGCAAACTTGGACCAAGCTCGGTTAACTCGGGCTAAGTTCGTTGACTTAGGGCTAGACCAAGTTAGGATTTATTTGCCATTCCTAGTGTTAATACATTTTAACCTATGGTTAGCACTAAGCTTAAAAAGAAGATAACATGTTGTCAAAGTTAAAAGGTAAAAACTTGCAAGTAGGCAAGGTAAATGGACAACGTAGATGAAAACTCATGGGTAGGCGAGTGTTGGCAAACATTGGTACATGTTTGTGATTTTTTTTTTACGAGAAGTAAGATTTAAAATCGAGATAAAAAATGACCGATGTGACTAAGTCATGCTAAGTTTGAGGGTGCTTAAAGGCACTTGATTTTGATGAGAAGGTTTGAAGATACGTAAATTTGCAATTTATATTGTATAATGGCGCATATCATTGTTAATTTAGGTCATAGAGCAATATAAAAACATGTTTGGATAGACAGTGTACAAAGATGGTTTGGAATGACTAACTAAAGATTCATCAATTACCTTATTAGTTCAAGGGGAGGCAACTGGTGATATATGTGAGATCCCATATCGGTTGAAGAGGAGAACGAAGTACGTCTTATAAAGGTATAGATATCTCTCTCCCATATATGCATTTTTTCGAGTGTGGAAAGAGCAAAACAGTGAAGGTCTTGATCCGAGGGGCAACTCAAAGTGGACAATATCTGTAAGCAGGCGGTTTAGACTGTTACAATATATGAGAATGATATAAAGTAATGTGCAAAGAAAGTGATGCACTATCTTATATAATGGACCAGTTCTTCAAGAGTGGAAAAGTGATCAAGCGATGTGGCAATGTAGTAGAAATCTTCCAAGACCATATTTTCTGTATGCTAAGAGGATTAAAAAAATTAGCTCCCTATTAACATAGAGAAATTAATTGAAGAAATATCAACCCTCTCAAACTTAGGATACTAATGAAAAGTGGATATATTAGTTTACTTGGTACATAAATTCTTATAAGCCTATATAAAAAGATCATTTTTAGTTTACTTTTAAGCGTATATAATGAATCATTTGTTAGAAAGTGTCGAGAGCTTTATGAAAGTTCATTATTATGGGCTTCGAGTAAAAATGCCTTGAGTAGTTTTTTATAGAGAATGTCCTAAGTATTTTGTATTATTTATTTTATGAATAGATCAATAAAAATATTAATTTTTTTCCCACTAGTATTGTTAATTTCATTTGATATAGAGAACTACTTCACAGTGACAACGATACTGGATTATGAAATGGTGTTGATTGTGATGATATAGGTGGTGGGTGAAGCAAAATTATGGTAGAGGACAGGAACTTGTAATGAAATCAGTATTGGTAGACCTTTCATTGATACTCGAGAGAAAATAAAGAATGACCTGAAGTACCAATTCCTCTCGAATGTCACTTCTTTACTGTGCAATATCAATAAAGATATGCGCACAAACGTTAACAACACTACTTTACTGTCCATCTCTGTTCCTTACAAGCATCCATTAATACATTGTTGCAGATCCAAGAACGACAAGCAGGATTAACATTTTTTACCGGATAACCTAATAATCAATCTCAATCATCCTCTCTATCAGGAGGTAGACCACAAGGCAAAAGCATTTTCTGCACACAACCAAAAACAAAATTGGTATAAGAAGATTGAAAAGCTCTATGAAATCTACACGACCAAATTCCATTATAGGGGAGCAAAAAATCACTTGATAACACTTGAGTTTTTCTAGAACGAGTGTCACATATATCCCAAATTATTTTTCCTGGACATGGTATTTCCTTGTAGAACATGCAAATCAATAGACACAGCAGTTTTAACTACCTCTAGAACAGGTTCGACTCCAATACTCGTTTTACACAACTGGAAATCATTACTTGTATATATACTAAAGGCATTGGAATTAGGTCTAAGATTTTCCATATGAAATCATAAAAACTACATCAGGTCCAATGAGATGCTAATTCTAATTACAAACCCTAATTTTATCCCCTGTTATCTTGACATATATGAAATGGGTAAGTAAGTAAAAGAATGAGAACCTGCATGAAATTGTAGCGCACTCTCCCAATGGATTCATTCTCAGCAACAGCAAAGTAGGCCAAAATAGGGTAATGTCCGATATACGATGCGTAGCTATCTCGCTGAATGTTCACAGCCCACTCACTGCAACGGCCATTTTACACATGAAACCAACCGCTTGCAATCTAGAAGTGACACAATCTATTTATTTTTAAGGTTAAAAGAAAAGAGACTCACAATCTGTTTAAGTCGGCATGGCCAGTCCCAACATACTTGGCCTGAAGGTGTTCGAGCTGGGAGTTTATATTAAACCGATCGCTCGCCTGCATATTTTGAAGCAAATCCGAAGCAGCAAGCTGGTACGGTGAATTTGCGTGAGCGGAGAGGGAGAGAGAGCAAATCACTACGAACCCATGTTTTAATTTTTCAAAAAGACCAAGAAAAAAAATAACTAAGACAAGTTAGACACAACAAAAGATAAACTCCACTAGCAAAAGCAGCAAAAGAACAAGGTTCTACGAACTCCTAGAATAAAGATTCGATCTTTGAAATTCCAACTCTCCAATCCTATGCACAACAGCTTCTCAGTAGCCAGACGGATATGAAACGAATACAACCACCACATAATACTAACCATTAGAGAGAGTGAGAAATGAACAGCTTAGTACTGGAGAGATCTCGAGAGAGGCTTACCACAATTGACAACGTAAGTAGGGACCTTGAAGAAGAGAAGCAGCGGCTTGGATTCTAGGATTTCGGAGTCATAGCTGGCTTATATAATAAAAGTGTTTATGTTTTAGTCCCTTATCTTCTAATTTTCATTTTTAGGTCCTTGCAGCCTGTCTTTATGAGGGCCTTATGGTCTAAGACACTAAGCACTTAATAAAAAAATCATTATAACAAATATAACGTCATAAAAAATATGGTTAGTGATAATAAATTTCATTAGAATAATTCAAATGCAGCGTTTTTTTTATTTTATAAAATTTCCAATTAATTAATTTTATTATTATTAATTGAAAATTTAATTGTAGTAATGAATTCATAAAATTCTAATTGTATCATAAAAAATCTTCTAATTTATTTTTCATTTCTCATGTTTTTCTTTATATGGAGGCCATGATTAACTAATCTATGTGATATAAACTTGGTCCAATTCGAAGTATAATTTTAAATTAAAAATGGTGAATCATCATTTTGTTAGACATTTTTATCCTTAGGGATATTTATGTTTTTTTTACTATTAAATGAACAATTATTAATTATAATTTTAGCTTTTTTAATAAATTATTAGTTAAGTTACATAATTTTGATTCAAATAAGGATAATAAAGTGACACAATAAATGATCTAAATTAATAAGTCAAAGTTCGGATAGAAAATAGAATCCTTTTAGTGTGGACCTGGTCTATATCGCTCTTGTGATGAAGAAATACGATAAAGAAGTTATATAAAAGTTAAGGTCTCCTACAGTTATTTAGATTAATTATAAGTATACGTTTCTTTGATCTATTAAGAAAGCTTATGTATTGAGAAAATTATAGAAAGATCTAAACTGAGTATCGGTGAACAACTGAGTAAATTTTAGAACTCTAATTTTTAATTAATTGTATCAACGGAGAACATTCTACGAGTAAAGCAAGTTATAGTCGTAATAATACGGTATTTTCCCAAGTCCTAGAGCCTCAAAGTCAAGTCCAAATCACACATCTTCTTGTGCTCATTATCTGTCTCCCTCAACTTGAGCTTGTATGGATAATGCCTTTGTAACTTCTGAAGCAATGGCATAGTGCTATCGTCACTTGCTGATTCTCCCATTGATGTCGGAATATGTGCTTCTCCAGTCGCAAGATTAATATTGCTGTAATCTTTTGCAATAACATAGTTTTGCACGGCAGTATCAAAGATGCCAATGTTTTGGCTTAAGGGGTGATCGAATTCTGGTGGAGGAGTTGGAGAAGAAGAAGATGGATGGATAGAATTCACAGACGAGTCTCCTTGGATTTGGAGAGGCTGGTTCATGTTTGGCTCATGTTGCTTGGTATTACATAGGATGTGACCTTCAACATGAGTTATGAGTGCTGAAACGCTCATAAACACTTGGTCACATATTCGACAAGCAATTGGTGTTGTTGGCAACCGATTGCTGTTTGAGCTAATAGTGTTTCCAAGACTTGAATTCCAACCAAATCCTGCCATAGCACTAGATGATAAACGATAGTATTCACCTGTAAAAGAAAATGATGTGATACATATATATCATGGGACCTGTGCTTGGCATTATATAGGTATATGCATGAATTTAATGAAAGGTCCGATTAGTTTTGAAATCGTTTTTAATGTAGATTTGCATAATTAATGACAATTAAATTTTTTAAGTTTTAAATGAAAGATAGTAAATGCTTTGTTATTATGGAATTTGAATCTTAGAGGTAACAAAGCTATTATTAATCTACGAGAAAACTAATATTTGGTTGTTCGGCTCAAAATAATGTAAATTGAATTAATTTTTTCCTATTAACTTCAATTAAATTTTATGTTTCGTCTCATTTTAAAGTTAAGTTATTAAAAAATAAAATTTAAAATTTAAAGTTGGTAGAATTATATATCACTCATTTAAGAGTTTTTTTGGAAAAAAAGGTCTTTGAAATTTTTATAAAAAATTCAAATTGTTCTATAATATTTTAGCATTTATAACTTAATTTTTAGAATTAACATTCACCCAAAAAATGAAACTTGGTGACAGTGTAGCCAATACCACCGATTGGTAGTTATAATTACTCAATTATTTTTGACCAAATATATAAATAAGTGTTTGTTGGGATGAATTTATAGGAAGTTAATGAGCATTTTTTTCACCAAAAAAGTCTTTTTTTAAAATAAATATTTGACTGTAAAATAAAAAAATATTTTTTTTAATAGATATGCCTTTTTTGACAGTCAAAATACAACTTTTTAAGAAGCATAAATTTAGAGTTTCTAAAAAAAAACCTTTTCGGGTAGATTTTTTATATTAATTAATGAGTCATTTTTAGCCCCTTTTGTCCTTATATTTTAACACATAATTTTTACAATACTCACAAACCCATCTTTATGTTTATTTTATGTTTTATATAATATTATTTGACTTATATATATATATATATTAATATTTATTGTTTATATTAGTTTTACTTATGATATAATTTATATAAAAGATTTAGTTAAACATATTTTCATATAAAACATGGTTTAAAATTATATATTAATCAATATATTATGCTTTGCATATTGTTTAATATACTTTAATAACTTTTATATAAATAAATAATTTCTATTACAAAATAAAATATAATTAAAATTAAACTTTTTATTTTTATGTTATCAAATAGACACACGAAACTCTTTCAAAAAATTTTCTTTTTTAAATAAAAAAAGTCAACTGATTTTTTAAAAAACTCTTCTCAGGAAAAAAATCTACAGAAAAAAAAAACTAACATAACAGAGGATAAGTCAATTATTGTCTAAAGACTTATTTGTACTATATTATAACTTTCTTGTTAATATTGATTATGAAGAACATGAAGACCATTAAAACAACGATTTCCAAGTTATCAAATCTGATGGGAAGTAGTAAAGGAGAACAGTGTAACAAACAGTGGTCCAATGCTCATGAGTATTATTTCTCAAAAATTATACGCAGTAATTTATTACTGCTACAAAGTGTCTCAAATATATAGACAGTTCCCTAACACGAAATGGTCACCACCTTCTTGAACGGAGACCATCAGGCCATTGTAGCAAGAATCCATGGTAGGCATATATGCGGAGTCCTACAACAAGCTCTTCGGTGCGAATGGTACCCGAGAATATTGGTACTAGAATACAGAGTAGTAACTTCTAACACGCATCATTATTCTCCTCAGGTTTTCACAGAAACTACACAAGGATGATGATGTCTTCTTGACCCTGTTGAACAAGCAAACCCACCATACAGATCAGATGGGATCCCCTATTTTCTCTTTCCTGTGCCAATGGACAGAAGCTCAAAGCTCCTGAAGGCATCATTGCGACCAACTCTACTGGTGGTTGCACGACTGAAGGATGATGATTTAGACTCCAGTCCAGGTTGAATCCTTTGGGTTGTAGAAAAGCGACCACTGCTTGAGAGCAAACAGTTTGACCTATTCTCACTGGGCTCACCAGATGAGCTTGGTCGGCTGTTTGATATCACAGCCCTCTTTGAAGTGTTTCCGTTTCGAGATGATGAACGGGGTCCTTCTGTGTCAAGATGCTGCGCAGACGAAAAAGGTCACTTTTTAAGTGTCGATCCCAATAAATCACAAAACAAAGAGATCAGCAAATGATTATAGAATAAAATGCATGCAAACAGTCTTCTAAATATTTTAAAAACACATGGATAACGTACATGAAACTGTATAGATTCTAGCTCTACCCACCACATCTTTAGACGATGGAATATCATCAGAAGAGCGATGCCGCGAGTGATCACGGTGCGATGTGTGCCCAGTGGTATTCCTGCGAGCAAATGCCTCAACCGCACCTGAGAATCTATCTCTGACCTCCTGGCCCACTAGACAAGATATATGAGGTGTCATATTATGAAAAGATATATGAGTTATTATCCAATTTGAACAAAGAATTACACTAAACTTGTTAATCTTTAAACTAAGAGTAAAAGAAATGAAATGAAAACATTTGCATCTATCACCACTAGACAAGATATATATGATTATGTCACACGATGAAAATATAAATGAGTTACTGTCCAATTTCAATAAAGAATTACACAAAGTTGTTAATGTTTAAACCAAGGATAAAAAAGAATTATATCTATCACCAAATCCTTTTAATGTTGACTTGCTTTCAATTTCTACGGCATAAACAAACCTGAAGGCCGTTCAACTCTGTCAACAGATGGCCCTGGGTTTCCAGTAGGTCTACCACTTGGCTGCTGCAAAGTTATAGAAACATTTGAACAAATAAAAAAACCACAAGAATGTGAACTACTACTACAAAACAGAAGATCAAGAATTAATAAGAAGTAAGAACTAACTCGTGTTCGAGAACTTGAACCAATCTGTGGGTACTTCAGAACAGTCCAATCAAATACGTAGTCAAACTGATACCCTGCACCGGTTAAAATTGTTAAAGCCTTATCAGACTCTTTTTAACTATGGACTACGTTAAGTTTGATCAACTCCAGTCCATTTAAACTTGTGAGGAATGAAACATGAAACACTGTTTCAGGCATCAAGTTAACCTTCACGAATAAATAAGTCTCGGAAGAGTCTCTTCAGGTACGAATAATCTGGCTTATCCTCAAACCGCAACGAACGGCAATAGTGGAAGTAAGAGGTGAACTCTGAGGGATAGTTCTTGCAAAGTAGCTGGCAATGATCACTAATTAAGACTTCATAGACACATAATAAACCATATACTTGGGCAAATAATTTTTTTTTAATCCTGATCAATATAATTTTCATTATACACAATTCAAGTTTCTTGAAGTAAGTTACTAGCATAATCTAGTTATAGTACCTCTGCTGGAGTAAGCATCTTCTTTTCACTGATCTTGTCATATTTCTGTTTTTTAGTACCTGCTTTCAGGCCCTGCCAAGGAAGGCTGAAACAGCAAACCACCAAATCAAGAACTTAAAATGTTATTAAGCTTCAATAGAATGAGTGAAGCAGGCTAGTAAGTATAACCTTCCCCTCAGAAAATACATCAGCACATAACCAAGAGATTCCAGATCATCTCTCCTGCTTTGCTCTGGAAATAAAATGATACACAGATCAGATTAGATTACAATATAAGCCCGATTGACCTTAACAAGGACTAGAAAAAAATTAAAGTTCTTTTTTGTGGCCACATTTATGCTTGCTCACCAATTCCAAGATGAGTATTAGTACTTGCATAGCGAGCTGTGCCAGTGAGATTCTTGTTTTCCCTGTGAGACAATCCTGATGTGAATCAATAAAAGAAAACAGAACAAGTCTTTTCCAATGCAGAAGGAACATCATTGCAACCCACATGAATTTATCACAAAGATGATAGGTTATGGAATCATAAGTCCAAGAAATTATGCATCCAGGTATCGGACCTTTTCAAGTAACTTAAAAGTTGACTTAGCAACACTAAGCAAGTTCACATTATGACTAAAGTTCATATCAATACAGTTCCCTTTCTAGAGCACAAGACATTCAATGTAGCGAATTCATACCAAGAGAGTGAACATGTAAATGATAAAAGGCACCCCAACAAACATGGGCAATATATGTCCTCACGAGTTGGGCCTATCTCAAAATTGAACTTATTGATCACTAGGTTCTGTGCAAAGTTTAAATGTAGGTTTAAATACCTTTGCATAGAGTTCTGAGCTCTTGAGGTTCTCAGTGATGCTGATTCTAACATCCTAACAATCTTAGTACACTAAAATTATACTTACGATTTCTACCACCAGCGATAGAAATTGATCCAAGATTTCATATTTCTATTTGAACAATTCCCAAACCAACAACTATGCAACTACGTAATCTAAACAAAATAAGACATGCATATGGTTGGGTTTTAAAATTTTTTTTTGGATGGTGGGGAAGGGAGAAAGAGGACTCATCACTGCACAAGGATCCACTGTACAACTCACAGTAGCAGCATTAAAGTCAATGTCATTACACTAGGAGGCCAGAAAGCACAAAGAATCCTTTAAATCCCACAACTAACATAAAGTCTAACTCTTACCTATATGGTATATGTTTGTGAGTTTGAAGATCCCTGTACTTTTTTGCAAGGCCATAATCAATTATGTAAACCTGTGGTTATGGAAAAAAGAGAACAAAAAAATTAATCAGCAGCAATACAAGATTATATATTAACGCGACTAGCAAAATCTCAGTTGATCCTCAGAAAATGACAGCCCAACCAAAAAATAAAATCCCTCATGCCCCATTTAAAATTTTAAATCTTAAATAAAACATCTAAAAACCATCAGCAAAAGTCACTAATACTTGCATAGAGTATAGATTGAAACATAATTTATAATTGGCTTTTGAAGATCCCAGACTTTGTGATGAGCCACTTTCACACAATTTTAGCTTCCATTTCTTCTACTTAGTGTGATGTTTATTAGATAAAATATCTTATTAAAAAATGCCATCTCCATAGTATTCCACAGTTGAAACTCAAAAGCCTACTCCTTTAACACTCATGGGTTTTCACCAAAACACAAATATTATTTTCATAAAGGCACCAGAACGCAGTATAACCCAGGCTCACTGTTTGTCTAACAATTGTACAAGAAACAACATAGTACACACTGCACAATAAATAACATAGTTAACTAATGTAATTTGTTCATGGGGATGGTTGTCTGGATATTCCTTCTCATTATCTGGTTCAAATCCTGCAGTTGATAATACAGAGGGGTGCAATTCAAGGAGGGAAGCCCTGGAACCTATTGAGTAGCATAGAAAACTGACAGCTCATGGGCTCCCATGTATTAAAATCATAGTTAATATATCATTTTTTCTTGTTTGGGTGGAACAACAAACAGACTTGCATTATCCAATATTTCCATGTTTTGAATTGGAAATGAAATCAGCAGATAGAATAAAACAATGCAATCATCGTTCCAATTCAGCTTGAAAGTTATATCTTGGACTGGAACCATCAAAAGCAGCTTTCACAAGTGTAGATGGTAACTAAAAAAAGGTCTAATTGTGATTGGAAATTTCTACCAGAACTAGTAATGATCTAACTGACTACTGGCAATAATCATTCATTCTCACAAATAACTGTAATGGAGATCTGGATCAAGGTCGTGGCGGAAAATGCCCCACTGCAGCAGTCAATTTTCTGCTAAGATATGTAATATAGCAAACTAGATAAAAGTTTGCATTTTGACTGACTTACATATCAAACACAAACACATACTATAAAATGCTTCCAATAATTTCAAGGGCACTAATCATTACTAGGCCAAGTACAGAAAGAGATTTTAGATTAGATTGCACAAAACTTTTCCCAACTAACAACTGCGTGGAGATAGAGGAAAGTCAGAAGCTTAGTCATGGTAATGTTGGATGAAAGACTAAATGAAGACGACTTTGCACTAACATTAGAAGAACTGTTTCAACATCAGAAATGCATTCTATAGCATTGATCTTGTTAAGCAGCATGTATGGATGGTCCAACATTGTCTAATATACATTAAGTAATTTGTTATTATGTGATTCTCCTTTATTTTCAAAACCCTCCATGACAAATCTCTGCAATATACACTCAATTCACACCCTTTACTATTGATGAACTTATCACTTTTCATGACTGGCATAAAAGATGACAACCAAAACACATGGCTACTAGGTGTTAATTTCAGATGAACATTTCCAAAACAAAAAATTTGAAATAGATGTCAAAATGAATGTTCAACTTAATAAAACCAGATGATAAGAGATTAATTCACAAAGCACCT
>JANZLC010000202.1:42970173-42983126 GCA_026413385.1 Erythroxylum gracilipes
ATATGACACAAGTCTAAAAATTCCTTATATCATCTTTTCCTTAAATATGTGAGTCATTTTATGAGCTATAATGATGAAAAAATAATATGAAAATAAATATTATATAATATGACATATTAATAAAACAAAGACATATTTTACCTTAAATAGATTTTCCCAACATTTATTTATAGCATTAACTTCACTAATAAAAAAGTTGTAGCCGATTCCTGTTTCTTTGAATAAGTTCTTGAAATTCTTCAATCTATCCCTTAATCCAATATACTTATTCTTCAATACTCTTTATTGAATTTTGTTTGAAGTCCTGCCTTAATATTCTTCCAACCAGATTTGAGAAAGATAATAGTCGTTCGATTTTCTTTCTTCACTTCTTCAACCATCAAGGATATTAAATACATCTCTATGGTATCATTTCATACTCCATTTTTTTCATTTATTTCTACATAATCATTGAAATCGTTTATATTGTTCAAACCTTCTATCACTAAATATAATCATATATAAATGACATCAATTACAACAATTTTTTCAAAATATAAAATGCTAAATATGGTTAAAAATATATATGAGACGACCTCAACAATTTTTACAAAATTTTAAATACTAAACATGGTTTAAAAGAAGCACGAGACAACGATATTAAATGCTCAACTGCATACATATAATTTGGTTTGTGTACGATGAGAAGGTGTCTGGTGATACAGACCACTACCTGTACCTCAACTTGTAAGCATTGACTTTATGACTTGTTGAAATGAAATCTAGTATTCAATTTTAGAATCTTGTTCTAGACAGTGACCATGTAAAGATACTATTTTTCTTTATGCAAAGGAAAAAAAAATGTTACTGTGCCGTGCCCTATTAAGGTGGTCCCTAACCGTAAAGTTTTGTAGGTCGCGGCATAACACAAATCGAATAGTTGATAAAATATTTTGAAAATAGATAAAATGGGCAAAATGATGTCAAAACGTAAGCTCGGAATCGAAGAAACAAAGACACGTCTGGCACAAACAAACAACTAGAGACAAGTTAAGCACTTTGTCTGTGTGAATGCATGCAACCATGATGAATACCGTAGTGCCAGCAACCAGAAAAATTACGCTGGACAAACTTCGTGTAGATAGTGGAAAGAAGATAAATTGAGCAGAGAAAATTAGTGAACTTGAAGACAACCATGTTGAGAATGGAAGATGCAATCAGCAAATATCGGGCTCTCTCTTAAACGTGACTTGGTTAAGGCTAGAAAATAGCCATTCGACTTCATATTCTTCTTGCCTTTAGCTTTGACTCAGACAATGAAAGAGTCTTGGAAGGTCACCAGAGAAGAGAGGGTGGCAGAGCTCAAGTGGTCTTTTGGATCCAGAGGTCTTGCATTGAAAAGCTGGTGAAGGAATGTGATGGAGAAACGTAAGCTTCTTTGATGAATTCATGAGAGATGGAAATTACAAAGAAGGAGAAACAATAGACATTGTTAGATAGAGCAGCAGAGGGAAAGACCAAGGAGAGAGGATATGGTGAAGAAGAGAAGAATACAGACATGGACTTTGAGGAGATGCTTCTGCCAGGGAAACTTGTGGGCCTTCTTTACTACTAGAATTCGCTGCGTCGTCTGCTTCACACTTACGAACAAACATGTACATGGATTACCACAACTTCTATGCATATTTTTCAGTTTAGAATCTTGTTCTAGACGGTGACAGGGAAATACTTCACATAATCCACTCCTCTACTCACAACCATCTTCTTCTTTCCCGGTCCGCGCTCTTTATTTGATAAATATGAATAATTAAGCTAGACTCATCACTCTCCCACCGTAAGCACTCTTAAGTCTCCTCTTCCGATCTTTCTCTCAATACTAACTTTCCCTATATAAATTTACATGTATATTTAAAATATACATGTAAATTAGGTATTCTAAATAAGTTATTGGGTGAGTTAGTGACTTAAATTTAAATAATAATTTAATTTAATTAATAGTTATAAAATCTATTTATTTTCATTTCTGAGTCATTAAAATAAAAAGTAGATCCAAAACCGGAAGCCTTTGAATAATTGAATTACGAAACATACAAGGAAGAAGAACCCTATCGGTCGGACGGAAGGAGCAAAAACTTTAATTTTGCTTGTAGAATGGTCACATCCATGCTTTTAAGCCCTTTACGGAGTTGGAGTTGAGTGCTACCGCTCCCACTTATGGACCCAGTCGTCCTAACTTATAAAATCGACCGGCCTAACTTCTACGCCTTTCAATTTATCTTATTGGCTCGTCGCTGTCAAACTTCTTTTTGAATTTAACGTCTATAAAATAGAACTAACGTTTCAAAATGTTGAAATTAATCTTTAATATTTTTTAAAATTTAAAATAGATAAAAAATTTAACGGGATTAATTATCTGTTAATTAAATATCACGTAAGTTGAATTATTTTTTATGTTTTAAATAAAAAAGTTGATTATACTATCACATAATAAGTAGCGTCTAATTTTTTCAGACCTTGCTTATGGATTGTCTGTCTATCTTTTTAGAGGATATTTCGAGAATTTCATTTTCCCACCAAGTTATTTCTAGTTAATGTATTTCACTTTGACTCGGAAAAAAAAAACTAAAAAAGTTAACTTTATCATAATTTTCGATCACTTAAGTCTATTTTAAATGCTTTAAAAATGTTAAAATTAAATTTGAATGCTTCGAAACGTGTGCCTATTGTAAATGTTGGCATTAAAAATGTACTTTTTGCAAACTTCTTCTCTGGTGACCATTGCAAAGGTCTTTATATTGTAGGGTCTTGCCTCATGTCCAGTGTTGTCATATTTATTGTGAAAACCATAATTATTAATTGTAAGATAGGATTGGTTTCAAATGAATTCTATATCCGTGGTTTTGGCCATTTATTTCAATGGGACATTTGACGGCAAGGGCAAAATGTCAAGTCCTTTTCCTTTCTTAGATAAGTTTCATAGAAAGCACAATAGTATTCCAAGTTCTTTAAAAGGTATTAACGGGCTTATTATTCGCAACGGGACTGCTAGTTATTGTCATATCTTTCAAGAGAATAACAGATATATTGATTGGCTTGTAAATTATGCTGTATTGACTGGCTTGTAAATTATGCTGATCATTTCAATGTAGGAGTTATTTATTTTGAGATTATACCCATTAAATGCCACCTCCTTCAGGTAGAGGATCTGTCAGAGACCGTCTCCTCTAAACTTAGTATGTAATTTGTTGAGTTTTCCATTTATGCCAAAAAAAAAAATTAATTGCAACATATTTATTCTGTTAAATTAATACCAAACTAAAGCACCCAACGAAAGAGAAATATGAGACTCAAAAGAGATTTAGTAAAATTGATATGTAATACTAAAAACCAGAGATGGGGTTGAAAGGAAGAAAGCAGAGCATCAGTGATGGGAAGAAAGGCAGTAGCAAAGTACACATGGTGGGGGAACAGACACTGTGTAGGACATTGCATTGCATGTGACTTGCCTTTGTATCTATTCAATTTTATGCTCTAAACAACCATAGAGATGCTTTGAGTAGAAATGGGAATATGTCTACACAACGTAAGGACCACAAACCATTCTCCAATCAATCAATCAATCAATCATCTCTCTCCTTTTTTTTAAAAAAATAAAAGAGTTAACAACTAATTAGAGCGAACAACAGGATTAATGTGCCATTCATACGATCATCATTGAGAGTTGGCAATATAATATTCAAGTTTGTTGAAAATCCACCATTAATCAATGGAACCCTAAAACTTGTTTATGGCTGTTTGGAGAATTTATTGCTTAGCATAACTGACAAGCGGTACTGAAAATCTCTACTTGAGACTAGAATATAACCCAAGTTGCTGGAATAGCATCCTCCTGCATTAGCAGACACAACTCTTGCCTATACTTGGGCAGAAGATCTTGTAAATGCCACTAACTATAGTAAAAAAAAAAAACTCTTTTTAAGGAACTTCTGAAACCACAGCTATCTTCCACTTCCTCAGGCTTGTAATTATTCTTACAGTAATTAAGACATTTCATAACACAGCCAACTTTGAGTAAGAAAAAGAAATACAGAATAAGAAAAAGTAAAAAGAATTAAGAATAGCCTATAGGTGCTGACGGTTTGTGATTATGGAGTTGAATCAATATAAGGAAGGATACAATGAAAAAGGAGAAACTGAGGTAAAATATCATATTAGTGCTACCATATAAAATTGTTTACTGCATTGGGACAAGCTTTTTATATCCCTTGGAGCAGCTGGAAACATGGAAAGCCATGGTGGAACATTTTGTTGCTGTCCTATTCTGCATCTCTGAGGCTTTCGCTCGTCACCCACAACTTCTTTTGGACGATCAAAACCACCTTATCTCCGTCCTGATCTGATTCTGAGCTGGAATCGGTTGTTGCCACCGTTTCCCAGTGCAATGCCATCAGGTACTTCTTCACAAAATCTATCACTGGTACTTTGTCATGAATGATAACAAATCCACGAGGTCTTAAAATGCGATCAATCTCTAACAGCAGATCTTCAGCACTGCAGCCCTTTTTCTCAATGTCAGAAAAGACAGTCCAAGCATGAAGCAAGTCATATGTTCGGGGATATGTTGAGAAAGACTCACACCTGTCAAAATAGATAAGTCACTCGATTTAAACTATGTATCTGGCTATTGGACATTATACACATGTTGCAATCAGTGGGAAAAAAAATTCTCTTTGACTTAGCAAGAATCAGAACTAATCAAACATTCAGAATGTATCAACCATAAGGCCAAGTGAACATGCTTGTAGCAGGGAAATGTCTCAAAATTAAACTTTGCAGCACCTAGATGTGTAGATTTCAATCAAAGACATAATTCGTAAATGCCAGAAAAATCCCACTCTAAAGCCAATAGTAAAATAACTTGCTATAAGTAGATTGGCAAGAAGTGGGATGATTCGATATGTTGGGAAATTATACGGTCAACTAGCCAACTACAGTACAGCACCTTCAACAGAGTTAATATTAAGTACTTAATCTGATAAAGTACCAATGCCATCATGGATTTCAATAAGTTGATTAACATACCAGTTGTGAGTAGTGCCTATCAGTCCCCGGTCATAAATCACCTTTAATGTCTTTGGCCCATCCTCAGGGACAACATTCATCACCCAAACATCCTTGCCTTTGAGAGCAGCTGCAAATGAACCCAAATTTGCCTTCATGTCCATCACATTCCTCAGAGTGTCTGACTGGATCTTTGAACTCAAGAGATTCCAGTAACTCTCCACTCTTCGCCTCCAGAGTTCCTGCACATAATAGTCAGTACCTAAGCTCCTGTTCTAGGTGACTATCTATATGACTAAACCAAGTGTGCATCCATGTTCTAACACAGTAACCAAACACTTGTAGAACGGATGTATGTCTTTTTATTTACCGTGTCCTTTTCAAACATTCCATTCGAATAGCCAAAATCAGCAAGTCGAGGAGGAGCTGTAGTCAATCTAGCTGGCCAAGGTGCCAATCCACTTCCCTTAAATCTGTGGTCATCTGAAAGGAGCAATAAGATTTCCAGTTAGCTAATGGTTTTTATAAACTAGCAATAGGTGGATGTAGTTAACATACTAAGTATAACTTATGCACAACAGTTAATGGACCAATTAGAAGCAATGTATATAACTGCATATATACTTATTATAGCAGTGTGAAGGCGTGCATCTCTTTAGGCAGAAAAAAGCTATCGTGTTAATACTTGAAATGTAATCAAGTATTAGAGACTTGTTATGGTTACAATTAGCTCTCAGTGTTGTCAAGTTTACATACTTTCTATGGTCATAATGTCCCATTTGTACAACCAAAGAGTACCAGTATAAATGCACTTGAACCATGAAGAACTTAATCATAAACTCAATGTCAGAAGGTTGGTCAGGAAAAAATTTCAATAGGAAAGTGATCAAGTTTATTTACCTCAAAAGTAGCAACAAGGGAAAAGTTAGCAGTAGAAACTAGGATATTATGAGAAAGACTAGAGAAAAGAAACTCACGGTCAGAATAAAGTGTGATGCAAGGTTCCATTGACACGCCCCAAACTGCATCTGGATCATCATCAGATCGACAGAGAGGGGGGTGTGCACCAGGTTCTCTCTGCAGATAACAGTCATTTGATAAAGGTTTTTGCCAAATAACAGTCTGGTTCCTCTTTGCAGCTACCTTCCAACACATCCGTCCAACAAGATCACTCATGTCTCTCCATATTCTGAGATCTTCATCATCCTGTGCATAAGCTTCAGGTGATGAGTAGGCAAAATAGCCTCCTGGCCTGAGTAACCGATCTAGCTCAAGAAGAAGAATACCGTCCCTCTGCAGCCAATCTATCCTACAGCGAGAACAGTGGGCAAGCTCAAAAGACCTACTAGGGTAAGGGAGTCTTTTGGTTCCTAGAACACCAAGATATGCAGGTATTCCTCTTTCTAAAGCAAACTGAATTTGGTTTTGATGCACATCATTTGGTGCTAGAGACATAGCAATTATATCTGATGACAAAAGATAAGCTCCAAAACTGGCAACACCACAGCCAACATCAAGGACTGTTCTTAATCTTCCTTCATCGTTTAGATTGTTGCCTGAAAAGTTCAGCATCTGCGAATAGAACCAGAAATAAAACTATTAATCCAACCAACACAAGCCTATGTTTTCTTTGTTTCCTTCTTAAAAGAACATAGTAAACAATGGATCACAAAGACAAAAATGCTCAGAATAAAATAAGCAGACAAAGATACACGTGGCGCAAATGATGAAGCTGGTAATAAAGTAATCATAAAGTGAAAGGCAAGTAGGGTTCATTTTTTTTTCTTCATCTTTGTAATGCATTTTGGCAGAGATCAGCAGCCTTACATTTGCAATGGAGGCAATATACTTGTCAGCTCCATAATGAAAATGGGTGCCACCCCCAGGAAATACAATCTTTTCACCTTTAACAACCATCCAGTTCTGATCAGATTTCTCATGTGCAAGATGAGTATGAGGTATATTTGCTTTCCACACCTCATCTCTACTTTTTGGCCACTTGATTGGGATCTGCAAGAACACAAATAGTATAAGTTTGAATACACAAATCTGGCAAGACATAAATGTCACATGATAAACATTTGGGAATTGTTCTAGTTAGTAAGTTTAAGCAATCTAACCTTGTATCCAGACGGAGGGGGAATCAAGCAGTTATACCGCCTTTCAGGAGGAGGGCAATGTCGTTCATAATGCTCCATCAGAGAAAGATCCAGCTTCAACCTCAATTGGTATATTAGATTCCTGTCCAGGCAGGGGATGATTTCTGAATGGCGATCATCACAAACCTTGAAGATCAGGACAAAAATATTAATGAAATCAGCAAAACAGACTGGGCAGAATATAAAGAAGCATAAGCATTCAATAGTGTCAAGTCAAATAGAAATGAGAGATGGTGATGAAGACATGGTTAGCAGGGAAAGTCGTACAGGGAAGCTTTTTGGTATAGCAACATCATCTCCGTCTTCATGTCCAAAGTTTGAACCATCTTGTTTAGCATCTGACTCGTCATCCCCACCCAAATAAGATGTTCCAAGTTTTCTCAAGGATCTAGTACCGTACTCAAGGGCTGATGCACCATGGCCATGCGAGCCAAAAATGGATCCATAATAAAAGTATACAAATCCAATAAAGACTCCAAGAACACAAACCGAAGTGATCAAACGCTTCTTTTCACCCCCATCAGATCTTCCTCTCATCTTTTACCACTTTGCAGAACTTTCAAACAGATTTTTCCGGTCCTTGCTTAAAGGCTAGAAGATCATACCTGGCAACTACTTTGCTCCTCTGTCAATCACACTACCCAAAATAAGAACCTATTTTTTGTATTCTACAACACAGGAAAGAATGCACTACTTTGATACCAGTGAAGACCAGTCAACCTGCAACATGGCAAAAATGAACCATCAACAAAATAAAACATCCAAAAAAGATTTTAGTTACAATGCATCAACTAGCTAGTTTTCTTATTATTTCAAAGTTTAGTGATTGTTTTATATGTTTTCTATTATAAATATATTTCTATATAATTAAATTACTTTTCAATATAAACCAGTTAGAATAAAATAATATTTAATATAATTAAAAAGATTGATTCGATTTCATGATGAAAAGTCTAAATCGTGACAGGTGACCATAAGCAAATAGTAGTCTTAAGATGTGCCCGTAATTTGACTATGCCAATCTTTGATAACAATAGTTGTCAGCCGATAAACAACACAAAAGTAATCTTCAAGCCTATAGACAGGTGAAGAATACACGGATTGAATCAGTAATACAGACACGTAACAATCTCATACAACTAATCTCAACTTTCAATAACTCAGAGACGGAGAAATCAGCCCAACAGTGGGTAAAGTAGCAGCTATCATAAACACCTAAGGAAGAGGTGAGGTTTAGCTGCAGAGCATAGATTGAAACTGCTTATAGTCAACAGAAACATGCAAGCTTGTAGTTTAAGATTTGGATCTGCTTTCCTGCCAAACTATTCACCGACAAAGCAAGAATAAAGCTGAATCCCAGGGTTGCATCCAGAAAGATTAATCCAGTTAATGGATATATCAATTAGAAGAACAAAATTAAATCATGCAATTGCTAGTAGCCTTCGTAAACTATTTATATATGTAACACGGAATAAAAATAATAATAATAAAGATAATGAAAGCTTTGTTAGCTTATAAAACGTACTAAAGCTAACAGATCTGAAATAAAAACTATCACTTGCATTGAACGTCCATCAAAAGCCAGTGTCATCAACGTAAAGCATCATCGACTAATTAAAAAAAACAGAGAAAAACGACCATTTCAAGAAAAACCCAGATAGGCTTCCACGAGATCCAACCATAAAACCGGCGCTTTGCGCAAAGACAACCAGAAGAAATAAGGGCAAAAAGAGCCAAAAAAAAGAACAAAGCTTACTTGATCAGATTGAAAACGGAAATTGGTAAAAGGTCAGATGTGTAAGAGGAGAGATCTAACTCAGATGCTCAGTTCTATAAGTGGAAGCACACACGGGAAAGGCGAACAGATCTCAAGTGTTAGATTTGGCTTTCCTATTTAGACGCACACGCAGAGACAGAGCAAGAGAGAGAGAGAGAGATCAAAATAGCAGTGGACACTGGACAGAGGCAGTGTTTGTGTATGTGTGGGAGTGTGTGCTTGTGCTTATGTGCGTGTCCATACCGTGTTAATGTTTTTTAAGGTATAGTATGTTTTAGTAAAATAATTATAAATATAATAGCTTAGAGCATTAGCAAGATCTAGTTCATGAGCATGATTAGATAGATATTTTATAGTTTGTACTTTGTATTTAAGAATGTTTCGTTAAACTGTTAATAAGGTTTGTTTTATTCTAACATGGCTTGTTAAATTGGGTTATATAGTTAAAGATTTAGTTGTCTTAAATCCAACCGAAGAGGATCCATAATCTTTTGAACAAGTTCGAGTCAGAAAAATCTCCATCAAACCTAATAATGTCAGATGATATTAATAACTGTTATATTTAGTTTGATGTAAATTTTAATTAATAATTATGCAACTAGTAATTCAAGAAGCCATTTGAATTTAGTATTTAATAGTTTTTGACAATGTTTTAAAAATTAAATCGAAGCTTAAATAAGATATTTAAAGGTTTAAAAATAAAGATTAAATAAAATTAAAGAATTTGAAATATAATTGAAAGATATTGTTTCGAAGAATTTAAAGTTTAATTGAAAAAAGAGATTGTTAAATGAAAATTAATTGATTTATGATAACTTATTAATTAATAAATAAATTGATCAATTTTTAACAATAAAAGTTATTAAAATAAATCGAACTGAAAAATTAGACGGTTCAATATTTTTACGGTTAAACTAGTTGAATTTTTTAATCACTAGTTTTTAATTTGAACATAATTTTAATGTATTTAGAAATTAGAATTGGGAATTTTACTTGAAACAAATTTATCTAGTGTTAAATTTTATATTAAATTTTAATTAAAAATAAAAAATGACATACATGCAGACATTCATTTAAAATTTTTAAGTATTAAAAAATGCAATTATTCATTATATGAATTTATATTATTACACATCAAGTTACTCAAAATATGTAAAATTCAAGAAAAATCATATAAATTAGTTAATTGTTTTGTATATAATATTTAAGACATTAAACTATAACAATATTCTTGTTATAGTACTTTTGTAGTGTTTTTCTCAATTTCAACTATTTTAGTAGAGTTTAGGTCCAACTCAATTAAAGAGTTTACTTTGTTTTCTATTATATTTCTACTTCAACATATGAAAGATATGATTGAGTTGTATTTGTTACCAAATTATTAAAATTCAGATTAGATTCTGTAGCTTTAATCCCAGCTCTATCTCATTGTCAGGAGCTATCGTTGTGTCACCTATCATACAATTTACAGCGCCGCAGGGTTGAAATCCACAAAAGTCGTCAATGACAGCAAATTCCTTAGTGGCAAATCCAGACTCCTGCACAACCTAATTGTCACTGCAAAAATCTACAGTGTTAGGACTTGGAATATGTACCTATATTTATAACAGGTAAAAGGTGCAAACTTTTTAAATGCTGTTACTGTACTATAATCATGTCTTCTGTTCACTTGGGGATGGAAAATTTGTTACCAGGAAGAGAAGGCACTAGAACTCGAATTCTTCTCATCTTGTCGAGGAAATCTGCTCCCAGACATCAAAATCTCTCCCAATCCCAGTGGAGAAACTACCAAGTCTTGGGATCCCAGCATAAGAAATTGAGCATACTTTGCTAGAAAATTCGCACACTTGTTTCTTTTCTTGCTCTGTTTTGGAGATAACGGAGGAGACTCCGGGAGGATCAATTCCAAGGTCATGGGTCTCCCACGATAGCTCCTTTTAGGGTGGCTACTTTCCTCCGGAAAATGTGCTCATGGCCTCTCCTTTCTTTTGTTATTTTGGTTAATTTCAAAAAGAAAATTCAAAATTTGCTTAATTTTGTAATTATAGATAAAACTTGATAATTAAATAAACTCGATGTTAGTATCTCTGTTAATTTTATTGATGTGATTTATCACGTATTTTAAAAATCTTAACTAAAATGATACATTTTAATTCTAAAATCAATTTACACAACTCGACACTCTCACTCTTCAGTTTCAATTTGTTACTTTCATTTTTAATTTGTTCCATCGATGTTCCAATCCACTCTTGCATCATAGTGCACGAGCAAACTCTTCGCTTTTGGTTCGTTTTACTCACACACTAAATCCTTCGTTTTTAGTTTATTCTCTCGACGCCTAAGCTATTCTCGCATCGCAACGCACCAATAAGTTCTTAGTTTTCAGTTCATTCTTCCAACGTTCTTAGCCCTACTGAAAATAAAGGGTGAGTGTGTCGGGATAACAAACTAAAAACAAAGGGAACAAACTAAAAATGAATGGTAAAGGCATCAAAATAATAAACTGAAAATGAATGGAACAAATTGAAAAAGAAGGGTTAACGTGTTGAGGCTGCATAAAATAATTTAAGGATTAAATTGCGCCATTTTAATTATGTGACTAAACGACGTCATTTTATTAATCTTCATTGCTTGTGTTAATTTTAACTGACCTGTATTAATGATTAAAGTTTTTAGAGCATGTGACAAGCTACGTTAGTAAAATTAACAGAATAACTAATATTTAGCTAAAATTAAAAAATCTAAAATTTAAATATTCAATTGTCACGTTTTAAAATTCGAATTATAATTATAAAATTAAGCAAATGTAAGTTTTTTTTTTTGGTAATTTACACTTTATTTTTTTAACTCCTTTTATTCCCTTTCTTGCTATGTGTCTACATGTGCTGAAGTAGAAAACGATAGATCCAACATGGCCAGCACGCAGGCGGACTTTTTCTTTCCACCGTACTCCCGAAATCTTTCTTTTGCTGCAAAAACATATGCAGGGTCAGAAACATATTTGCTAAATATTAACAGTAGACACTTAAGTTGAAAAATGGAGAATATAAAGAATCCTTGAAGATAAAGCTTGACAATGAAAAGGTTTCCTGTCCTAATAATTTTCACCACCTATGCTATCATCTCCATATTCTTTTGCCTTTAATCTTTTTGTAGATGAAGTACTCAAATTCATGCATTAACAGGATTATGTCATTAACCGAGCAACAAAAATAAAAGGAAAAAGAGGACTTGTTCAATCTCTGGCCAACAGGATCTGTCATTCCATTGGGAAACTTGCAGGAGGAAAAGCAAAAGAGAGAAAGTGATCAGCAACTGTAAAGAGCACCAGATGGTGTGGTGGCATTGACTTTGCTGCTCCAATCTTCTATTTCAGACATGCATATGCTGACAATGCTGTTGCTTTCTTTTATTTTTCCCGCTTATCAACCATCTACTTAATTCTCTCTGCTTTTTTCCTTTGTTCCCTTTTCAATTAATAGAGTCAATGTTCTCAAAATTGGACCGGTCATTGAACCGAAAGCTTTACTGGTCACCGATTTGACCAGTTTAACCGGTTCAACCACCGATCGAACCGGTGTTTCGTTATAATTATGCAATAATTATATTTAATTATATATAATATTAATAAAAAATAAAATAAAAAATAAAAAAATTGATGGACCAGTAGTCAGACCGGTCCAACTGGTCAATTGACCGATTTTGACCGGCTCAAACTGGTCCAATTGGAGTCCGATTTTATAGCTTAAACCGGACCGGTCGGACTGGCCGGTCCGGTCCGGGTTTGAAAACCCTGAATAGAGTAAACAGCAATACACAAGCACATGTTGTTGCTCTCTTCTAATTCTCTGTTTAAGTCTCGGACATACGATCATAGAACAAAAGATTCAATCTATTGACCATCAGGGCCTCTCTTTTAAGGTCTTTCCATATATCAGATGCACCATGTACAGTAAAAGGACATGTATTGAGTTAAA
>JANZLC010000202.1:42983226-42998576 GCA_026413385.1 Erythroxylum gracilipes
GGAAGACGAGTCAGATGTCAGCCTGATGCATTTGGATGTTCTTGCTTTATGTGTAATAGATTTATGGATTCTGTATTTCAGTTATATATGGCTTGAAGAGCCGTTAATGTAAATTCATGATATTTATCAATTATGAAATATGTAGACATATGAATGTATTGTGGATATGGAGTTGAGAAAATTATTGCTTGAGGTTTTATGAAGTGTTAGAATTAAGATTGTGTTTCTGCCGGAATTTGGATGCCGGACGGGAGGTCCGATGTTGCCGTGTGTTATTGGGTTATCGTATTAGAAGTGTCTTTCTTATGTTTTTAATTTTTGGGACTGTCCAAATACAGCCGTTACGCTGCCCAATTTTCGAGAAAATTGAGGTACGTCGAAATAAGAATAAGGATAAGAATATGAGTAAATATTTGAGAGCTTTATAAAGATGTTTTCGAATGGATTTTAAGATGAATACGAATGAAAAAAAAATTATCGAGATTTTCAGATTAGGTTTCCATCGCGGATTCAGGTTCCAAATTGGATTTTCGGATTTAGTAGTTAGGTTCCGGAAACGGGATCCAACATGACCTCTTGTCGGGATCATTACTTAAGAATTTTTGGCCAGAGTAGATGTATCATGAACAGAGTCTTTAATGACATAAAGAGTAATGAGATCCTTAGGATGAGAACTAATATCACTTGGACTAGATGTGACATAGTCAGTCTAGTAGGAGTTGACACGTGACCTATACTCCAAACCAAATGAGGTGTAGAATGATAAAAGGACGAATTGCATGGTAATTGCCTGTGGAAAGGTTCGTAAGTTAGATAATTGACTGTCAAAGAGTTCATATGTCAATCTGCTAACTTTCTGATAAACTTGCGTCAAGAAATCACTCAAAAATCGCTCAAATTAAAAGATAATTCAAGTGGCCAAAAATCGAGAACCTAAAGGGTCACATATTTAGGAGATTGAGGGATTTCGGGAATGCCATGATATGATCGTGGTAAGAAATGTTGAAAAGGAATGGACAAAGCAAATGTTGCATGGATGTCCAAGGTGGAGTCCCGATCACGATTGTGACCCACTAATTCCAGCAACATATATAAGTGATTTCCCATCACTTAAGCAGTGAGATCAATAGCTAGGGAGTCTAAAAATGTTCTAGACATTTAAAGGGAGTTAGAGGGAAAATTTCTTTGCATGTCAAGCAAGGGTTGCTTGATGTTTATTGTATGTGATATAATTCTCTTCTACCCTTCCTATTGAGCATCGTACTTGTGTTTTCATCTTGTTTGGTGCTTAAACCTTCCCTACACACCTTATTTCTTCATCTTTGCATGTTCTTCACTGGCTGTTGAAGGTGTTTGGTGTTTGCTACAACTCAAACAAGGAGAAGATTCAAGAAAGAGGGAGCATTTGCAAGATACATATGTTGTAATTTCATGTTCTTGCATTCTATTTATAATGGATTCTGGCTTCATGGGGATATCCTGGGAGTTGGAATTTTGATTTCGACACTTCCGCTACTTTGCTATGCACGTGATGCATAATTACATCTATGGATTGCTAAATTTCTTTTATGGATTACTCTTAATTTATTTGTTAAACTTTATATTATTGATTTAATGAAATATTCTTATAATGTTTATTGCTTTACATTGAACTAGAATCAAGAGATTAGATTAAATTATTTGTGTTGTGGTGCACAACAAGAGTTGGTACCCTAATAAACCTATAAAAATCAAATTAATTAGTAAATAAATAGAGATCTTAATTTTTTTTATTAGTTAATCATAGGATTGCTTCAAATCTAATTGTATAGTTAGGAAGAGTTTTGATAAATCGATAGGTCACAATTCAATTTCTTTTTGTTTTAATTGGAATTACTTGATTAGATCTGAAGAGAGGGTGATCATAATTAATGGATGTGTGGGGTTAAGTAGTATTAGATCAAGAAAGTGCAGTGAAAGCAACTAAGGATAGAAGTAATTCCTAGTTTTCGTCATTGATTAATCAACCAAGTCATAGCTACTTATTTAATTATCAATTATTTTGTTTTTAGTTTAACTTTTAGCAATTTATCTTATTGTTTACCATAAACAAAGTTTACAAAATTGTTGGGTTACCACCCCAATCATCACGGGGATGATACTCTTTTTATTATAATATACAATTTGTATACTTGTAGTAAAAGAATTTTTTAATTTAAAACTTTAACAACAAACTCGATCTAGCATAGAAAAGTTTTTAACTTTTGCTATAAGATACAATATATATACTTGTAGTCAAAAAAAGTTTTAAATTTAAAACTTCAACAACAAACCCAATCTTTGATGACATATATAGTACAAAAAAATAAGAACTCGTGATACCTTCATCTTCAAAGAAGAAAAAAGTCTGCATTTTGTCTATCCATGTCCTTGTCCAGCAATTTGGTTTAAATGTTGTTGAAGGAAATAATTAGCTACTCTTTTTTAGTTTGTTATCACCTCTAACTGTTTCAAGATAAGTTGTTACGTATACACTTCTAGAATTCCTTTCTCTGATTGCCACTTGCACTAGTTTGTTACTTCATATATCTGAATATAAATAAAGAGGTCCAGCTTTCTGATGAGCATGGCCATTCTTACAACACAAATATTTTGATTTTGTTCTCTTGCTATCTTTTAATAAGCCTAAATACTGCAACATGATATCAGAGCAGCAAGGTCCTACATCTGTAGTGAAAACCTAAGGCCATTCTTCCAATTACAAAGGTCCCTCTTCTTCTTTCAATCCATCTTCCATTACTTCAAACTTAAATTTCTCTTTAGCCATTAAACTAGATCAAAACAATTACCTGGTTTGGAAATCCCAAGTGCTGCCAATATTAAAAGGATTTGAACTTGATCAGTTCATTGATGAGAAGGTCTCATCGCCACCCAAATTTCAGTTGAGTTCAACCTCTCACAATGAAATTTTGTGTTAACCACCGAATATGTTGTTTGGAACAAACAAGACCAGATCATATTGGAGTGGCTTCGATCTTCCATTTCAGAATCAATTCTTAGTCAACTGTGAGTCATCACTTGAAGTATGGAAATCAATGTTGGTAATGTACTCATCTCAGTCTCGAGCAAGAATTCTTCAATTCAAGGTCCAGTTACAAACTACTAAGAAGGGCTTCATGAGTATCACTGAATGCGTTAAAGATCAAAGGTTTTGCTGATAATCTTAATTTGATTGGTTATATAGTTAAAGATGAGGACATTATAATGTACGTGTTGGCTGGCCTTAGTATTAAATAAGATCCAGTGGTAGTTAATATCACAACAAAGGCTGACAGATTTAGTTTAAATGAAGTATATGCAATGTTGTTGAACCGAGAAACTCGCCTACAGTAGTACCATTTGGTTACCAATATTGACATGCAAAATCCCTCTGCAAACATAACTATGACTAGAAATCAAAGAGATAGAGGTTCCAGATACAATCAAAACTATGAAGCTCAATTCAATCCTAATCAAAATCGAGGAGGAGGCAGGAACAATAGAGGTCACGGCAGAGGATTCAAAGGAAGAGGTCGTGGCAATAACAAACTTATATGTCAGGTCTGTGGTTAAACTGGGTATATGTCGTTCAATAAAGCCATCTGCCCTGTATTTGAGTTTGAAGATTCATTTATTTGCAACAAGTTTCATATCTGGCTGATGAGGAACCAATTCCCAAGTGGAGTTGGCTAGGAGAGCTTGGTATTCAGCCTCAAGAGCGTGACGCCACTGACAGATATTAAGCACCTGGTTTACACTATTTGGCTCTAATTCTTCCGGTGGAGATGAAGTGGAGAGATATATTTTTGGTTTAAAGATACAAGCCTTACTGCATATGATCATATTATGAGTAGGAACCAGGAACTGGTAATGGTGGGTGTTCTGTGGGTTTAGAAGAAGGTTGAGAACATTGTAACGATACAGGGAGAGTGGAATCAGAGGCTGGTTTGGAGGGTGATCGAGGAGAGTTAGTGGTAGTAGGCATGGTAAAGGAGGGAAGATCGTTAGTATTTGATCAAGGATGAAGAGCAGAATTGATACCTCTATTTGGTGCAGCTGAAGATGGGTCATATTGTCTGAGTACTTGCAGTAGCGACAGATAGATTTTTGGTTAAGGTTTTATTGAAAGAAGAATCATAAGTAAAAGGAAAATCCTAGTCATTAAAGGTAACATTCCGAGATGTAGATTTTCCCATCAGACATTTAAATCCTTTATGTAGATTTTCCCATCTCCTCGTGCTATCGTCACATAGGAGAAACTGTTTAGTTAAGGGGGTGTTTATTTCCGTTTTTATTTTCGGTTTTTTGATTTTGTTTTCAAATTCAGTTAAAAAAATATTTTCGTTTGAGTTTTTAGTTTTTGTTTTTAATTTTAGTTTCTTCCAATTTTCAAAAATTATGAAAATCATAAAAAAGTGATTTTTGTTTCCTGTTTTTGTTTTTTTCACAATTTGATTTACAATCATTTAAATATATATTATTCAATTATTTAATTATTAATAACAATTATGAATAACTTAATTCAAGATTATATATTTAATAAATTAAAGTTAATTATCAATAAAAATTATGACTAATTTTATTTTATTTTATTTTATAATTAAATTATATGTAATTAAATTTTAATAATTATTAATGAATATAATTAAATTTAAAATATATAAATATTCAAATAAATTTTGATTTAATAATTAAAATATATTTCAAATAAATATTAATTTGTAAATAAAATTTTAAATTTTAAATTATTTATTTTGTTAAAATAACATAATTTTGTTAATAATTTGTTAATAAATATTTTATAAGAGATTAAATATATTTATTTAATTATAAATAATTTATCTTTAAGTTTTTATCTAAAATGTAATTATTGTTAGTGATAAAAATACAACTACATTAACATTAACAACTAAACAAATTTTTGTTTTTATTTGAAAGAAAAATATAAATAAAAAACTAAAAATGGAAATTTAAAACTACAATAAAAAATAGAAGTAGAACTAAACGATCCCGGTTTTGGTTTCTTCTAGTTTTAAAATTTTATGAAAAATCATAAAAAAGTGATTTTTATTTTTTGTTTTTGTTTTTATATTCTAATTACTATCAACTAAATATATATCATTTAATTATTTAATTTATTAATTATTAATAAGAATTATGAATGTTTTAATTTAATATTATATATTTAATTAAATAAAATTAATTATTAATAAAATATGAAGTATTTAATTTAATTTCATTATTGAAATTAAATAAAATCTAGTTAATGTTAAATATAATTAAATTTAAAATATCTATAAAATATATAAATATTAAATAAATTTTGATTTAATAATAAAGCACATTTAATATAAACATTAATTTATAAACAAATATTAAATTATCAATTATTTATTTTAATAAAATAAAATAATTTTTATTGATAAGTTATTAATAAATATTATATAAAAGATTAAAATAATTTTAATTAATTAAAAATTTTATCTGTAAATTTTATTTAATATAATTAATATAAAAAATATAATTATATTGACAATAACAAGCAAATAAGTTTTCTTTTTATTTAAAAATAAAATTAAATTAAAAATTATAGCACAAAAATAAAAATAGAACCAAAACGACTCATAAATGATGGACGTGAATTACTTCGTAACATTCTTCTTATAAGTTACATTTTTTGTTTTTCTGATCCGCCACCAAATTTGACTATGGCCATGAAAATTGGATAGACTTTTGAAATTAGAAGCACAGTTGGCCCAAAGATCAACGCAATGACAGTAACGGGGAAATGGACGTCAAAAAGATCAAAATAACAGTAATTGGGAAGTCTTCGGCCCTGTCGGATAATGTTGCAACTTGCATTGCATGTCATGACTAAGCGTGTTTTTTGCTTTCATGTTAGTGGGTAAGATATATATTTTTTAATTAAAAGAGAAAGGATAATACAGCAGCTTTAAGCCACAAGTCGAGGGAAAAGATCCCAGCATTATCCTCTATAACGGGATATTAAGACAGCCCACAGGAGGCAGATGGAGAAGATGAAATCCGCCAGCCAAAGACCTTGCGTAGTTTGCGAGCCAATCAACCAGCCTATTTCCTTCCCGATAAGATTTTGACAATGAAGTATCTAATCCTATACCCACGTCAATATTATCACATCTGTATGGATTAAAATAAAAATAAGGACTCTAACAAAAATCTAACTTTTACAAATCTATGTGTTTAAACTGTTACAATAATCAGTGGCAATTGTTTATTGTAATTGAGATTTTGCTTCTTAAAATAATTTCTATTACATCGTGCTATTTATATTTATATGTAACTATGTATTTATACATATACTTACATTTTCATGGCATGATGTCAGATTAAAGGGCATAGTAATAAAAGTACAAATGGTTTAGACGTCTATAATTTGAAAGAATTTACTCTAATGGTTGGGTGTTGAATTTTCTCGTAAAACAAAAGCAGAAAAAAATAATTCTGCTAGTCATTATGTACAGGAATGTTATAATTCAAGAAATTGTACAAAATCATATTTTAATATCTCTTAGTTTGAAATTGTTTGATTTTAACAAACTTATTTTCAATATAAGATTTAAATTTTACTTTTTATATTTAATTGAAAAGCAAATTAAGATATATATAAACCTTTAAAAAGTTTGAAGTATAGTACTAATAAAAATTTATAATTTTTGTCCTATTAAGGGTATTAAAATATAAAATTATTTAGAACTTTTTATTGATCTGATAGAAAATTTTCTCTTTTATTAAATTTCACCTCTTATAAATGAGCAAATTCAATATCCTGAATATTGTCAAACATCTCCCTTGTCTTCAAACCTTAAGTACTTGTATATACATTTATTGAAATTCAGGATTTTACTTGTTTAACATTGTTTTGGTTTTACTATAAATACCATATCCTTAACCAATTTAGAAGAATAGAATAATTTATTCAAATAGGTTGAAATTGCACATTATCCATAAATATTAATATGAATCTGATACAAGCATTCGTACGTTCCTTTTCAAAGGAAAAGAAAAACTAATGCATAAAATCTATATTTCTTAGATTATTTTCAAATAAACAAGTGTGAAAAAGAATTCATAATTAATTGGTTTCACACATTTCATATTCTCTATTAAAATAACATGAATATGATATGCATCGAAAAAAAAAGAGTATTAAGATCTTAAATTATAGTTGTGAATTATCTCTACTTATGGGAGTATACTATCATTTTAAATATACCTACATCACATGAATTGATGCAATGAATTACAACTATTAATTCATATGCCATTTTTAGCTAGGCACTTAATTTAAAACAAGGATGCCATTAAGAGGAAAATAATAATAATTATGAGATAGTACACACCTCTTAATCAATACAAAGCTAACCCTTAGGAAGTTTTAGATTCCAATAACTGTTTATCTTTCTGCATTAATTTCTTGAATATACATCCTTCAAACCCTAAATTCATACATATTCAATTAATATTGGTGCTTACCATTAGAATATGGAGTTTCAATCCAAAGACTCAGAATAATTTAAATCCTCAATTATTTATCAACCAAATAAGTTTTATCTTTTGATATATTAACCATTTATATTTTCTTCATCCTAACAAAAGTTTATGTTAAGTCTTTGACCAGACCAATAGTTAGGTTGTTAAAATTTAGATGATAAAAAAGCAACATTTTAACCTTTGAACCATGTAAGGTTGAGATAAATTTATTCAATTACTATTCATCTTTGTCCTAACCTTCACAAAACTATAAAAGGAGGCTCTAGCTTCAGTGTGGAATTTCGTAAACTGTTTCTTATTGATGAAAAGTAGCAAATACAAGGTATATATACAAAAGAATGAGGCTAACTAATAAAATCTAGGCTGACTAGGCTAATAACTAATTAACAATCAAATAACCACTAATTAGCTATTTACAGCTGTAAAATACAATCAGCTAACAACCCCCCTCAAGTTGGATTGTGGATATTGAGCAATCCAACCTTGCCAATGTTGATCTCAAAAGGTTTCATTGCTAAAGCTTTGGTGAAGACATCTGCCAATTGAGAAGAAGAAGAACATGGTAAAAGATGTATCACTCCAGCTGCAACCTTTTCTCGAATGATATGGCAATCTATCTCTATATGTTTCGTTCTTTCATGAAAAATGGGTTTTGTTGCAATCTGTAAAGCCGAATTGTTGTCACAATAAAGGGCAGTTGGTGCAGTAACAGGATGATGAAGATCATTCAAAAGATAATGCAGCCACTGTACTTCACAAGTAGTTGAAGCTAATGCCCTGTATTCAGCTTCAGAAGATGATCGTGAGACTGTTGTGTGCTTCTTTGCTTTCCAGCTAATCAAAGAATCACCATAAAAGATGCAAAATCTAGTTACTGATTGTCTAGAGTCAGGGCAACCTGCCCAGTCATTGTCACTGAAAGCACAAAGGGTAGATGAGGACGAAGCAGAATAGAAAAGACCAAGACTGGGGTTTCCTTTCAAGTATCGTAGAACACGATGTGCTCCCTGAAAATGTGAAAATGTTGGTTTGTCAAGATATTGACTTAGCTGTTGTACAACAAAGGCAATGTCTGGACGTGTGGAAGTGAGATATAGCAATCGACCAACAAGTTTCCTGTATTCTGTTGAATCTGGTAGTAACTCAGCATCATTTGCTCTGAGCTTGTATGTAGATTTAGCTACCAAAGGGGTCTTTGCAGGCTTACAATCAATGAATCCAAAATCCTGCAGTAGATCGAGAGTATATTTTCGTTTATACATGTGAATTCCAGCAGCTATTCTTGCAACTTCAAGTCCCAAAAAGAACTTTAAATCACCCAAATCTTTGATCTTGAAGGTTGCATCTAGATATGCTTTCACTTTATGAATTTCAGTAAGATCATTTCCAGTCAAGATTACATCATCAACATAGACTAGAAGAAATGTGAGTGAAGCACCTGTCTTGTTGATAAATAGAGAATAATCAGAGGTAGATTGCTTGTAACCCAAGGAAACAAGAGCTGAAGTCAATTTTGCAAACCATTGTCTGCTTGCTTGTTTGAGACCGTACAAAGATTTTTGAAGTTTCCAAACCTTGGTTGTATCTTCAGTTTCCAGGCCTGAAGGCAGTAGCATATATACTTCTTCATTCAAATCACTATGAAGAAAAGCATTATTAACATCTAATTGTTGTAGATGCCATTTATTAGAAGCTGCTATAGCTAGTAGCAAACGAACTGTTGTAGTTTTACACACAGGAGAAAAGGTATCAAAGTAATCAACTCCTTCAGTTTGCGTGTAACCCTTTGCTACTAAACGAGCCTTATATCGTTCTATTGAACTATCTGCCTTGTGATTCACTCGAAAAACTCACTTGCAACCAATTGGTGTCTTACCAGGTGGCAAATCAGTGATAACCCCAGTTTTGGTTTGATCAAGAGCCAGTAATTCAGCATTCATTGCTCCTCTCTAGTGAGTATATTTAATGGCTTGGGCATAAGTTTTTGGCTCATTTGCGGAAGATATGGCAAGGGAATAATGTAAATGGGATACAGATAAATTATTGTAAGTAAAAACAGAAGAAATAGAATGAGGAGAAGTACCTGGAAGATGATTGGTAACAGCAGTGGAACATTCATAATCCTGCAGGTAACTGGGTGGTTTTCGGTTTCAAACAGGTCTTGAGGAGGAAGAAGGTTGATCATGAGATGGTAAAGAAGGTGAGGCAGAAGAAGATGAGTCATACAAAACAGTGGGCTCAAAGATGTATGGGATTATAGGAGAAGTGGTGGATGACAATTTTGAAAAGGGATAGATGTTTTCATGAAATGTAACATTTCTGGAAACAAATATGACTTTAGTGGATGTATCATAAAGAATATACCCTTTGACATTTGGTTTATAACCCAAAAAAACACATTTTCAAGCTCGATGATCAAATTTATGACAGTTTGCTAGGAGAGTAGAAGCATATGCAAGACAACCAAAAACTCTAAGATTTGAAAAATCAGGTTTGGTGTTATATAAGACCTCAAAGGGAGTGGTGTTTGTTAAAATTGGTGTGGGAGTGCGGTTAATGAGGTGGACTGCATGTAAAACTGCATAACCCCAAAAATATTTTGGAGTAGAGGACTGAAAAAGCAAGGCTCGAGATATATTCAGAATATGTTGATGTTTACGTTCAACAAGCCCATTTTGCTCAGGGGTTTCAACACATGATGTTTGATGAATAGTGCCTTTGTGGGCATAAAAATCTGGTATATCAAATTCAGCACCATTATCTGTTCTTATGGTTTTTATGGTGGTTTCAAATTGAGTTTCAACCAAAGAAAAGAAAATTTGGACATGAGTACGAGCCTCAGATTTGTGTTTCATCAAAATAATCCGGGTATAACGGCTATAATCATCAACAATAGTTAAAAAATATCTATGACCATGAATAGAAATAATTGTATTCGGTCCCCAAATGTCAACATGAACAATATCAAAAATCTTATTTGACTGTGTAAAACTGACTGGAAATGGTAACTTCTTTTGTTTTGCGAAGTGACAAGTATCACAAGCAGCATTACTAGAAAATTGTAAATCTGGTATGTAAGGCTTGAAAAGTTTGAGCCTAGAATCAGAAACATGACCAAGTCTATGATGCCAAAGGTTTTGAGTTGTTGTAGTAGATATAGAAGCAGAAAATGAAAATGAAAAGGTTTTGGGAGGAAGATCCAGGATGTATAAACCATGATTCACTTAGCTGTACCAATCATCTTCCTCGATGGTAAAGCCTGTATACAACAAGTTGAAAGTTGAAAAGTGAGAAAACAAGGCAAGCAAGATGCAAGTCGAGTAACAAATAGAAGATTAAGTGCCTGTTTGGATGGGCTTATGTCAGTAGAGCTTTTATCAGTAGAGCTTTTGTTAGTAGAACTTTTCTGAAAAGTGTTTTTTTAAGAAGCCAATTGGTTGTTTGGTTGTCAATTAAAATAACAGCTTTTTGAAAAGAGCTTCATATAGTAGACTGTTTGGTAACATAAAAACGAAAAGCACTTTTATTAATTTTAGCTATATTTTATTTTGTAATAAAAATTATTTATACATATAAATAATATTTTAAGTATATTAAACAATATGTAAAGCACATTATATTATGTTTACATTTGATTTGAAAGAATTCAACTACTATTAGGTCTTTTATGAATAGAATAGGTTTACATTTACTTTACAATTGTTTGACAAATTCACTTCTATTTAAATTGTGATATCAATATTTCATGCTTTGAATGACTTCAAATTGATACAGTAACATGGAGACACTGCTGTAAACTTTGAGATTTAATTCACACCACTACAAGAGATGTCTCATTTACACCTTATGGTTACCTATTTCTTAGATAACCATCTTGTAGGAAATTTTAGATAACCATCCTTATGAGCATTTAACCTTATAAAATTATGAATGACCATTGAAACAATTATAATTATAATTTGCTTTGGAAAAGAAAAACTGGACATTTCATATAAAATTTTTCGCCTATGCTAGTATCTCCATATTCTTTTGCCTCTAATATTTTTGTAGATGAAGTACTCCAGTTCATGCATTAATAGGATTATGTTATTAACCAAGCAACAAAAATAAAGGAAAAAGAGGACTTGTTCAATCTCTGGCCAACAGGATCCGCCATTCCATTGAGAAACATGCAGGAGGAAAAGAAAAAGAGAGAGAATGATCAGCAACTGTATTGAGTTAAAAATTGGTTCAGTTCTAGGTTTTACATAGGAAAAAGTTTATGCTCATATATATCTAAGCTATGCCTCTCACACGATCTTTGTATCTTTTGAAAATAGTCTCAATGTCTGCCATTACTTCTGCGGGCAAAGGTCGCTCAGTTGATGTGAAAGCATCAATGTCTTCTTTTAGCTATTCAACTGAGGTTGCACAATGATTGAACTAGTCATAAATGGCCGATCTCGTGCAAATCCGAGAGCCAGCTGAACTGGAATCAGAGCATACATCGTGGCCAGTTCAACATATTTTACTATAGCTTCCTGCAATCCAGTTCAAGAAACATTAATGACAAAATCAAACTTACTATGATTAATTGCGTATAATAGATCATGTGAGCAGAATGCATAAAACCAATCACTTTCATACTCCTTGTAATAAATTATCTGATGTAGGACAAGTTATACAGAATAAAGAGGGCAAGAATATGTGGAGAATCCAGATGAACAAGACAGATCTGATCAGGTTAGAAAGCAACAGAATAGGAGCGAAACATAGAAGAAACTAATGAAGAATCAAGAACATAATAGAAAAGACAGGTCTATATTACTATCTAAAATAATAGTGACTAAACAAGTTCATAACAAAATTTCTAGACCTCCAATTTGTGATAATGTAAAAATCTAATTCTAATATGACTAGAAAAGCAAATAGCTAACAGAATAGGATTGCTAACTCAAAGAAGACTATCGTGGGAGTTAAAATCTGAATAAAACAACTAAAACTGAAATCAACTTCAGATAAATGTCTAGTAGAGGAACTGATGAAATAGTCCCGCATGAATTTCTATGAAAAATATTGAACACTAAGCTTCAATTTTCTAATTCTTTATATCCTCAAATTGATGGACAAACGAAAATCATGAATAAAATTTGGCAGACTTGTTAAGATGTTTGGTTTGAGATAAGATGAATAATTGGGACCTAATTCTTCCTATGATAGAGTTTGCATATAGCAATTTTATAAATAGATCAACTGGTAAGAGTCATTTTAAAATAGTTTCGGGATTTCAGCAAGAAAACCTATTAATATAGTTCCTTTACGACTTTACCACAAATAACACGAGTTAGTGTTCAAGCTGAATGTTTTGAACAACATATGAGAGATGTCTTTGATGACGTAAGAAGAAAGATAATAATCAGCAACTTGACTTATAAACAATATGCTAATCAACATCGTTTATTGGTAGAATTCAGTGAAGGGGATATCCGGATGGTAAGGATTTGTCTAGAACATCTTCCAACATAAAAATATAAGAAACTCCATTCATGGAGTGCTAGACCTTATAAGATATTCAAGAAATAAGTGCTAATGCTTATGTTTTAGAATTACCAAGTGACATTGGAATTAATCATATGTTTAATATTGCAGACTTAACTATTTATCATGGACATGATAAATATGAAATCCACCATTGCAATTGTTCCAACCATTCATAATCTTAAAGATGAGATAGAGGATGCTCTTAATGAACAAATTGTAACTACAAAAGCTGATAGCAGGGTTTCTTATCAAGTGGAAAAGAAGATCAATTTCTAATAGCACTTGGATTTTAGAAGTTGAATCCAAATTTATATGAGCCTTTGTCAAATTCCATGTCAAGGATATTTCAGATAAGCCGAAGAGAATTAATGCAAAAGAGCTTAGAGTTCAATAAAAGAGAAACCATAACTTTAATTTAGTGAGATGAATCCTATCCTAGCAAGGGCAACTTACTTCACGCTAAGTTTTTCTTATTAGAGAGGGAATAATAATAAGTTACATATATTGTTTTAGTTTGTTTAGGACTTTTTAAGAATAAAAGATCCTTATTAGGATATGATTCAATTTTGGAAATTTTAGAACCCTTTCCTACTAGAATAAGGATTATAAGAATTATAAATATGTGTTTACTTAACCTTTCAATAACAAGTTATCATGATTTTTTTTTTTCAAATTTGAGTTATCAATTAGAATGTGTAATGCTTTCTTCTAAGAGTGATTCTTAGGCTTTAGGAGTGATTCCTAGTTTCCTAACTTCTATTGTTTGTATTCTTCACTACATTTCAGCAATTCTAAGCTAAAGTTTCAGCAACTAAAAAAACCAAATTCCAGTAATATCAAACCTAAATTTCAGCCATATCTAAACCGGAAATTCAAACTTAAATTTCTAGAAACCCAGCTATACTAAATGTGAACTTTCAACATTCTAAACTGAAATTCAGACCTGAAACTTGATATTCCAACAGTCTAATATCGGCCATATTTTTCAAATTTTGTGAGTTTATCTGTTAGTTAATATTTCTTCTATTTGTCCTACATCACTTATACTGTGTATGCTAAGGGAACAATGGGTTTCTTTGCTTTTAATTTATCCATCGTTCTTATCTCTTTAGCTAGTTATACATTATTGTGATGGCTACCAAATTACCTTCTAAAAAGGTGGAAATCAACAATATATAAAGCGACTTCATGAACCAAATGATTTTCAACAATACTATTGTAGAAACTCCCACCAAGCTAAGATTCCAAGGAAAAAAATCAAACTTATGAGAATTTAAAATGTTACATTCACTAGGTATTGAACTTTGAAGTTCTATTGTATTGATAATAGCATGAATGTAGAACTTACTTTCAAAACGACACCTGACCAACAGGCTATAATTGTTCTGGATACTAATGATCTTTGGTAGTCCTTCAACTTTGGCTGCATGAACAAACTCCATTACTCCATATGATGTCTCACTTGAAACACCGATATAGCGTACCTAAAAGAGATCAAAATACATTTCTCATCAGCTAATATGATATATCAAATATCTCACCTGTAACTCCTCTCTGCCAAGTTCTCTATGTCCTTTCATCTTCATAAAGGAAAAAGTAAAAGAAAGACAGCAAAAAAGAAAATGATTGGATGTTATCTTAATGGTATGTAGACTTTTTCCTCTATATTCCTTAGAAAGTTTCACCATGACTGATCACCTTAGTTCTCTTACGATATAGAAGTCAATGCTATTCCAGAGAAAAGCTGATTAAGTTTCATTTGGATGGAAACAAGGACAAATTCAAAGAAAGGAAAGAAAGAGGGGAGATTACAACAATCACTTTCCCGTGCATTTTTTCCATGTGAAGAATGGGTTTGATTGACTTGACAAAATTGAGAAGATCATTTCATGACTAAAAAGGAGATTAATAATTCATAATTTTCTCCTAACATTCTTTCTCGTTTGAAGGCTTTGAAAATGATGGTCCCAAATGTAGGGGAAAGATGATGTCTTTTGCCTTCCTTAGTAACCTTATCTTGAAACAATGGATCAGGTAATTCCATACCTGAGTTTTTTATCCACATTATATTGAAGATTACAATGTAAGTATACTAGACTTTGATAAGTTTTGTTTATATGCGAAAATCACCATGTAAAGCATATTGAGATCATCGGATATTTCATAAAAGAAGAGTAGAATAATGGGTTGAAAAACACACATCATGTCTCTTCTAATGGGTAATTCGCTAAAATGTTCACCAAAGGATTTCTTGTAGGAAGGTTTGAAGAACTCACATG
>JANZLC010000202.1:43043287-43054650 GCA_026413385.1 Erythroxylum gracilipes
TTCTTTGGATTTTTGTTCTGAGATTTACGATATGTAATATATGTGTGTGGGTTTGAGTTACTAAATAAAATCAATATTAATGTGATGTTTGGTTTTGTTTGTTCTGTCTTGGGTGGCATCCATGTATCCTCCCAGGGGGTATTTGGGTGTTACACAGATTACGAGAATAAAGTATGTTCACTCCAAAGGATTTCTGTATAGGGCATAAAACTTGATAACTTTCCTTATGGGTCTTGGCCAGAAAGTTAATCAAGTAATAATTTGTGATGCCTTATTGGTGTTTCTATAGACTTATTATTAGGTTATGTTGTTCTTACTGAATTGCTCATTTGAGGTTTACATAATTGATTTTGGGCTTGCAAAATGATATCGAGATGCCACAACAAATCGCCATATACCTTATAGGTAACTGTTTGCTAGTTAATCATTTTATACTCTTTTCTATAGTAAGTCTTCGTGTATACTGACTGTGGCTCTTGAGATTCCTATTATTTTTGGAATTGCTGAAGTTATGAAATGTGATTTTACCTAACCCCTTCTAACTGTCTTCTTCTTAGGGAGAACAAAAGCTTAATTGGAACTGCATGTTATGCCAGTTGCAATACTCAACTGCACAATGGTAAGCTAAATTATAGTCTTCTTGAAAACAAGTTAAGAGTTTATGCGTTTAGATACTCATATAAACGTGCTTAGTTTTGTTTTTCATGAGCTTCCACATAACCTCGTTCATTCCTTAATTGTAGAGCAAAGCCGTCGAGATGATTTGGAGTCACTTGGTTATGTTATGTTATATTTTCTTAGAGAAAGGTATGTCTTATTGTAGATTGATTTCTGGTATACCTAATCTTCTATTCTCCTCAACGTGGATAGTTGTTTCCATATCTTTGGAAGCAATATTATTACTGAGATTAGAATAAAATCTTAGGTTGTGTGCATATAGGAGTTTGTGATTTGAGCTAACGAAAGTTCTTTATGTAGCCTTCCATAATATTTAAAAGCTGCCACAAAGAAGCAGAAGTACGACAAAATTTGTGAGAAGAAATTATCAACTCTTATTGAGGTTCGATTCTATTGTGGAGAATATTCAACAAAACTCAACACTTACATATTGATCTCTAACCCATCCAGTTCTTACTCACAATATGATAGTTAGCCAACAAAAATTCAAATGCGAGTGTGTAAGGAAAAGGGATGAAATCTAAATGTTGAACATTAAACCGAAACCTGCACAGAGCATAAAATACTCAAAGAAAGGAAAATTTAAAACAATGCAATTATCACATCCACAAATCCAATAAAATGTCTCATGTTGCTTCTTTAATCCAATGAATTAATTTAAGTAATGATCCATCCCCCGCCTCTTCTCTTATTGTGAATAAACATAAACTACAAAGCCAATATTTTGTTTCAGAAAATGACCAAAATACTGAACACATTTCTAAGTAGTTTCCACCAATTAGTTCTAAGAACAAAATAAAGTTATTGCATCAAAAAAAAAACAAAAAGTGAAACTTACTAAAACAACTATAAATGTAAAATAGTAATGACTTGCATGATAATCCACTCGCATGTCTTAATCGAATTTGTGATTAAATATACCGAGAGTTGTCATAAATTTAATATAAAAATGTTGTGTAAATTGAAACTGTATGAAAAACATAGATTTCTAACTATGTAGTAACGACTAATGATGTCAATTAAAGTCATCATGATTTTTCAAATGAATTTTTAAATTAATTTTAGAATAAATTTATCAAGACTTATTACAATTTTCGTATTTAAAATTGTTTAAATACTTTAAATTTAGACATATATGTGAATTAATAAGGTATTAAAGCATAACTTCTTAATCATGTATTAATGAATAAATTTTAATTTTAATTATAAGGTATCAAAGACTAACTTGCAACTATTTTGTTTTATCCCTTATAATTTTTTTAAATCATGTCCTTATAAGTCATTTTACACATAAACAGCTAATACTAAACAACTAATTTTACCAAACATCAAATGACAAACAGCTAATATAATCCGCTGGTATAATCAACTATCAGCTAACAGCTGATAGAATCAGTTGATTGTCAAACAGGGCCATAATCATTATAATGATGACAATTGGTTAGGACGAAGGAATGATTACATTACTATTGATAGTAGTTAGTTTATTAAAAATCTTGAGAAATAAAAAAAATTTTAAAATTTTGTTTTACATCAAATTTTAATATATTCTAATTAATTATATTGTTTTGCTAAAAAAGAAAAAAATAATTTGTTAAAATTTTATTTGACATCAAATTTTAATATATTTTAATTAATTATATTGCTTCTCTAAAAAAAGAAAAAAGAAAAAATAACTGTCATGGGACCGTGACACTACTATCACAGGCGTGATAGGGAGTGTTATGCCTGTGACACTCCTCTCATGAGCGTGATACCGATCTCTAACACCAGTAACAGTTGCGCATTACACCAAAATGACTTTCATTCTCTCATATTCGGGAGGTATCAAGTAATCCCCAAAATTCAGATATAAAAATATTATTCATATAATGATAATATATAACCAACAAACTGTTTTTTATTCCTTACATGTTGATATCTTCCGGAGCCGATTAACCAAGCTTTCCCTAATTATTTACACGTCAACTTAATCGTTGGAATGAGTAGTTACTTATAAGAGATTTGTTACAAATTCTATTTTCTGGTTCATTCCAAATATACATTTATAAAGACTTGTATGTACAACTGAAGAATATACGAATCATTTCTCAATCCGAAATAACCTCACTGCAAATTCTCTCTCCCTATCATTCTTCTTTCTCTACTGATCTCATTGTCATTGTTCAAAGTTTTTTCAAATTGAACGCCATGTTTACAAGGTCTTTACTTTAAGAACCCAATACTGGAAATATATATATATATAATATACTAGGCTTCTCCATTTCTAAATTTTCTTTTCCTAATATAGAAAAAGGATGCAGAATATCAAAATTAACCCCATAAGGCATATTCACGTTCATTATACTATTCGTCTTGTATCTAATGGTCCGTATCTAACTTCTTTCTCACTTATCATTTATCGTAATTCATAATGCTTTTAAGCTTTCAAACTTCATATTTATTTTGATCACTTCCATTGACTTCTTGTTATTTCAAAATCTCATATAAAAAAACTGTATTTTCCCACTTGAAAAGTATATAATTGAGTAGTTCTGTTAACTAAAAGATTGGAAGAATAAAACTTCTAAAAAATACTTTTTTATTTACTATTTACAAAGGAATTGTGCTAATTAAAATTTTTTATTTGATAATAAAAAAAGAGATGGTCAATAATGCCCTAAGAATGGAGAAATATATTTGGCCAACACTTTACCCCTTACAGACTAATCCGGTACGAGCAAAAATTAGTTTAAGTGTGGATAACTTAAAGGCACCTTCTTAAAGTTGAGATCTTCTTAGGATACTTTGTGGAAAAAAAAAGGACTCCTAGATAATTTTATTTTTATGAATCACAGACTTTGACATACTTTTTTATGTAGGTATTTTTTAGAGTTAGAAAAAAATTATCTGACTAGGACTGAGTTGATCGGACTTTAAATCACGCTTGAATTTTTATATTTTAAAAGGAAGCTTAAAATTCTAAAATGAAGTGACGTAGTTTTGAATAAAATGAATATATATATTTAACCCAAGCTCACTCTAGCTTTCGAGTTGCCCAATTCCAACCGAGATCAGGCTTAGAATTGGGCTTGAAGCTTCGAACCATAGACAATAGGCCAACAGTCTTGTCACAAAAAAGTGATTGAAAATTAATAAATTACAAGTGACATATGTGTCAAATGATTTTTTGCTTACACCGAAAAATATAATAATATTTAGTATTTAAAATAAGTTAATTTTAATAACTAATAATATTTATTGATTATTAATATTCTGTTTTTTAATTTGATACTATAATAAAATAAGTATTTTATTATATTTTTATTTATCATATAATGATAATAAATCATATGATCAATTTTTATTTTATTTGTAATAAATTTTTTTATAGATAATTAATAATCCATTTGGTTAGTTTTTACTCTTAATTATATAAATTTTTATTATTTTATTGGCTTATCATGTTTGTGTATCTTTACTTTTATCAAAATGATATATTATTCAATTTAAATTGATAATAAATTAATACTTTTACTAAATTTTTATTTTATTATACAATAATACTACTAAATAAAATGTTTAGTATGGTATACTCAAAGGAAGGGACAAGAGTATTTTAAAAAATTATTGGCAAAAAGGATTTTTTTAATTTATATAATTTTAAGTATATTACTTATTTATATTTGATTGAAAATCACATATTTTCCATATTATTAATTTATCATATTTACATGTAGTTATTATATAAAAATATAAAATAATTATTTATTTTATTAATAATATAATATATAATATTTTATTAATAATAAGTTAAAAGAAATTTTAAAATAATAGTATGATAAATATTTTTATTTTATTATATAATAAACTAATAAATAAAATTATTAATATAGTATAATATTGTAATTATTTCTTATAATTTTAATTTTAATTTGTAAAATAATAACGATGATGATAAGTGCTATAATTAAATAATGATCTAAAAATAGTCAAAAGAAAAATTAAGCTTAAAGAAAGAGATAACGGTCTTTTAAAAAAAATCAACAAAAAAATTAGTTCATAGATAACGTATATAAATATTTAGGTAATATTATCAGTTAATATTTGATCAAAATAATTTTTATATGAAATTTTCTTTCGTACTTTAGCCTAACATATGTGGTTTAAAAAAGCATATTTAATATATTTATTCTAAAAAGTTGTGAGAATCTTCTTGATAAGTATGGTGGATCATGGATCCTATTTGAAACTCACTGTAAAGCAAACCACAATTATATTACATCCAAAAGGAAGCGAACCGGTAAACTTTATAGGCTGGAAAGTGGAGCGCCTTGCTGCCTGCCCACCAAACTCCCCAAGAAAAGAAATAAAAGGTACATGAAGGGCACCCTAAAGAGTACGTACACATGGGCTAGAACATGTCCTGTAAATTAGTTCTAGTCCCACTATTTGATCAATGTTTGGTCTTAATTATCGTTAAGGTTGCTTAAGCATTAAACTGATTAAGGAGGATATGGGATGTGTTAACATTTACAAAGAGATGTGCCAACTAAAGATAGTGCATGGTCCATGGGGTGTGGCTTTCGTGTTACGTTTGGTCTAAATGCATCCTTAAAAAAATTTTCTGGTCAACTTTCAAACCGGTGGTGCCTAATTTAAAACAGTCAAGCAACAGAGATTTTGAGCTTGAATTTTAGGAATGAAGAGATATGTTTAGTTAGCACTTTACTTTTTACGAGCTGATCTGATATAAGCAGAGATTAGTTTAGGAATGAATGACTTAAAGACGTATTCTTATAATTAGGATCCTCCTAAAATATTTGATAAGCTAACCAAAAAAATAAAACAGCCAAGTAATAAACAAAACTTGCCAGTCTCGATAAGCATATATTCTTTGATTCGACCAAAAGCCTAACGATTTTCTAACTTCAAGATGTAAAGGGGCTTCCGCATAAATAAGTTTGCTCTTAATTTAGAACCGAAGAAGCTGAATTACGTAAAAGGACCATATAACCTTCGTCCTTGCTTTTCCCTGAAGTTATGAACAAGTTGGTTTTGTTCTATTTCCAACCAAAAGCCTCCAAGATCACATGGAACGGTTTAATCTGTTCAGATTATCCAACTGAATATGTGGCAGTTAAGTATCACACCAACCAACGCGATTAACAGATATTTGTTAGCTTAATCCATTTTACCAGTAATGGATCAACATGGAGCTTGTGGAGCACTATTATTGGATATTGTTATGGGTAAAGACGGACACAGTAGGTCAGTCTCAATCATCCTTTAAATTGATCCCCACATTGTGGTCATTACATCATTAATAACTATAAAATAGAGTAAAAGAACCTACGACTGGGAAGAATTATTAATAAATAATAAAATTGGTTTAAGGAAAATATTTTGTGGTTGACGATTGGTGATTATAAGTCGGTGATAGTAACAAATATTATTTATCAATGATAATTACTAAAGCTATTAAATACTGTATTATCTCTCAATAAGGAATAAATTTCTAAAACATACTAATGATTATTATTTTCTTTAACATTGGTAAAATTTATAATCTTTAATTTTGAGTATATATTAAATAAATTGTCGAATTTGTGTAATAATTTATAAATCTTGTTTTAGAAGAAATGAGAAGGAGAAAACCGCCTCAATTAAGGAAACGGCAATGGTGGAGTGGAGCCCCACTTTGAACGAGAATACCACTTAAACTACAGGGTCCAGGTTAAACCGTAGGACCCAAATTTCCAATACGTAGGGACTCCAATGTTGCCGAAAGTTAAAAGGGTTGCTTGACTAAGAAAGACTAAATCATTTTATTATAATTGCAGCTATGCCATCCCAAGCCAACAAGGTTTCGTTCTCTTTTAGCAGCTATGTTGGTTGGATTGTTAAAAAGAAGATGTACATGCTTATTTAAAAACCCAAAGCTCTTGCAACCATTCAAAACCCTCTATATACTTCTTGTTTTATTCTCCATCTGATCTTCCTCTCAATCTCAAAGAAACCAGAATTGCATAGCTAAGAAAAAAACCCAACTTTCATGGCACGTTTCAGGCTGCCAAAGAAGCTTCAACCAGCTAAGAAGGCCTTGAAACGCTTCATCAGTTCATTTCAATCGAAACTTCAGAGCTTCAACCTCTCTAAAACCATCAAAACCAACACCCGTCGTCTCCTTGCATATTGCTCCACTTATTTGCTTCTTCATTTCAACAAACGCTCCATTACAAGACCACCCCATCTCCATCACCCTTATAGGAATTTCTACCAATCTCACAGTAACGACAGCCAGTTCTATAACAACTTATCGGCCATATACATAGACCAACTCTACGCCTCAGGCTCGGAGACACGCTCAACACACACGAAGCACCTCCATGCACATGCAGAATCAAGCAATAGAGGCAAAGCAGTTGTTGACGAGAAGGCCATGCCAAGCAGAAGAGGAGAGCCAAGCGAAAACAGCTTGTACAGCATCGAAGACGCATGGAGGGAAGCTGTTGCCAAATCACCACAGCTGCGCCCAGTAGATGAAAGGGCTGAGGAGTTCATACACAAATTTCACCAGGATGTGAAGCTTCAGAAGGAGAGGTCCATTCTGGACTTTGAAGAGATGCTGGCTAGAAGTGCTTAATTAATTCAATCTATTTGCTTCTTTTTTTTTTAATCTATGGGGGTATTCCTATATACAATTACAGAGTGCAAGTGTGAATTGACATGAATAAAAATAATAGTGAAAATTAAGGTTTCATACATCTTAGGTACCAATTTGGTTTTTGGTCTCTTTTGAACAAAGTTATGTTATAAAGGATGTCGTCGAGCATAGCAGCTCCAAGTTGTATGTGAGTTTTGTGTTATGTACTTGAATTATACAGCATATGCTTTATTGGTTTAAGGCTCGGGAACTTTTTATTGCACAAAATAATACAGAAAGTGGGAGGTATAATCGACCAATAGTTATAGTCGTACACTTATCTGTGCTTAATCAAGCTCCACAAGAACATAAAAGAATCATACGTCTAATCAAATTTAAGTATACTCAGTGGTTCAGTGCAGGAAATCCTTCATCGGGTCATCATGATGTATCTTCTTCATTCTATATGCCTCCCTCTCCTCAGCCGTAACCAAAATATGGTATTCATGGGTTTAGAAGCATCAATTGCAGCAACAAAACTAATAGTCAAAGTTCAAAAATATGACAACAATAACGTTCCCAGTCAAAAGACATATGCACTGTACCTCATCATTCCATCTAATATTATATTTGCGTTTCCTTTCATCTCTCTCTTCTTTCTCTCATCCTCCTGTCAAATGAACCACATTCAATAGTAGCAATTCATAAGTGATGCTGTAAACTAATACAACAAAAGAAAGATGATTCAGGAGCTGTCTAATTAGTTTTATGCGTAAGAAAAGGTAGTTGAATGTTATATTGTTTCTTTGGATAAACAAGTTTCCCTCGTTAATTACCTTCTTAAGTGCCTCCGAAAGATGTTTCAGGTCAAGAATCAAATTATCAGGTACATCAGCTCCCCAAATAGCAAGCACTTTCTCCTCTACCGGAGCAGGCATCTCTGCATTCAGGATGTTGGTAAGAAACAAATAAATGCAGCCACACGAGCATTGAAAGACGCAAAAAAATAGAAAGGTGTTAATGGAGGAGGGGTATCCACTGATAATTTCAAATATTAGTATGGCCTTAGCCAAAAGATGAAAAGTTTCAGATCCTATGAGCAGCAATAATACAACTATAATCAAATGAGAAAACAGCTATTATCAAGCCGAAATAATATCAAATAGCTGATGATGTACTGCAGTCCAAAAATGATGCATATGCAAGGATACTTGCCATCAGAGATGGCTTTACGAGCAATATTAGCTTTCATCAAGTCTACTGCTAACTCAGCAGCCTCGATTCCTGCCGAGCCAGTGCAATAACTGTTTCTAATTGTTTGCTTACAGCATTTGTAGCCCCATTGATGATCTTTCCACCAAGATCCCCAAACACTGGAGTGGTTATTGATCCAAATGTCTTCTTCATACTTGCTCTTAGGAAGGGATGTCTCCTTTAAGTAGGAACAAGGAAAATGTTAGCCCAAGTAGTTTTCAGCTTCAGTAAAATTCTTAAAAGCTTAAAAGAACTTTAGTCAATGCCTCGATTGTTAAGATGTATTAAATAAATATGAGCAATAAAGCCTCACCAAGTCAATCAAACAATCGAACTTCGGCTTCTAGAACACTTCCAGACAAATTTGTGCTCCTTTCTATCATAGTACATGAAACAGGATCGGGAACATAATAATTTTTTTAACAAGTAATCTAGTTACAGTGCAAGAAACAACAGAAAACCTCACGCACGGCAAACAAAGTTGCATACAAATTGAGCACTTCATCACAGTTTCCCAAACAACTGATATTAGTGCCTTCGATTTCGTTCAAACTAACAAATAAAACTTTGAAACTTTATACGATACCAGGTCTTTTACAACTCTGCCAGCACGATCATATTCAACTTGTCTCTCACTCTGTCCCTGCAGTAGCTCCCTTGGTAGATGTTCTTCACTAGCAGCATTACCATATTTCTCCAAAATGGTGTCTCTCAATTTTGATTTCAACTTCTCCTTGATAACTTTATAATTCCTAAAGAGCAATTCAGCTTGGGATAGAGCAGCTTGCATATGGATATCTTGACCCTTTTCAAATGCCTCCCCCGCATGAATATTAAGTTGCTTGAACTCCAGTGCTCGCCCACTAACTCTATATTGATTGTCTCTCTGAAATTAGAGAATTTGGCAAATCATTAACTAATCAGTAAAATGTCAATAAAAAACAAATCCAAAACGGTACTAGAGGCACCCAAAGGTACTCACTCCATAGAATTTATCATTAGGATCAGCATTAGGAAGAGGATCTTCACGCATTAACCGAGTAGGATCATAATAAGCTGAATTAACATCAAGATTTAAAAGATACTTTGCTGTATCTTCCCGAATTCGCAAATTCCTGGAAGCAATCCCAAGTAGAAAAGAGAAGGCATACATACATGTTAAACTTTAAATCAGTCCAAAAGAAAATTCGTGATCAATAGAAAAATAATAAAGTAGACAGAATATAAACGCCAGACCTAACAGTTGCAGTGCCCTTCCACCACCTGTAGTACGAACACGCATCTCCACTTTAGCAAAATCCATCTGTTTGCTTTCATCCACCTTCGCTTCATCATCCTCATCATCAGTAACCTCACCTTCACCATTTCCTTTGTTGTTTTTCTCCTCTAATTTTTTCAGCTGCTGTTCTTTCAAGAATTTCCTTCTAGCCTCATCCCTTGCCTCATATCTATCAATGACGCGAGCATATAATGATGCATCATAACCATTCCATCTGTCTCGTTTGCCATCATAATCCAGTTCAAATGTCTCTATCTTTTCATCAGGTGCAATGTGCATGTTTGTCCATTTTGCACCTATTTTGTGGGGCCTTTCAGTGCATGATTTTGCATCATGTGTCATAGCCCCACAGCTACAATGAGACAAATATCAGGTTACTTATACAGTACAATTTTCATTTAATGAAATTAAAGTCTCTCTTTATTTTTACCATGAAAGCCACTGCATCATTTATCCTACTCTTTTAACTACCAAACGTGCACTGGAAACCAACTTCCTCTTCTCTACATGTCCCAAGCTAACGTGAATTCAAAATTTGAGTGATAAAACAATGCAAGAAAGAGAACCTCCTTCGGTTACCATAATTGAATCAGATTAAGGAAAAGTTTTCCTTTACACAGCCAGATTGCAAATGTACCCCCAATATAGCTCCCGCGCTCAGATATGCAGATAATAAGCATGTCTCACTATTCTTTTCATTGCCCTCCATCACAGAGTTGAAATTAGACAAGAACAAGGCACTAATTCTATGTTCCATAATTACAATACCTTTTCAATCTGGTAGCTGTATCCCAAAGAATTTAGATTATAAATATACTAGCAATGACGACATTTTAAAATAGAAATCTCCCTTTTAACTAAAAATGAGAAGCATTCCTCCATCCTAAAAAAAAATGTTAGACAAAAGATGGTAACACAATAGCAAACAAAAAACAGATTGAGGACTGTTCATGGCTTCTTGAAAACTAACTGGCTCAGTATTATCTCCCACATCAAACTCATGTTCCTGCAAATAGACAATATAGTCATCAAGAATGGCAGGTCTACGTGTTCTTTGTGATCTCCTGACAACAACTTTATCATCCCTAGTATTAATGACTTCATCCTGTGCTTGATTCTGAGGTTCATCCTGAGATTCTACTAGAATTTGTTCAATCACAGGGTCATCAGTAGGAGTTGAAGTAACAGGTATAGGGACTATAATGTGTTCTTTCCTGAATAAAATTTCTCTTTACCCTTGACTTGAATCAAATTCATCTTCAAAATAGACAGCTCTATCTGATTCTATAATTCTGGTTGTGTGAGATGGGCAATAAAATCTAGAACCCCTTGATTCAATGGTGTAGCCTACGAAGTAGCCACTAATAGTTTTTGGATCAAGCTTCTTAGATTGCGGATTATAGGGCCTCACTTCTGCTTTGCATCCCCAAACATGAAAATGGCGCAAGCTTGGTTTCTTGCCTGACCATAACTCATATGGAGTCTTTGGAACTGATTTGCTAGGTACTTGATTCAAGATATAAGCTG
>JANZLC010000202.1:43061408-43074364 GCA_026413385.1 Erythroxylum gracilipes
AAACAGCTTTTCTCTTACTGCTTACCATCATCACCAAGCTCAACTGGCTTCCTCAATTTCGGTGGCCAAGTCTCGAGTACTGCAAAATTCACTCCTTTGTCGGCTCTTAGTCAAAGACGCCCTCTTTACTTTCTGGACATCACCGGAATCAGCGTCGGCGGTCAGCTACTTCCAGTAGATTCATCTGTGTACTCGAATGCCAAGACGATCATCGACTCGGGTACAGTCATTTCAAGGCTGCCTCCATCCGTGTACTCAAAGCTTAGCTCGGCATTTCAATCACTAATGACCAAGTATCCCAAGACCAATGGAGTTTCCCTTTTCGACACATGTTATGATTTCACTGGTTATAGGTCGGTGAATGTACCCAAGATTAGCGTGTTCTTCAAAGGGGGTGTGGAGGTGAATATTCCTCCGACGGGGGTCCTGTACTCGTATAATGAGAAGACTACGTGCCTAGCATTTGCAGCGAAAGGTAATGATACTGATATTTCCGTCTTTGGAAATACACAGCAAAAAACTCTTGAAGTGATTTATGACGTTGGTAATGGAAGAGTTGGATTTGCACCTGGTGCCTGTCCCTAGTACTGAACAAAGTCCGAGGTTTTATAAGAATAAATCCATGGAAGATCCATGCGTAACTGTACTGGAGAAAAAATGGCTCAAAAGCCTTTAAGAACTATCATGTAATTTCAGAGCTTAAAGCTTGCAGAACCTGAATGGAACCTTCCTTTTTCAAATACCAATTGTTTGATTGCAGTAAGATTATTTATAATATTTTAGGACTAGATAAGAACAATAGCCAATAATGATTCGCAAAGGAATGGAACCTCCCTTTTTCAAATCAAGACATCCTTTTTTATATTTTCCTGTTCAGAATTTTTTTTAATGTTTTGCAAAGTGAAACTCTATTTAATAGTTTAACCATAATTTTTTTAAGAATATTAGAGTGCTTATAATTCTTGTAATACCAATGTTGAGGAACAAGGAGCTTTCACTAGAAAGAATTACACTTCTCTCAACTGATTTGCTCAGTTTATCCATAAAAACTTTGACCAGTCTAATTTTTTAGTTTAGTTTTGTAACTTTTTAGTCTGATTTGCTTTAACAAATTTTATTGTTATAACGATTGGTTTATTAATTAATTGATTAATTTTATAAATTAATAATTTCTTATAAAACAAAACAAATTAATAAGTTTTTATTTATCAATTTTTTAATTAAATTTCAATTTTTTTGATGGATAAAGACAATCTCTTTCAATCATATTTTAAATTCTTCAATTACCGGTTTAATATCGATTGAATTTTTTAAATTTAAAACTTCTTATCTTATCAGTTTAGTTTCTAGTAATGTTTTTAAAAAATCAGTAAATTGTGAAATTTTTATCAGAAATTTTACGAAATAGATATGTTCAGGTACGGAATTTTAAGCCGTCATATTCTTTTCCAGCTAAAAACTTTTTATATGGTCAAAATCGGTCATTAAGGTCTATGTGAATTGAATGCAAAGGACATTCCCGTCCAATGACCTTTTTTTTTTCCTGTTTTCTGGAAACATTCAAATCAATTACAACTTGAATACTACGTGATAACGAGGGGTGTGACACATTTTGTTGTTTATTGGAGAAAAGTATGCAGGACTTAGCTCCTTTCATTCATGGCCTTAAACGTGACAATTTTACAGGTACGAAATTTAGATTTTTTTTTATAAGGAGGGGAAAAGCAAGAGATACTAGCTCCTCATAAAAACGATAGAATTACTAGCGAATCCTAAGAGGGGGAGTCAGCCAAAAAGACCACAAGAGCTGATGCGAAGACCCAGCAAGAAAATCCATGCATTGATTGCCCTCTTGGAGAACATGCTAAAGCGAGCAACACCACTGTCTGGCTAACAACTCCTGGATGTCCCGAATAATAGCAAGGTGAGGATGAAAATATTGTGACAAGTCTAAAACAATGGTTACCACATCTAGGCGATCAATCTCCGCTATAACTTTACGATAACCCAAGTCTCGCACAAATTGAAGGCTGAAAGTCCTAAGTGGTGAATTATTTCGCAGGCTATCTAAAAATATTTTTCACTCAAGCAAATCAAAAAACTCACGAATGCTAAATAACAAAGACATCGACGTTTGGTAACGCAATTCGGCACACTTTGCCTACGTCTGCGGGGCCCTCATCCAGATTAATAACTTTCACTATTGGTCAGGTCGGCCATTTTAGGCTTGGGCTCGGTCATAACAACCCGTGGGCCGATCGATCCATATTCTCCAAAGCCCATCACCAGGAGAAACCTTTCCATGCAGAGGTAGAAGACTACGTAAAGACCTAACCCTAACGTCCATCTCCTATATAAGGTAATATTTCATCGTGAGGAAGGTACGTACAATCATAACCCTAGCCACTCTTTGCATTCAGCATCCTCACCTTCACCAAAAGAATAACTTGAGCGTCGGAGGGGCTAATCGGGACACAACCCCCGACGTGCCTTCTTTATTTTGCAAGGATCTCAACGTCGAAGTCAACACAGAAAGCAGTCAACACATGGATCTAAACAGCAACGTACAGTTCTGCCAGAATCCGGCAGAACCCAGTGGTGAGAGGCGTGGCGCTCCACGCCAACAAAACCCTTTGGTCAGGGGTTCAACTCGCCGCAACTCACCCTGGCAGACCAAAGGGACAATTCCTTAGATTTGGGCTGCTCCATAAGCGGGGGCTACTCCCCTGTGGGCTTCGGAACCCACCCAAACCAACTGTAGTTCGCAAAAATTACACAAGATTGATCTAACCTTATACCACTCAATCTATGTAACTAACCCACAATCTAACTACCCGTAAAAGATTTTCACGCCCGATAACACGACCGACTCGTGTTAACCTCGTTAGAGGATTTTCCTAACTATTTTTACTCAAATGCAAGAACAAATAAAATAAGGAAAAATAATCTCCCCTATCAAAAGTTGTCCACGGACGTAAACAAGCCACTGCACAAGTGAGTTATGCATCCACCAACCATAAAATCTTCTCTGTGCTGCAACTAACAAACAACTTCAAGGACCCAGAAAAATCAGCAACTTCACATCATACGTAGACTGCTTTTTAGAGATAAATTAGAATGAAAAAGAGCTGCTCTAAGACACCCACACAATCAGCTCAACAGAGGATAAAAGAAAACAGAGCAGCAACCAATATGTCTCAACAATACGTTCTATTTCCTCTCAAGAAAAAAAAACAGAACAGTGCGCAATCAAGGTCTACTTCTCTTCCAGTACACGTGACACTTCCAATCACAGTAACACATGCACACTCACTAGGGTTTGATAGACTCCTAGTCAAACATGGACTCTAAAGATTCATTCCAGCAAAAACTCTGCTTATATGGTATTATTGCATATCTTTCTTAGTGGATAATGCCATCATCATTGAACGCTTCCAAGTGTTGTAATTATCAGAGGATAAAGGTTGAGAAACCAGAGAAAGACCAGGATTATCACTCTGGTGAAGAAAATACGGATTATTTCCGTTATCAAAATCTTCATGGGCCATCGGAATCAAGGCGGAAATGAAGAAGAAAGAAGAAAATGTTTGGAATCCGAGAAAGGGCAAGAAAAAGACTAAGAAAAAAGGCAGTTACGCGGGAAAACGTGTTAATGCTCTGATACCATATTACAATCAGAAGATATGCAAGAACTGTGGAAATCTTCTCATTAATTAAAAGAAACAACTTACAAGCGTTTATATATAAGCTGAAAACAACGAGCACGTGAGCAACACGTGGTTTGGAACTAAATTAGTTTAAGACAAACTAATAAGAAAGATATGCTGGTATATAACTCCAATTCCAATTCCACGCAACATCCAATACTGAAAATGCAAAGTTAATATCCCAATTCCAAAAAAACAATCTCCAATACGCAATCTCTAATTAAAGCAAATCTTCAAGATTTATGATAATTCTCATGTCCAATAAAAATGCCAAAAACAAAGATAGGATATATTTAGAATAAATCCTAACAATCTCCCCCTTTTTTTGGCATTTTTGTCTCAACTTTAGAACAGCACACAAGTAGGCAGTAATTGAACATTTAAGGTATATAAAATGTTGATGCTCCCCCTCGATTCAATATTCAAGTATATATGCCACTATAAGCTAACTCTAAACCAAATCCGAGCAACAAGCAATAAACAAATTACAAGTGTCCAACCGAGGAAGAAAAAGACACGACACTGCTTATCTGTGGGTTGTCTCCCCCTTTGAGACAAAAGATGACCAAAAAAAATTAAGGAGCACCCGGAGACTGAAGAACTCGGTGCTTCAATTGACGAACGGCGTCAGTTGTAGCTTGCAAAACACCTTCAATGCGCTCAAGCTCAGAGAATAAAGCAGCATTGGGATTGACGGTGGAGGGACCCGAGGCATCTGAAGGACCCGAGGCAACATATGGCAAGTCCACCACTCGTGGTTGCCGAAAAATCCTTGGTGAAATGTTCATCAGGAGAACAAGTTCCAAGATGCTTGATTCAAGCCTGGGGACTCCATTTGAATACAAAAATTGTGAGATTAAACATGGAAAATATAAGAGAGAATGGGGCTTACTCTCAATAGCCAACATGGAGTCGATGATGTGGCGGCCAAGATTGAAGCGAACTCCCGTTCCGATAGCGTAAAGAAGCTTGACTTGGGCCAAATATATGGTCACCACATGAGTACTTGGCATCCAGTTGGTGACTATCAGCTTGAATAGAACAAAGTATTTCTATCTAAGCATTGAAGATCGAAGAGCAGAAGTCGACGACTAAGCAGTGAGTTTACCACCAGTTAAAACTATGGCAATTTGATCGATTGAAATTTCCCACTCATCATCATATAGAGAATTATCAACCATATTGTCAAATCCCAAAAACACATTCAGCCGAATTGCATCAAAACTAATGACCCTCCCCCTCACATAAACAACACCAAAAGAAACATCATTCACATTAAGAATATCACTTGTCATATTAGAATAGAACTCCTTTACCAGGATGGAGTCATAATGCTGAGGAAGCAAGGAGGCATGAAGCAAGGAGCGTTCGGTAAGGAGAGTGTGTAGACCCTAACTTCGAAATTCATCAAGATTAATAGATCGATCCATCACGACCCCAGTGTCTGACAAGGTGTTCCATTTTTCCTCAGCAGCTGAAGTGGATAATTTGAAAGAGACTGCTTTATCCACTGGCAGTCTGGCGGCAGGATGAAATCTAGGTGGTTGTGCCGATTTGCTACATTTCATCTTTTAGCACTTTCTCAGAGCTAGAGGAGGGACCAGCTGTGGAACAGAATGAGGCAAAGGGGGTGCATTAGATTCTGATGAAGAGTCTTCTACCAATGCCTCAATCACTCGAGCAACATCATCAAAGGGATCATTTTGATCCTGGATATCAGGAATGTCGATAGGTACTGCCGAAGATGATCCGGCTCCTGTAAAGCTTCTACCAGAGCCTGGAAGAGACTGCAAGCGACTAGAGCGTCGCGTAGGAGCTGCTGACTGTTTCTTCAAAACTGGATAAAGCAACTGTTCTTTCTTTTTACCCATACTGCAATGGTAATTAATCAGAAGCAACAAGGCAGAAGTTCTAATACCCAGATACCGATCTAATCAGTACAAAATCCAACAAAAAATGAGACTCAAGTTATAGAGTTCACCACAAATATTCAGCACACAATCAGCCAGAAACACAGTCAAGAAGATTTGAGGCTTCCAAATCACTTTCCCCTAGATTCAACACAGAACAATTCAATACAGTGATAGCTCATGAAATCAGTCAGATTTGCAACCAAAAATCACAAACCCAAGCACACCCAATGAGACCGAACTTCAGCTTCAACTTCACGGATAACCCAACAGTTGATAAAAATAGAAGAGAATCTAATACCAGTTAAGGGTCACCACCGAGGACAAGGATGAACCAAGGAAGACGGAAGAGGAGCAACACCACCGAAATATCACAGCAAAAAAAGGACGTTGCCCACACCTTGAAGACTCGACAGAAGTCCACCTAGGAGCCCGGCAAGACTCCTGATTGATTACAGCACCCAATGCTCTTGTACAATCCTGCAGAAGCATACGATGCCAAATAAGTTGAGCTGCAATAGTCAACGAAGCACCCTCAATGACCTCTTTATTACGCGCACACCAAATAACCCAACAGGCAAGTATAAACCTGAGAATGGAAGATTGAGCAACGTGAGGAGAAAACACATTGGACACCACCCACTTGTCTAGGGAACTGATAAAGAAAGAATTATCCACATTTTGGCCATGAAAGCGTTGCCAAAATGCCTTAGACCACATGCAATCACGCAACAAATGAAGAGTGGTCTCTGGGAGCGTAGCACACCTAGAACACAACTGGGATTCTGCGATACCACGATTAAATCGAAGAGCGTTGGTCAATAAGCGATCCCAATGACCCTACCAAAGAAAGAATTTGAGCTTCACAGGAATGCGAAGCTGCCATAACGTTGTCCAACACTTTCTACCATCCAGAGGACGAGGGACCTTGGAAATAAAGCCATAACCTGATCTAGAAGAGTATACACCGGATGAGGATTCTCCCCACATAAGAAGGTCACTTAAAGTATAAGAAGTAGATAAAGGAACAACATGAATTTTAGCTCTAATATCTGCTGAAAGAGGAGTACGAAGCAAGTACAAATTCCAATGAAAACCATTCGAGAGAACATCTACAACTTTAACATTAGAGTCCTGCACATCAATATGAGAAACATGGAAACGAAGAGGAATATCCCCAACCCATCTATCATGCCAAAAAGAAACATTTTCACCATTGCCAATCCTCTAAGTAAAACCATCTTTGAGATAGGGTGCCACCTGCTGGATGGCACGCCACATAGGAGACGCCCCATTGAGAGTTCTTTTGTTTAACATCAAAGGACTGCCACAATATTTGGTACTAAGAATTCTGGTTCATAACTTATCCTCTCCGGCAACTAAAGACCAAAGAAGTTTTCCCAGCAAAGCAATATTGTTGTCTCGTGCCTTACGTAAGCCTAAACCACCCACAGACTTAGGCCTGCACATCGTGTCCCAATTAGCAGGACATATCTTATGAGTATTATCATATGAATCCTAAAGAAAGCCCCTGCAAGCTTTATCAATCCCTGAACAAACTGTTGAAGGGAGCCAGCTAGTTTGCATGACATATAAGGGGATAGTATACAAAGTAGATTGTATCAACATATGTCTCCCAGCCTTGCTCAAGAGTTTAGCCTTCCAATTCTGCAAACGAGAGTTCATCTTGTCCATAACATGCTTATAAGTAGTTTTTCCCTTTCAACCCCACAGCGGGACACCTACATAGCATCCCAGATCCGAAGAAAAATGAAGACCAAAACGATGCTTGAGCACCTTTGTAAAGGCAGGTGTTGTATGAGGAGAAATAAAAACTCTAGACTTTTGCTCATTTATCAACATACTAGAACAATCACAAAATACTCACATAGTGTCCAGAACCACACGGCAATGATTGGCAGAAGAATCAGAAAAAAGAGAACATCATCTGCGAACAAAAGATGAGAAATGGGCGGAGAGCCCTGAGAGACCTGAATAGGCTTCCAGCTACCAGAGTTAACCTTGTTAGTGATAAGGAGAAAAAATTTCTCCATACAAAGAATAAAAAGGTATGGAGAAAGAGGGTCCACTTGCCTTTGTCCCCTTTGAGGAGAAAACCTCGAAAGAGTAGCTCCATTCCATTGGATCAACAAACGAGACTGAGAAACACACGACATAATAAGGTTTATTAACTGGGAAGGAAACCTAAAATCCTCCAAGGTCTACTTGAGAATTCTCCAATCTACCCTATCATATGCTTTGGCAAGATCAATCTTCATTGCTAAGCAACCAGTTCTCCTCTTGGTTTTTCAAATATAGTGAATAAGCTCCCTTGCCACAATAATATTATCAGCAGCAGTCTTACCAGGTACGAAAGCTCCTTGAAGAGGGCTAACAAGATCATTCAACAGAGATCTAATTCTCTAAACAAGGACTTTAGTGAGAATCTTGTAACTAACATTGCAGAGATTGATCGATCAAAATTCAGACATAGTAACAGGACTCTCCTCTTTAGGAATAAGAACAATCTTGGTATCAGTGATCTCTGAAGGGCATATCCCAGAAATAAAGGCTTGGTTTACCATGGAATATACAGTGTCTTCTACAATAGACCAATACTTCTTGTAGAAAATTGGCTGGAAACCATCAGGCCCAGGAGCTTTATACGGTTTCATATATTTGACAGCCGCAAACACTTCCTCCGTAGTAATAGGCAGCAGAAGAGCTTGAAAACTATCATTAGAAATTCGAGGGTGATTTAGGATTTAGGGAAAAGGCATACTAATGTCATTTGTCATGCAATACAAGCCCTAGTAGAAAGTCAGGGCCTCAACCTGTAGAGCCTCATCTTCCACTATCCAAGTTCCATTAGCACTACGAAGTCTCTCTATTATGTTCCTCTTCCTTCTACAGACAGTTATAGCATGAAAAAATCTAGTGTTGCGGTCTCCATATTGCAACCATTCAATTCTAGATTTTTGATACCAAAAAAATTCCTCTTACATGAGGATATCATTATACTCCGAGATAAGCTCTTGTTCCAGAGAGACCAAGGAGTTGGAATGATGGTGAATAAGGAGTCGTTGAATGCCCTCAATTCTAGCAAGAACTCGCCGTTTGCGTTTAAAAATATTACCAAAGATGTCCCTATTAAAAACCATAGTTGCTTCTTTAACATTCTGGAGAGCTTCAGTCAAGGAAGAATGAGAAGTATTCCAAGCTGAATGGACTACCTCTCTAAACTCCTCATGCATGGTCCAAGCATCCTGAAAATGAAAAGCTCTCATGGGAAAGGGAGGGATATAACCATAGAGTTTAAACATAATAGGGTTCTGATCAGACTGAGTACGTGGCAAGTGATGGAGAAAAGCCTCTGGGAAAAGGAACCGCCACTCAGAGTTACGTAGAGCTCTATCTAATCTGACATAGGTTGAAAAGACACGATTGTGCTTTTTACGATAAGTGTATGGGGTTCCTTTAAACCCCAAATCCATGAGTTCACAATTATCCACATTGTCACAAAAGCGGCGAGCCCTACTAAAAGAAAATTGTCCTCCCCTGTTCTCCGATGCGCACCCATAATCATTAAAATCCCCTATCAGAACCCAAGGACTATTAATAATCCCACGAAGTCTACTCACCTCATGTCAAAAAGTCTGACGGCCTGAGGCCTAGGGACAAGCATACACTGCTGTTAAGAACCAGGGTATGGAAGTCCTATCTAAGATAATGAGTTGAACAAACTGTCTGTGAGAAACTAGCACCTAAATGGTAACGACACTGTCACGCCAAAAGCACCGAATACCTCCAGAGAAGCTGATAGGATCAACTCGAAAGTTGTGGGAGAAGCCAGAGGGAGCAAGTAATGTAGACGCCCTTTCTCCTGAAATATGAGTCTCCACTTGGATTAAGATATTCGGCTTGTGGGTACGCACAAGCTCCTTAACACCACATGCAAAATTGGGTCTACCTGCATGCCCCGCGACAGTTCTACGTAAGAATATTAAACTTCTTAAACATTAAGAAAATTATAGGGAGAGAACAAAATCCATGACGAAGATCACGCCAAAGAATCTGGCACTACGTCTATATCACTTTCATGCCGAGAGCATTCTACCAAAGTATCATCGCTATCCATTTGAGAATTTAGCACCACCCTTAAATCTTTCGTGCTAGAAGAAGGTCCATTCGTAGGAGGGTCAGGTGGCCATGCCCTTAAAAGAATTTGATAGTGGTCCGGGGGGTCATGGAGAGTGGCCATGGAGATATTTTGTCCTTGGGGGAGGGGGGTAGATAGAAAAGCTTGTCGAAAGGAGGCAGCTATATCCCTAACCATTTCCTCAGGAGGAGACTGCTAGGACGTAGATGCGTTAATAGTGTTTGGAGGAAGCGCTTCAGCAGAGACAACGTTACCCTATGCAGGACTTTTACATTGTTGAACCTGGACCCCTGGAGTGGCATTTTCTTCACTTAAGCGAAGTCCAGTCCTCAACATATTGGACCCAAGCTCGGTACTATTGGGCTTAACAAAAGGAGTGGTTTTATAAGCACACCCATTCTGCTTGGGCCCGTAAAAAGGATCGGCCCTGAAATTCAAATTCTCTACCCTGGCACCATCCCAACCTTGATCAACAACCATCATTAATGCAACATCATCATTATCATTAACATGTAAAGAGGCATAGCGATTAGCATTAATTTTTGATTTTCCACCCGATGAATCAGCACCCAGTTGATGCTTAGAACTGTGCCTCGATTTTTTCTCAATCACCATCCACGAACCAAATCCCACCTTCTCGCCTAAACTCTCGCCACTTCCCAAAGCAGAGTCATGGCCACGATTCTGCTTTGAGGTAGCCGCCCTAACCTCGCCTACCGAAATCTCCTGGTTCACCATTTTCGGCGAAGGCGTAACAGCTAATGGACATTCACTCACCTGATGACCATACTTGCCACATTTGAAACATATTGTGTGAAGGCCCTCATACTCAACATGATAAATGGAACCGTCCAATTCCACCTGACCAACTGATGGTTTGTCGAGATCAATCTCAACACAAACTCTTGCGAACTTACCTCGATTTACTAGGGTGGTGTTCCTGTCGACTTTAACAGGATGACCAAGGCCAAAAGCTAAGGCAAGAAGCAAATCCTCATCATAATATTGGACAAAGACTTCTAGAAATCGGGCCCAAACCAAAGTGGAATCCACCTTAGCTCAAACTGCCGAGAAACCCGGAGTCCAAGGACGAACAGCCAAGTAATGATCAAAAATTAGCCGAGGCCTACGACCAAGGACATTATCAAAATCATTCTTATAATCAAACTTCACAAGGAAGTAGACATGTCCAAGATCCGGGATATCAAAACGCCCGATTGGTTGCACAACAACTCAACTTTCGAGTAAAGAACTCGGAAAGAGATGGGTTTGCTAAGCAGTTTGATAACAACCACTTGTCTCCACGGACCCTCAAGTTTAGTCATGTAATCACGATCAATAGTAAACATGGGGAATACACGATTGTCGTCTTTAAAATCTCTTTTCACTATGCCTGTGGCAATAAGATCCACCGGAGTGCGATCCTGAGCAAAATAAGTGGCCTCTTTCACTTTCTCACGATTTAGCAACTTATCCCTCCACGTCCCCATAGGAAGAGGCCACGAACCACTATAGGAAGAGTTATCAGGAGGCTTGTCTGGGGTTCTCGTCCTCTTGGGAGGACGGAATTCAGAAAGGAGCGAAGGGTTCGAAGCCATGTTTTTTTAGATGTTATTGAATTGACATTAGCCAGCACAAGCTTTAAAAAATCTATTTTAGATTAGCAGCTCGTAAGAAAATTTCTTGAACGCAACTTTAACAGTAGTTATCGACCAAGCACGCCGATGCCAACAATTTTAGAAGTGATACTTTTGGTTTTAAAGAAAGCGCCAAAGTGGAATGGAGAGAGAGAAAAAAAAGACCACCACCCAATTTATATCTTAAAACGTCGTAGTATCGCTACTCGTAGGGGGCCTCTTCCGCATTATCAGTGGAGACGACCAAGTCGACCGCTTATATGGGTTGAAGATGCAGGTTCAGAATATATTTATAAAAATAAACGAAATCTCTATTGATATGTGAACCAATCAAATCGATGAAGAGATATATAAAAAAAATCAGAACAATTCCAATACTTAATACGTTCCAAGTTATGGATCCCATTCAAAGTCCCTTGTGATATTACAAGATGACTTATTATTAGTTAGTTGAATCGTCAGCATTTCTTTTTTTTTTTTCAAATAAGGAGATAGACTATATATATACATACATAAACAATGGGATTTAAAATTTAAAAAAAAGGAAAGAAAAGTTATTTAATTTTTTAAAAAATTCTCAAAAAATTATTTTTAATTTTAATTTTTTAAAAAACTAATTTCTTATATTTTAATTAAAAATAATCATATAAATATAACCTATTAAATCAACTACATTCATCTCTTAAGTTTAATACAATTAATTAATGAATTAGAAGGTGCATTGGAAAAATAATAATAATAGAGTCTGTTGCATGATTTGGAGAGAATTTGAGTATGTATAAGAATATTGGATTTGAATGTTAAATCATGTGCCAAATTTTCATCCTCTTGTCATAAATATAGTTAGTTCCAATAATTAAAAATTCAACCAGTTCTACAATAAAAGCTTTGAACCATCTAACTTTTTGATTCCGTTTTTAACTTTTATGTTTTATTTATTTTAATAACTCTTGTCATTAAATATTGATCAATTAATTAATTTATCGATAAATTTTAATAAATTAATAAATTCTTATAAATTAAAATAAATTAATAAATTTTTATTTAATAATCTCTTTTTTAATTAAATTTTAAAGTTTTCAATAGATAAAGAGAATTTCGTTTAAACATATTTTAAATTTTTTAATATGTTTAGTTTTTATCTAATTTTATAACTGTTTAATAAAAATTAAACCATTCATATTTTAAAGCTATTGCCTTTTCGGTTTAATTCTGGTATTATTTTTAAAACTTTCGTCAAATCACATAAATTTTAGTATTTTATTTTTTAATTGATTTTTATTATCTTATTTAATTGTTTATTTCTCTAAACTGATATTTATTCTTAGCAGTCATATAAGCCAAGTGGGAACTGGAGGGACTTTTCCACACTGGCCAAATTCTCATCTAAATTTCCCCATTCACCACTCAAATCTGCATATTCCTACGACAATAAAACAATTAGTTATTGTCATCTTCAGTACATGATTCTTATATAAGGGTGGCCAGACTAGCTAGGACACTGCACAGCTCCTCCAATGGCTGCTCCAACAAATTCCAATGT
>JANZLC010000202.1:43078805-43090337 GCA_026413385.1 Erythroxylum gracilipes
TAATTAATGAATTACATCTACTATTCTTATTATACTATAGGGGCATTTCCGTCATTAACACTATTTTATGTTCTGTCATAGGCAACCAAACACATTTTTGTACTCAGGACGAAAACAATTATCTCTGTTCTGTCCACCGCAACTAAACATCTCACTGTCTTTAATTTTTGTTCTGTTCCGTCTCGTCCTGCTCAATCACATCCCGTCCCTACCTGCTGAAGACGCTAACCAAACACTGCGTACGAGTCAATCCTAAGTTCTGCAGGTTCGAGACATAATGCAGAACTTAGGATATATTATTTTATTTTAAAAAAATTGAGATTTGGTCCATTTGGATAAGTTTATGTTTGAATTAAATATTTGATATTTATTTTATATAAAAAATAGAAAACAATTGTGTGAAAAGACGATACGAAACGAAAAGGAAAGCATGCCCATGCCTTTCTTGCGCCTTGGCTTCTTATCGTGACATCACAGGCCACGAGTGAAAGGGATAGGATAATTATAAAACGGCTTTTGAGGACTTGTGGTCACGGTGATTTTTTGCCATATTACGACGTCGGCTAATCAACGGCATCTGCATCACGAGAATGCACGCGCGAGTTAGTGATTTAAATTTTAAAGAGCTCATTTCCCATAGTGACAGTGGTTTAAAAAATATTCCAATCTATAATCCCCATAACAAGAACGTAGTAAACGTCGTCGTAGAAACGTCCTGGACCCATCAGAGCCGTCCATTGGCAGTATCAATATCTCTTCCTTATCTGTGGGCATAAATGTCTCCGCTGTGTCTCTCGTTTCTTCTTCAGGAATAATCTCACTTCCACTCACTTCTCTCCCTTTACTTCCTCTTAAGCGCATCTTTTCGAAGTTTTCTTAATATTCATCATCAATGGCTAAGGAACCAGTGCGCGTTCTCGTTACTGGAGCTGCAGGTAGCTTACTCTGTTTTTCTTCTATTAATTATTCTTCTGTTTTTTTATCGAAGAAAAGATATATCTGTTTGGGTAATCTAGGCTTAGTAGTGGGCTGTGTTTCGGTGGGTGTTAGATATGGATAACTGATGTTAGATCTAAGGTGTTTGATTGATTAGGACGAAGACTGCGTATTTCAGTGTTATTCGCTCACTATAATGGATCCTGATCCACGCTTATTGACGTAGTTGGAGCTAGGTTTTTGGAATAGTAAACCGATCTGGGTTTCAGAAACCTTATTTAGTTCAGATCTGAATTCTAAGGTTCTGTTTCATCACGAACATCGATTTATTTGATCACTACGTTTTGTTTCATCTTCATTTCAGTTTCAAACTAGAGACATATCGAAATATTATCCGTTTTTCATAGCTATTGAATACTTGCACTATATTAGCTCCGACTGTAAAATCCTACTATTGATACACACACACACACACACACACACACACACATTTATATATAAATGATTTGACGTGTTGTTGATTGGTCCAACACTTTTACTGAAAAGGGATGATTGGGTAACAAGTTGTTTTTAATAGTTGTTGATTTTTTTATTTATGGCTGCTTAGCTGAGCTGAAAGTATTATTGAAATAGTGAGATATATGGTGAATTTGCAGGACAAATTGGATATGCACTTGTTCCCATGATTGCCAGGGGAGTGATGCTTGGTCTCGACCAGCCTGTCATCATCCACATGCTCGATATCCAGCCTGCAGCTGAGGCATTGAATGGTGTGAAGATGGAGTTGGTTGATGCTGCTTTTCCCCTTCTTAAAGGTGTATTTTCTTTTCTTGAGTATTCTAAGTTGAATAATTTTTTCCCCCAACTTTATATGCCGATTCACCACTACAATCTGTTGAATGTTTAAAACTCTGAAACCACTTTTGCTGCAGGAGTTGTTGCCACAACTGATGTTGTCGAGGCTTGCACTGGTGTTAACATTGCAGTCATGGTTGGTGGCTTCCCAAGGAAAGAAGGTATGGAGAGGAAAGATGTTATGTCTAAGAATGTCTCAATTTACAAGTCCCAAGCTTCTGCCCTAGAGAAGCACGCAGCTGCAAACTGCAAGGTGAGTACAAGGGGGGAACATTTTCACTAATTACTGTTCTTTGTTCAATTGTTACTGTCATTTGGGGTTATTACTGGTTAAAAATTTTGTAACTATTTCTGAATTTTCATTTGCATAGGTTCTTGTTGTTGCCAATCCAGCAAACACCAATGCATTGATTCTGAAGGAATTTGCACCATCAATCCCGGAGAAAAATATTACTTGTTTGACAAGATTGGATCATAACAGGGCACTTGGCCAAATCTCAGAAAGACTGAATGTACAGGTGTCTGATGTTAAAAATGTCATCATTTGGGGTAATCATTCGTCAACCCAGTACCCTGATGTCAACCATGCTACTGTTAACACTCCGTCTGGAGAAAAGCCTGTCCGAGGGCTTGTAAAGGATGATGAGTGGTATGAATGACTATATCTCTAGTTTCTCTTATGGTTACTTTAGTTTGTGGACATGTGAAATCATCCTTTGCATCTCTTGGTTTATTGAAGGTTGAATGGTGAGTTCATCACCACAGTTCAACAACGTGGTGCTGCAATCATCAAAGCACGAAAGCTTTCAAGTGCATTGTCTGCTGCTAGCTCTGCTTGTGACCACATCCGTGATTGGGTTCTTGGAACTCCTGAGGTTTGCATTGTTTTGACGGTGACTTATGCCATGATACTGCTTCATGTTATTTGATTTTCCTGGTCCTTCTTTCAAATCTTGTAGGGAACTTGGGTTTCCATGGGGGTATACTCTGATGGTTCTTACGGTGTACCAGCTGGGCTTATTTATTCTTTCCCTGTGACATGCCATGGTGGAGAGTGGAAAATTGTTCAAGGTAAGTAACTTGTGATTATTAGCATATATCTAGTTTTCACAGTTATTGTCTAATTTGTTTCTCTTTTGATGCATAATGGTGCTGTTGACCGTATGGAGTTAAAATGATTAGTCTAGTCTTTTAAAGTTCAAAACCCTATACTCAAGCTTATTTTTCATGAAAATGTTAGGTTGCGTATGTTCAGCAAATGAGACATCCTCATTCTTCTGCATATTACGCTGTGTGTTTTTGACACAATCCATAGCGTTTTGGGTGGGTCGGCTTGTATAAAGACTTGTTAATTTGGTGGTTAAAAATTCTTACGGTAATTATGTTTTGGTGTGGAGAAAAGAGATTTGTAATCTAGAATACATCGCATGAACACTGAAAAAAGTATAAATCAAATGCCATTGATCTGTTGCCTCGGGCTTCTTGTATGGATGATTTAGTCAACTTGTTTGTGTTGTATATTCTTTTTCAGGACTTCACATTGATGAATTATCGAGGAAGAAGTTGGACTTGACTGCAGAAGAGCTATCTGAGGAGAAATCTCTGGCCTACTCATGCCTTTCCTAGGTTATTTCTCTTCCTCTAGATGGTTCTGCGTAATGTTATCTTTCTGGCATTAGCCGAAGTTAAAATTTTGAATAAAGCTATTGAGAAATTATAAACAGACTGGTCGTGTAGATGGAGAACCAGATGTGGTTTTTCATTTCCCTTTGTGATAAAAGGGAGACGTTTGAAGTCTCACTAAAGGATGATGGTTTCATGTCTTGAATTTGTACCCACAGACACAGTGTATTGTCTTGGACTACGCGAGGCTTTTTCTTGCTATAAATGCATAACTCGTTTGAAAAATTATGAGGAAGAAAAATAAATTTAGCTCCTTCAAAGACGCTGGAAATACTGGATTCGTTGTTTGACGTATTGTCAGATGGTAACAAATCAGATTGCATCTCACTTTTTTCCACCGTTTTTAAGGGTCAAGAGACCACCAAGTCATGCCAACTCCATCTTATTTAACACGAGGATTTGAATTCTGAGTGTCCTTTTAGTGGATAATTATTTCAAAGTAGGTTATCACTAAAATCCTCAACATTTTCTAAGTAAGCTACCAGTAATTCCAGTGACCGATTGGAAATGTTTGTATTGGACTTTCTTTCTCGTGTAACTAAAGTCAAACTTATGTCATCTATTAAAATATTCTCATTTTGTTAAAAAAAATTGAAGAATAATACTCTTTAAATTTAAATACATTTATTCCGAAGAGATCTTGATTTAACTGAAGTTGGTCCTCACTTTTGTCCCAAATCACGTTTGCTATAGTGAATGTAATCAATTTATCAAAAGTTGGATTAATACTACCTTTATTTAGTAGCAAAATTATTTAAACTTGGGGAAAACTGTTATTTTCCCTAGTTTTAAAAAATTATGCTACTATATAAAGGTAGTATTATCATAAAAAGATAAAACGAATTTGTGATATTCTAGATCATGAAAGCATTGGCATTTGATTGTTCATCCAGAAATCCTAATAGTCCACCTAGCACTCAACACCTTTTTTTTTCAGGATCAAATCTTTTATTCTAATTATGATATTTTTATCATGTTTCATTAAATCTCATATACATATTTATGTGAATTTTATATAAATATATGGATAAAATTTAATAGAATAGAATTGAAACAAAATAATTAGATTAGAAGATTTGATGTGATTTTTCTCTCCACGTAAATATATAAATAAAATTTAATATAACAAAATTGGAATAGAATATCTGGATCAGAAAATTTGACGCGTTTTTCCTTATATTTGGCGAGCCAAAGTAACAGTGCATGGCATGGTTTCCTCGTTGCAGAGTCTAAAAACCACTGTTGGCTTGTTGGGCCTATGGCCATTATATAAAATTTGGATAAAACTGCAGCTAACCAAAGCACAACAAAAATTACATCTCACATGCACATTTTATAAATTTACTCGAACTTATAATCTTTTACCCAAAAAATGCAACAAATGCAAGCGATTATTAGAAAAATCCCATGCTTGTAGTTAATAAAGTAAAATCAGAGAAGTTAACAGTGGCAACATTTCATAAATTATGCACACATTTCGAAAATATATAAAACAACAAAAAATTCATATCTTAAAAGTTTAACTTTCGTTCTGATTTTGAAAATATTGGAAAATATTTATATATAAGTATAATGAAAGAATTTCAAGAACTGAAGCATTATCCAGTAGAGTTTAATGCAAGATTGTGTTCATTAAAAGGCAAAGGCTTGGATCATATAACAATATTCAATAATTTATTGACATTTGTGTTTCAGTAAATTGTATAATATCTTGTAAATTGAGTGTTATAAATTAATTTTTTAGTGAGTATGACTGATTCAAATGTATGTATATTTTTAACTAATCATCTTCTTCAAATTTTAGGTGAATGACGTCAAAATAAGATTGTAACCTATCTTACTTTGATGTTATTAATATTTCAAATATATAAGAAAATTTAAGAAATCCCATTTAAAAGTTGTTAGAAGAATATCATATAATTAACAAAAAATAAGCATTCATATGATGCATATTTTGTAAATAATTATGGCAAGATATGCTTTCAATAGTTAATTAGTATTTATTTCTTGGTGTAACAAATGACAAACAACCGTAATATTGTCTAATACTAAACTAGAGGATAAAATAGTTATTTTATATCCTATAATCGATCGAATGGTTGTATATTTGTGCATAATTAATTAACATTATATTTTTAATTTCATGTTTGTTTAGTTAACTAAAGTATAAGATAAAATATATGAGATAATAAATATATTTCACCAGTAAAATTATGATAAGATCATAATTATGATATTTGTATTATAGTTAAGTATCCTTAAATAATTTATAACTATTGTTTTATTAAGATTAGGCATTAGCAAAGTATAATTAAAATTTCAAACGAAACATTACTTCTATATCTATGAAAATGCCTATTATAATAATTGTATAAGTGATATTTTAACTTTAGATTTTTAAAGCATCTCATTTAGGGATTTATATGTTTTGATATTATTTATTAACTATCATAGTAAGCTAAATTAACAGTCATTGGATATGTCATAAATTATATAGAGGTAGTTGAATAATTAATATAGGATTTGTCACCCTAAAGTAATTAGAATTTATTATTATTATTTTCAATTAGTATTAATTTGAGAAATTCTTGACTAAGATGAAATGACACTTAAAGTAATTTTTAAATTTTATTAAAATAATTAGTTATTAGTAATAGAAAACTAATATGATTGAATTCAAATATAGTAAATATTAATTTCATAATCTATATCTAATTAGAACATTGTATAATAAAATAATTAAATTATACAAAAAAATCATCCATTAAAAAATTAGTCAAAACCACTTTAACGTTTGAAATGTTTAATTTTTCTAGTCCTAAATACAATTTAAGACTATAACTTATATTCTTTCAAATATATTTAAGAATATAATGAATCATACACAAAAAACGATTGAAAAGAGATAAAGGTAATTTAATCAATTCGAACTTGATTGTAAAGTTAGAAGAATTTTATAATCAAATATAGTATTAAATATTGACTCCTATTTGGACTTAAATAAAGTTAAATTAGAATTAATTATAGTATTAAATATTGAATCTTATTTAGACTTAACTAAAGTTCAAATTTATTTGATTAAAATTTAATTATAATCATAATTATAATTTGATTAAGTTGTTAAAAGGTCCAAACCTTATCATAAATAAGCATAGGTTATGTATATTTTTCACAAAAATTATTGGTGAAAATTTCTCAAATTTTCAATTCACTCGGACTTGTGAAGAAACTTGAAATTAATGATAAAGAGAGTGTTAACATTCATTACTAATTAAATACTAATAGTTTATGGTAAATCAAGCTAATAATGTACAAGTTTAAGCAAATTAACAAACACAAATTATGTTAAAGAGTTAAAATGTATAAATAAACCTGTTTACGAAGCCTTGAATAAATTCAACAATACACATACGATAATATCGGTTACACGTTTGTTCAAATTAAGAAAATGAGTGTATGCTTTCAAATCTTTCACTGTTCAAACTGTTCCTATAAGTCAATTTGTGAGTGCTCTAGTTCCTTGCCGATCAACATCCCGTCTTACTAAGAAGGATCAACATCAACTACACTAGACTTGCCTTGGAAAAGTTCTTCTTCCACCTCTTAAGTTTTGGACATGAAGCAAATCTCTCTCAAGCGCTGCAAATTTCAGCAAGCTTGTCATTGACATGTCTTCGCGAGTATTTTATATTTACCTTCATTTTCGTATTGACGGAGGGTAAAGTTTCTTAGACTACGATGAATATGCATCTCCTCTCCAAATTATAGTGATTCTTGGAAGCCCCCAGAATTTATTAAAAGGTTATACCAAAACCCCATGCAATCATCATCACTTGGACCCTCAACATCTGTTGTAGTGTACTGTGATTCACCTTGAGAATTTGATGTCAACTCAACCAACATGTGTTCTGACCAGAAGTACTCGTCGATCACGGGAAACATCTCACACGACTCCGTAACTTCACCATTTAACATATCAAGGTTGTTTTTAGCCACGGCGACTGAAGTTTCGGATAAGGAGGATTGCTCACTGAAAGAAGGTTGAGGGGACATTGTTACACGTCCTGCCGGACTCCCGACTGAACCAGTAAATGTATGGTTGCTTGATTTCTCACGTTCTGATAGCTTAGGGACACTGAGATCAGAATATTGCTCCAAGTCTGTAATAACATGTTGCGAGCGGTCGGTGTATTGTTTTTGTTTAATCTTTTTCTTCAAGTGGGTGTGCCAAACGTTCTTAATTTCGTTATCTGTTCTCCCTGGTAATCTTGCCGCAATTGCTGACCACCTGAAAAATGACAAGACACAAATTCAGTGTCGGATATTTCTATGAAAAATCCTTTTCTCCTTGATATTAAAGAGACAACGACAGCTTTCTCAGTGAGTAAAGATTGAAGACTAGGTTCCGACATTTACCTATTTCCTAACATTTCATGTAACTGTATGATAGTTTCTTCCTCTTCGATGCTAAAGTTTCCTCTTTTAATATCAGGCCGTAAGTAGTTGATCCATCGGAGTCTGCAACTCTTCCCACACCTCAATAAACCTGTTGAACAGTAGGATATGGAAGGTAAGTCAACAAGAACGCAAAGATTCTATTGCATGCTTCATCACTTGATCAACATCGATGACTGGAAGGTTAAATAATAACAGACATTAGGACAAACCCCAGAAAAGGTTTGGAACCTACCAGCTTCTTTAGGCAGAGCTCGCCAATTGTTATGGCCATGTTTCTGCACGTAGGAGATCAAAAGCTTATCTTCGTCCGGAGTCCATGGCCCTTTATTTAATCCCGTCTTCTCACAACAAGGAGCCCTCCCCATGTTAATAATTTGATCGATCTATATCAGTCTCTTGTCTCTCTGTGTATATATCTACAATGCTCTGCGATTGTGAGGACTCATAGAGCTATTTATTCTCGTGAGCGTCTGGACAAGAAGTGTATGCTTGAAAAGTCATCCGACAGGAAAAAAAAAAAACACTATTCTATTATATTCACCCGGCAATTTCCAAGCAGGAGGATCTGATGTAGACTCATGAATACTTACACACGTCCCAACGTAATAATTTAATATTGGTAAGTAACGTTTCGAAGTAGATTTCAAAATTTGTCCCAATCCCACGACTAATTTTGGACGAATACTGAGTCTCTTATTCTATTATATAAATTTTAGCTATATATTTATATAGGTTTCGTGTTTATTTATACGAGATTTATAAAAAACTTACATAAATAAATATCTAAGATTTATAAAATACCATAAATATTAGGCAAAAGATTTGAACTCGACCGATTTAGTACACGAGGGAGCACTAACAGTTCGAAAAAATGAAAAGTACCTAAAACTTCAACTCTTTATTCTTACTTTTTTAAAAAAGATTTTGCTTCTGGTAATCAGATAATTAAAATATAACATGAAATACGAATTACTTCTATTGAGAATAAGATATTATGTGTTTAAAAGATTAAAATTTTGAAAAGAATTAGATCTTGTACAAATAAAGAGCTTTCCCTATCATCCTCTAATTAGTCTTAATATTAGTAGTTTGTTGATTTTATAATGGTCTTCCCTAATGTATTATAAACACTGCATGACAATAAACTAGTGCCTTGTGCATGTGCAACACACTGGTCTGGTCTAGGGCATGTCACTCTCGGGAGAGATAAGATTTATCCAAAAATGAAAGTAAGAAACCATAAGAAGTAAGGGTCTTTTCCATCTAACCTCCTTTTGGAAGCAAGTGGATGCATTTTTATTATTGGTGTTTGCTGGAACCAGTAAAAGAAATTTATATAATCAGGCATCATTTGGACCAAGTCACATTTGGACTAAGTATAGATTAATAAAAATTAAAGATAGTATATTATATACCTCTTTCAATTTAACAATAAGACATTGTCCATGTTAATTTGTATACAACTTATCTTTTAAAATTATTCTGACGTATAGATATCAAATTCCTTCAGACTCTTACTAAAAATCACATTACCATCTTATGTTCAAGCTTTTATAATTTAAGATTTGCTTACTCAAATGCAAACACTTGGGATCTTGACATAAATGGAAAACCTTCATTTATGTTAGAAAGAGCAGTACTCTAAATTAACAACATAAATTAAAATTAAAAGTAATTTTAATAAACCTAAAAGTATTATGTTATGGTACGTAGCTAACTAAACACGACTTTGCTACACTCGAATACGACCGTAATATTTTTTACCATTCAAAGCACCAGAGTGGTTGCACATATTTGTTGACCGAAGAAACTTTGTTACAAGTAGTGTTTAGGCATTATCTTGAAACCTAGAAAAGGAAATGCTAATATGAATCTTATCCGGGTGAGATAATTTTGTCGTTGAGTGATTATAAATTTTTTTAAAGAATAGTCTCTTTCTTAATTAAAGGTAAAACTGTATATTACATAATTTATTTAAATCTTAAGTTTTAGAAAAAAATTTATTAGGTCGAGACTAATTCATCTGTTCTTGTTAACCAAAACAAAATTAATTAAAAAAAGGGTTGAATACTATTTTGGAAGTGGAAGATTTCTTGTGCAATAGTTCACCATCGCTGACTCGGTCGTTCACACTTAAGAAAAGAAAGGTTTGACTTGGTAGTGCTTAGTAGCTTTTTAAGGATTTAGGAAGGAAATGTGACTGACACTGGTCAAGGAAAAACGCATATGCACAAATCACAATGCAAGCCAAAAGGCCAAAGTAGTAACGACAAACTATAAATGATTGGACCAAACGTGCACGCTTACATAGACCGACGCCGCCTATTCTTGTTCTACATTATCTGTAAAGTTTTAACTCAAGCTCTAAACGCTCTAAACGACTTTTCTTTGTTGTTTTAAAAATTGGACCGATAATTGAATTGGTGGCTTTATTAATTATCGGTTTGATCGGTTCAACTGTAGTTATCGGTAATCGGTTGAACCGGTGTGATGTAATAATTATGCAATAATTATATTTAATTATATATAATATTTAAAAATATTTTAAAAAATATTTAAAAAATAAAAAATAAAAAAATTGTCTGATCAGTTGGACCGGTCGGACCGTCAAAAACCGGTCAATTGATCATTTTTGACCGGTTCAAACTGGTCCAATTAGACACCGATTTTGAAGGATAAACCGAACCGAACCACCGACCAGTCACCGATCGAACCGGTCGGACCGGCCGGTCCGGTCCGGTTTTCAAAACAGAGCTTTTCTCCTATACAATTTCTTTAACAGTACTATTTTCTTTTTATTCTAATTTATAAGGTTAAAATATTAATAAAGCCTTTCTATTAACTTATTTTTTAATGTAATTATGATTATTTTTTTCTAGAACTAGCTTTCAAAATTTTCAATTAAAACTTTAATAAACAATAAAAACAACTTATTAAATATATCTTAATTTTTATAATATTTGTATTTATCTTGTGATACTGTAAATTATCATAGTTGAAATAAATTTCAGTATCATCTGTAAGATATTTTTAGGTGTTTTATAGAATTTGGTGACACTTAGACCTTTTTTTTGAAAAATTTCAAAAAATTTAGACTTTAGAAATTTATAAAAATATTTTCTTATCAAATATTCTTCAAAATTTTTAATGACTCTGTATCAAATTATTAACATTTTTACAATTTTTAGGTTAAAACTTTAGGTACTATTTTTGTTTGAGAAATATTAATTAAACACAACTAAATTCTATATAATAAAATTTAAGATATATTTAATAATTTGTTCGTAGTTTATAATACTTTGAAAATATTAGGATTTGAGATAGGAAGCAAAGGACAATTAATTGGTTCTGTACAGAGTATGAAGCATCAATAAAACATGTCCTCTCCTTTGGGGACATCAATGATTTTCGGAAAAACATATAAATAGTTGAAGATTTAGCTACGAGAATTCTCTATATTAATATACACTAATTATGTAACACTCAAATACCTCCGGGAGGATACATGAATGTTACCCAAGATAGAACAAACAAAACTAAACATCACACTGACATTTATCTTATTTAGAATCTCAAACACACACATATATTACATATCGT
>JANZLC010000202.1:43090437-43101445 GCA_026413385.1 Erythroxylum gracilipes
CCTTCTAGGCATGCCTATTTACCCACAACTAGGACTTATCAGTTTTAAAACAAAACAAGGTCATTTCAGACATTTCAAATAATCCCGAATATTGAGCTCCTTGGATAATTTAAGTCCGAAAATACTTATGCACAATTTAGTAAATATTCAAATAGACAGAACATAAAATGTACTAATTTTTCTTAATATTCTAACCCCTAAAATGAGGCGCTACAAATTAGTCTTGAATAACAAAAATAAAAATAGTAGTTAAAGGCTAAAATAATACCAATGTAAATCTTAACCTATTAAAATTTATGGAAATTGTAGTTATTGTCAAAAATTTAGGTGCCGGGTTTACTTTTATTTTTTTTGTTTTTTGTTGTAATTTTTAGTTTTTATTTTCTACATTTAATTTTTGTTTTTCTATCAAATAAAAACAAATGTTGCTTAATTGTTAATGACAACGTAGTTATATTTTTATTATTGATGATAATTACATATTAGATAAAATTTAAGGATAAAATTTTAATTAATTAAATTTATTTTAATCTCTTGCATAATATTTATTAATAAATTATAAAAATATTTTATTCTATTTAACAATTAATATTTATTTTAAATATATTTTAATTATCAAATGAAAATTTTATTTGAAATATATATTTTTGAATATGTTTTAAATTTAATTAATTTTATTAATAATTTTAAATTAATTTAATTTAATTTAATTTAATTTAATTATTAAATTATTTATAATTTAAATTTAAAAATAAATAAAAAATAATTCATAATAATAATTAATATATTAAATGATTAAATAATATATATTTAATTAATAATACATCATATTATAAAAAGCAGAAACAAAAAATTTAAACTACATTTTTGATTTTGCATAAAATTTAAAAACTAGAAGAAATCAAAATCATAAATAAAAACAAAAAACAAAAAACTTAAACAATCAATTTTTTTTACTAAATTTAAAAATAAAAACAAACAACCAAAAATATTAATTGAAACAAACAAGTCCTTAGATTTTTGCATTTTCACTTTTCACTAAGAAAAGTTTTTAAAAAAGAAGAACTAAAAATAACTAATTCTTTTAAAGAAAATGATTAAGCTCTTCAATAATTTAAACTATTAATATCGTAACTTATAAAATCAATGTAAGGTCATTATAAAGAAAATTTAATTTTAAAATAAAATAACTTATATTGTTTAGTTATTTAAAATGTGATGTTAGTTTGTATTCTAGTAGAGAACATGTTTATCATAATTTTGCATGACAGATTCTTCAATAAAAAACATGATATCAAAATTTTAGAATAATTATATCTTACGAGTTTAGATATGATGAGATTTATATTTTATTAATTCTTTTTTAATTAAAATAGAGTATAAATAAAACTATAAAGTTTATACATGCTATGACTTTTTTTTCACAAAATAAAACTTCTAAATGTTTATTAATAATAAATTTACATATCCATTATTAAATTTTCATATAAAATATTATGCGCATTTATAAAACTTTTTATTAATTGTAAAATTTAATAGTATTAGAAAAAAAAAAGCTAACTAAGAGATGTTAAAATGTGAATCTCACATCATTTATTCTAAGCAAATAGCTAGAAAACATGGATTTATTAAAATCTTTGGATTCCGCATCTCCATACTAAATGACCCCAAATTACATCACTACTTACGGTTTTTAACCTTTATTTTTTAAAGTGTTGTTAGACCTTAAGGGAGCCGAATATATATGAATATACTTAGTACCACTAAGACAGAAATCTTGGCATAATTCTCACGATATCACCTCTTTTTAAAAAAGAAAAAGAAACGGAAGAATTATCAGTCGTTATCTTTTAGATGTACATTGGGTAAATTTTTGAATTAACACAATAGTCTGCAAATCAAGTCAACCAAATACTCTGTACTAGACAAGCCCTATATGACAGACTCAATTGAGAGAGTGTAGGTGGGGCGATTCGAACACAGAATCTTTTAACCCTATACTTCCTACTCTACCAACTCGATCACCCCTTGAGAGCACGATGTTACCTCTCTATTGCTTAATTAAGTTCTTAGTGGTAAAATTTCTTCATTTAAAAAAAAAAACTCTCTAGTCCATTGCATCTTAAAACATGACGTTTATAGTTTTAATCTTAAAAGTTGTTAACTTGTGCTATGAATCGAAGTATTTTAAAATGTATGCCTTGTACGAGTCTTTCTATTTAAGGTAAAGTTGAATAATGAAAGAATACTCGAACTTAGTCGTTTTAAATGAAAGCTTGAGAAATAAAGAGAACCACCAATGAAATCCATAATCACCTTCAATTCCTTGTCACTGCCACAGCTTAAACATTCATTGTTGCACCGATTTACACAAACAATTGAAGAAGAAATTTTTAGCCACATATGGAGTCTTTTGTATCATTCGGCATTGCACTTGCACCAAAAAAAACGGCAGATACGTCTTTCGGCACGCAACGACATGATAACCCTAACTATATTTCCCAAAACAAACGTCAAATGATAATGAAAATTTAAAGAAGTGAACATGCATTTGTCGTATACGTTGTCCAAGCCTGTCAGGTTTTTGCATTCTGATGTTGTTGGTACCTGGACAATTCAGAAATGTAGGGACACAAAGTTTGTTAATTGTAAGAATCATTTTTGGCGATTCTCTCTTGGAGTTGGCATAAGCCGGACGACCTGGTTACGTAACTTTGATTCTTAAAAATCGAAAAAGGCAACCAAGATTGGCCGGTCTTCATTTTGTTCGTGCATGTTGATTGATTCCTGGTGGACAGATGATCGCCAACGGAAATAGTCTTTTTGGATGAGTAGAAGAGAGAGGAGCCGGTTGACTTTGAAAAGGATGGTAAATCATCTGGAGACAGGGATCAAAACAACCGGCGTCAATAACTGTGGGCTTGGTTTAAAACTCAATTAAATATTTATAAGTTTGGAAAATCTAAATTTTAATTTAATTTTAGGTAAATTTAATTTTTAAAAAAATTCTTTTATTGAGTTTTAAACTTTAGGCAAATATCTTATATATATACCAACTCAGTCTTCGAAATAAATAATAAACAATGTTTTAAATTAAACATAAATTAAGTTCTAATTTGAGCGTTGAGAATACAAAAATAGCTTAGTTTGCTCAAATAATGGCAAAAATAGAATTTTAAAAGCATACAATAGATATACTATACTTTCAAATTTAAGAATATGCTTGTGATAGTGTATTTACGAGTGCTCCTATTAAGGAAAGTTCTCCTGCCTAATACCAACTGTTTCTATTGATTTATCGAGCACCTTTCTTGACGGGTTCTAAAACTCGTACTTATCAAACTTTCTTCTTAATACACTCATCCTTTTGCGTTGAATTGTTCTTTCTACATCCTATTAAGTAACTTATATCCTAAAAACTCCTGAAAAGATTCATAAACTTTTCAAAACAAGTTTCGGTATATTAGATTTTCGTTCTAGAAACCCTTTTGGCCTTGCAAATTTTTTAATATGTAGTGAAGCAAACTTTTAGTATTGAGTCAATCAAGTTATTTTTTTGTATACTTATTGTTTGTGTATGTAGTCAGCAATATTCGAATAATGCCTATACTCTGACATGTAATAAGAATTGTGTTAATGTAGAATGACTTGAGGAGAGCTTATTAAAAATTGGTTACGTACCAACTTACATCAAATGTGGATTATGAAAGATTACATGCAGATTCAAATAAACGTAGCTAGAACAGGCCTGGTGTTGACATGCCAAAGTCAAGATTAAGCTATGCAGTTTTTCCTTGATTGACTTCGTTAATTTTTTGCATTTCATTTTTATAAACATAAATAACCATTTACTAGAAGTTGAAAGCTTCCAATCTACTCTTATAGTTGATTAATTATAACCAGGTCTCTTTCTTTTCTATCCACCATTCTGTTTTTTATGTAGCAACATGTTTTTTTCGTATAATATTTATGGTTTTACATGGTTTCTGATTAGTTATAGCCATTTGACTAAACCAAGTATTCATTATCTTCAAATTGTAAATTACACGAATCATTATTATTTTTCTTTCTTTAACCAAGTTTAGTTTAGTAACTCTCCCTTTCATTGCTAGGTCTCACGGGACGAGAATTGGTAAAAGCATGAAGCCCTGGATGAAATTTTACAACTCAGATTATTTCAAGCTACATCAAGCTAATTTTAGTAAATTACCAATTTTCAGGAATTAGAAAACAAATGTTAAAGAGTTTATATCTACTAACTAATTAGGTCACTTGATTTCAAACTTTTCCAAGATATAGAGTTCTCTAGAACAACAAATATAGACTAGAGTTCTCAAAGGCATGCTGTAAGGTATAAAAGAAAGGAACAACTATATTTAAAAGTACACAATTTATACAGATTGAGAAGAGCAGAAGATATGATAGACAACCAACCGAGTCATAAAACCTATAAACCCATTTTTCTTCCTTCCCCCTCTTAAATGAATTTAAGAAAAATAATATAGGTAGATGAACAATGAAATCATAGCTGATATTCTAATTACCCAATAATAGAGGCAAAGCAAGAGTCATTTATAGATGAAACATAAAAACAAATGGTATAAATTGTTTTAGAATATACTAGCGAAAGCAGTCGAGATCAAATTAATCGGAGAATATAAAGAAGCAAAATTAACAGATGACACAAGATTTTATGTGGAAAACCTGAATGTTGGGAGAAAAACCCACAAGATGACAAGGAGCAAATTTCACTATCAAATAATAAAGAGAGTGCAAATCCTGTAATTAGTTGATAGGAAGGAAAAGCAAAATAATTTCACTCACAAATCCTCTCTTTGCTATTGTGGAAGTTTGATGAGTCTAAAAACTCTCTTGGAGTTGCTGTAGAGAAAAAAAATGTTGATTTATATATCAATGTATCTAAAAAATAACCTAACCTAAAATAACTGACTTTAATGCCACGTAATTGACAGTGGCCTATCAAATAACAGGGCCAGGTCATGTAGCAAACTGTTCTTTGGCCCAAAAAATTTGAGGCATTAACCCAACAATCTCTACCTTAACTTAAATTCAATAATACTCTCCACTGTCATATAAGCCCCGAAGGGCAATCAATTTTTGTAGACCCCACGAAGTCCAAACAATGTTTAAACTTAACAATAAGAAGTGGCTTGGTAAGCATATCTATAGGATTCTCTGAGGTGTGAACTTTATTCACAACAATTTCATCTGCCTCAATCGTATCTCTGACATTGTGATACTTGGCACTGATGTGAATGGTCTTTGAATGATAAACATCATTCTTGGTAAGATGAATAACACTCTAACTATCTGAATACATAATAGTAGTACCTTGTGTAACATCAAGCTAAAGAACAAGAGCACGTAACCATGTAGCCTCATTCACACCTTCTGTAGCTATAACATTTTCTACCTCTGTAGTAGATAAGGCAGCAATGGGTTGCAATGATGCCTTCCAACTAATAGCACCAGAACACAAAGTGAAGATGTAGCTAGAGAGAGGCCTTCATCGATCGAGGTCACCACTATAGTTAGAATCAACAGACCCAACAACATCATTAGATGTAAATTTGGTTATGTCAAATACCAAGCCCAAATTAGTATTTCCCTTCAAATAATGAAGGATCCACTTGATAGCACTCCAATGATCCTTAACAGGATTTCGCATATACCTACTTGCCATGGTAACAACATATGTTAGATCAAGCCTAGTAGAAAACCATGACATATATGAGATTGCCAACTGTACTAGAATAGGGAACACGTGACATGCATTCAATCTCTTCCTCTATTTTCGGGAAAAGTTTAGAAGACAATTTAAAGTGAGCAGCTAAAGGAGTAGAAATTGGTTTCCAAGTACCCATGTTGAACCTATTAAGAACTTTTTCAATGTACATCTTTTAAGAGAGGTATATCTTACCAACCTGTCGATCCCTATAAATCTCCATGCCCAAAATCTTCTTTGTTGCACCAAGATCCTTTATCTCAAACTCGCTACTAAGTTGAGATTTCAATTTGTTGATCAAAGACTTATTCTTGGAAGCTATCAACATATCATCAACATATAACAACAAGTAAAATAAGGAATCATCTTCAATCTATCTAAAATATACATAATTATCATGTTTGCTCCTTATGTAACCTTGCCCGATTATGAAGGAGTCAAACCTTTTGGACCACTGTCTGGGAGCTTGTTTAAGGCCATATAGTGATTTTTTCAAATGACAAACACAACGCTCCTTACCTAGAACAACAAAACCCTTGGGTTGCTTCATGTAGATCTTTTCTTTTAGCTCGCCATGAAGAAAAGCTGTTTTAACATCAAGTTGCTCCAACTCTAAATCGAACAGAGCAACGAAGGCAAGAAGAACTTGAACGGAGGTATGAAGAATGACAGGAGAGAATACTTTATTAAAGTCAATACTTTCCTTTTGATCACAACCTTGAACAACGAGTAGTGCTTTCCATCTTGCATCTTCAACCTCAGGTATACCATATTTCCGTTTGTAGATCCACTTGCAAGTCAATAAACGACAAATTTTAGGAAGCTCAATCAAGTCCCAAGTTTCATTCTTATTGAGACTCTAAATCTCTTTGTTCATTGCCACAAGCCATTATGAAGAATTAGGACAAGAAATAGCCTCGGAGTAAGATGAAGGTTCAACACCGTTAGGAATTTCTTTTGCAACTGCTAGAGCATAAGCGAACATATTGTCATCTTCTTCAATGAGTCTAGCGGCTTTTCAAATTTCCCTCCTTGGTCTATCACAAGTAATAGAATAATTATCACCTTGTGGCTGGACGAGACTAGTGGTACCATGATCATGTTCATCAACATGTCTGTCACTGCTAGATTACGAAAATGGGGAAGAGGAAGGAGTCACATCATGAGTTTTGGTTCCTACTTCCAACTCTACCTTCTCATTGGCACCCTGTTGATCACCTGTACTAGAAGAAGATACATAAGAATTTTTCCCAGAAGATAACATTGTATTTTCATTAAAAGTAACATCTCTACTCAAAATAATCTTCTTAGAACCAGGACACCACATATGATATCCCTTAGACTCAGAATCATAACCAAGGAAAATGCATTTAACAGCTCTATGAGCTAACTTCCCATTATTAACATGGGTATGAACATGACATCTGAATACTCTAAGAATGGAATAGTCAAAATGATTACCTGAACATTCTTCTTCTGGGATCTTGAAATTAATGGAGGAGTGAGGAGATTGATTGACAAGATAACAAGCTGTAAAAGCAGTTTCATACCAAAGCTCACGACGATGTCACAGTCCAACATTAGAAAGTTTACACCAAGCCCTCTCAATAATAGTTATGTTTATACGTTCTGCAACCCCATCCTGTTGGTGCTTCCTAACCAATATCTTATGTCTACCAATGTTGTGTTGTTCGCAGAACTTGGTGAAATCTAACTCACAAAACTCTAAACCTATGTTAGTTTTGAGCTTTTTGAATTTTCTACCTATCTGGTTCTCAACAAGTACTTTCCACTTCTTGAAGGTGGCAAATGCTTCATTCTTGTGATGAAGCAAATAAACCTAGACCTTGCGAGAGCAGTCATCAATGAGGGTTATCATATAACGATGTCCACTATAAGTTTGAACCTTAGAAGGACCCCAAAGATCATAATAAATGTAGTCAAGGATGCCCTTACTATGGTGTGTCGTAGTGGAGAAACTAACTTGCTTCTGTTTCCTGAAAACACAATGTTCATAAAACTCCAATTTACCTATACCTTTGTCACCAAGGAGACCTCTCTTACTCAGAAGCTTTGTACTTTTCTCACTTATGTGACCCAATATATTCCATAAATTAGTGTTATCATCATCAGATAAGGTTATAGAAATGGCTGAACCTGGCATAACAATACCTTGCAAGAAATATAGACTGCCATGTTTGGTACCTTTCAATAAAGTACAAATACCTCTAGACACTTTTGAAACTCCACCTTCAACTGAAAACTTACACCCATGAGACTTAAGAGTGCCCAAATAAATCAAGTTATATTTCAAGTCAGGAATATGACGGACCTTTGTGAACTTCCAGACAGTATCATCATCAGCCTTAATCTGAACTGTACCAATTCTCGCAACATTGCATTGGGTGTTATTACCCATAAAAACAACACCAGAATCAAAAGGCTTGTAAGTACTAAACCAATCCTTATAATGACATATATGATAAGTACATCCAAAATCTAAAACCCACTTAATCTTATCCCTCTTTTCAGTAGAGGTAGCTAGTAGAAGTTACCATCAAAATCTGAGTCAGCAATACTGGCCTCAGTGGGTTGCTGTGTTTGCTTCTTCTTTTCTTCTCTCTCCTTTTTATTTTTCAATTTATAACAATCATCAGTTACGTGCCCAGATGTCTTACAGTAAAGATATAAATTGTTGGATTTATGTCCCTTAGACTTTGATCTGGATTTGTTTCTACTAGTACTCCCCTTTTCAAATGTCCTACTTCTAATAGACAAGCCTTCAGCTTTATCACTAACATACACTTTGAGATCAAATATTTCTTTGGAAAGCAAATTTGATTTGACATCCTCAAAAGACAATGCATCATTATTGCCATATAGCATAATTTCTTTGAAGTGTTTATAGGTAGGTGGTAATGAGACAACTAACAACACAACCTTATCCTCATCATCAATATGAACTTGGAAATTCTCTAGGTCAATAATAATATAATTAAACTCATTAAGATGAGTTTGGATAGGAGTACCTTCGGCCATACGAAGCGTGTACAAATGCTCTTTGAGGCAGATTTTATTGGCAAAGCTTTTGGTCATGTAGACTCAAGTTTCAACCATAAACTTGCAATGGTGATCTTATGAACGACCTCGTGAAGAACCTCCTTTGAAAGACGAAGTTGAATAGCCAAAAATGCCTTTTTATCCAAGTCCTCCCACTGCTCATCAATCATGGACTCGGCCATTTTTGCCTTTTTGTATAAAACCTTTTTGCATCTATTTTGAATAAGAACAACTTTCATTTGAACTCACCATATAGAAAAATTAATATTTCCATCAAACTTCTTGATGTCGAATTTGGTGACGGTAGACATCTTTAAAAAAATTCCCAAATGAGTAGAAGCTCTAATACCACTTGTTAGAGATTATACTAGCGGAAGCAATCAAGATCAAATAAATCAAAGAATATAGAGAAGCAAAATAAACAGATGATACAAGATTTTACGTGGAAAACCTGAGTACCGGGAGAAAAACCCATAAGATGATAAGGAGCAAATTCCTCTATCAAATAATAAAAGAGAGTACAAATCCCCTAATTAGCTGATAGGGATGAAAAGCCAAATAATTTCACTCACAAATCCTCTCTCCGATATTGTGGAAGTAAATTTGATGAGCTTAAAAACTCTCTTGGAGCTGCTGTAGAGAAAAAAAGAAAGGGTTGATTTATATCAATTATATCTAAAAAATAACCTAGCTTAAAATAATCGACTTTAATATCGCGTAACTTAAAAGGGCTTGTCAAATAATAGGACTAGGTCATGTAGCAAATTGTTCTTTAGTCCAAAGAATTTGAGGCACTAACCCAACAATTATGTATAGAAAGTAACCTAAGTTCAACTATGGTGATAGAGACTAAATCCCAAGAGATTCTCATTGAACGAGAGACTCATCAAAAGATGGATATAGACGAATCTGAAACAAAAAATAATTAAAAGGAGTATAATATAAAATACAACCACGAATATATAATAGTGAAAAGCATGCCTCTACTTTCTCGATCAATTGAATCAGTTATTATTATGGAAAAGAATTCTACGATAAAAGGTTAAAACGAAAATTCAAGATTTTTGATTTCTTGATTAAAAGGTGACGATTAATTCTTTTTAAGATATTAAAACTTCATAGCTATAATTTGATTATCAATATTTAAATACTTTGTGAACTTTAATTAAAGTTAATAATTTTTACTTATTTATAATTATTTTATAATTTATACAACTTATTCATTACTAACATAGATATATAAAATATTTTTAAATTTTAATGACAATTTATAAGAGATTGTTTTAAGTTAATTGTGTAGGTAATATCGGTCGCTTTTTGTTGGAGACATAAGGTAAAGGCTACCTTTCTAGGTTATTAAAATTTCAAACAATGTTTCATTTAGGTGGAGATTGATAGGATTCAATCGGCAATGACATCTTTTATTCCGGTGTTCTTTTGGTGACCAACTATATTATAAATGGTAATACAAAAATTAGGAAGCTGATTATCATTATCCACAATCCTTAATCGATATTTGTCTAAGTGTTATTTATGATAGTGGCTTAATTGATTTGGGTATGGAAGGGAATGGAATCATAGACGGTTTCTCAAACTTTTCAAAACTCCTGAAAAGATTCATAAACTTTTTAAAACAAGTTTTGATATCAGATTTTTGTTCAAGAAAACCTTTCGACTATACAAATTTTTATTAATATAGAGAAACAAAATTTTTAATAATTATTGCATGTGTATATAGTCTTTCCTTTGAGAGAAATGTTAGGATGTCTCAAAGTTAGAAGTTACCGTAAGGCAACTTTATTAAGTGGCCTAAAAATTAGGGATTGAGGTTAGAAACTTCCCATTTAGATACAATTACTCAAATATGATATTATTTGGGAAATTATTAATATAGACAATTCTCATCCATTCATTAATTACTAATTGATACGTGATGGACATATCTAATTAAAAAGAAAGATACACATACAATTGGTCCTCTGTCTACCCTAATATATACGTTTAAGATAAAACTTATGCATCTATAAAAACGAAATGTATAATTCAAGAAAAGGAGAAGGAGAGAGAGACCAATTTTTCTAAATAGAGAAGGGTGCTTGCCATCAAGATCAAACATCATGTCTTCTTTTTTTTTGGTAAATAAAAGAGCTAACAACTAGCTAGAGCTAATAACAGGATAAATGTGCCGAGTGCGACTAACAC
>JANZLC010000202.1:43113516-43123949 GCA_026413385.1 Erythroxylum gracilipes
TACAATATAATTAATTAAAATATAATTCATTCAATAATTAAAATATTGTAATTAATTAATTACAATATTTTTTACAAACCACCTAATATCAATAATAATGGTAATCATTCCTTTCTCTTAACTAATCATCATAATTATAGTGATAATATCAATTCTCATTTATAGAATGATTCATGCTTACTCCTATTATCATTCTCTATGCTAACCAACTGCCCCCTCAATGTTTGTAAAGTAAGAAGTTTAAAATTTTAAAAATTCAACCGTTATAAAATTGATTAAAGGTTAAATAAAATTAAAAAATTTAAAATATAATATTGCAAATTCCTCAAAAGTCATCAATATACGCTACCTTTCTTTTGTAATTTTTTACAAAAAGACTATTTTCGTTATTCAAATTGGTGACCTTATGATCACAAAGAAGCATTACATCGTACCAACGTCACCTTGGAATTTCAACCACAGAACTATTGACGAGGGGGAAAAAATCAGGAAGAAGATAATTATTAAACAATGACACATGTAAGCATTGATAGAATATGAAGCTACGGTCTAATCTTGACAAATTAAAATCAATTAATCTAGATGAGAAATAAGTTTTGTACATTACATTTGCTTAGACTAGACAATCCTACATCTTTGTTGGTTTTTTATTTGATTTCCTTTTTGATCAATTTCAACTTTTTGTCAGGACCCTGTTGAGTTTTACAAGGGAATGATTACATCCAGTTAAGAATGTGGTCTTGTTACAATTGGAAACACCTAACTTGTTATGTGTTACATGTTCATGGCTCTTGATGAAACCTCTGATTCACCCTCCTGCAACTCCCTGTCTGTTGCCTCACCATTTTCCTACAGAACACATTCAGGCATATCATATTAGCATAAATGAGATCAAACATACATAAGAGAGTAAACCAACAAAAGGGCTTATAATCCAAATCTCAAACATAAAGTACATTGCCCTCCAAGCAATTGGAGAGATCTGGGAATATGGATGTCTACAACATTACCCCAGATTCCTTTGAAAGATATCGATCCAATGAACCTTCACCGCAAAGAATTTTTCCACCACATCTAGGAGCATTTAAAGAACCTACAGACTCTTCATCAACTAAAACTACATCGATCCTGTCGCTTCCTTTCTGTGTACATATAAACACTTGCCATCAAATTTGTACTTAAAATCAGTAAAAAAGAGTTGGCAGGTAAGTTGCATATCCTTCTTTTTGCTTGCCAAGTTACGTACAGGAGTACAAGCATTTGAAGACAGAAAACAAAGAGCTTCAAGACAAAATAAATTATCTGCTGATTCCCACCAGAAGAAAATCATTCCAATTTATTAGCAGACATCAGTAAATTTATGGTGGAGTAACCAAAAAACAGATGATTCATTTGTTTATTACCAGGACGTTTCCAAGTTATTAGCAGACATCAGTAAATTTATGGCAGAGTAACCAAAAAACAGATGATTCATTTGTTTATTACCAGGACGTTGACACTCACAATACTTAGTAAACTAAGATCCTTTCTGAACACACTAAAGGATGAGACATTGAATGAACCGTGTAAGCTCTACTCAAACTTAACCTGAACAAGACCCCTCTTACGTACGCCATTGCAGAAAACTAAGCTTCTGCAAAATGCAAGCTTAAGAATTCACACCCCCTGGTGCTATAAATACACGCTCATCAACCCCGATACCTTCACAAGAAACTAATAATCATATATACTATACAGATGGCAAATCTATCCCTTCAATTCTCCTTCTCAGTTCTTGCAGTACTGGTACTGCTTGAGTTGAGCTTCTGTCATTTGGCTATGGCAACCTATTAATCAGGAGTAGCAACTTATCAAAATGGTGACATTGTTCGTAAGTAGTAATTGGTTCTTTAATCTGTTATGTTTCATGTTATGTTAGCAGATGATGTGATAACTATCTAGTACTGTTGTTTCTTGTCTAGCTAACAGCTGCTTCGGGAATGACGATCAAGGCATATTTGGAGCTAGACTGAGAGCTGGAATATATGATAATGCGTGTAAACATTACTACAAAATGAAAAGCAGTAAAAAAGCAGTACATAAAGATAAAGTCTTCGAAAAGCAGTAAAAAAGAAAAAAGAGGGACATAAAGATAAAGCTATCCTGTTATTCAAGGATTACCCACAAGTCAAAAATTTGTTAAACCTCAATGACAAGTCATTAAAATTTCATCTGAATTATTCTTACAAAGTAACTCAGCTGCCAATCTAATAATACGAGTAGTACCCGCAGTGAAACAAACAAATACCCAGCAATAACAGTATCGAATAATGAACCGCAAGAAAAAAGACAATCTGAGTTTGCTGCTGTTTGCATGCTCAGCAAAGCAAACCCGTAAATCTAGGAATACAACACGTTAATCAAACAAAAACCCAGATCACAAAGCATCACAAAGACTTAAGATAAAATGAGAAAAATCAATAAAAAAAGAAAATAAATTACTAAATAGTAAACAGTAAAAAAGACATAACGATATTTCGTTCAATGACTATCATAAACAAACCTTCGGAAAGAAGCAGAGATCTCCTTAGCTTTCTTTAACAGACCAGTCCTTCTAGAGAACGTCAGATGAGCTCATCCTGGGTGGGTGAAACAAAGCAATAATTTACGTCAATTTGAAACAAAACACCGATTCAATTTGAAGTTCTGATTTCCAAACGATAAACGATGACGTTTAGAAGTTGGGATTTGTACGGTAATGAAAATTGTTCAGATAAAGAGAAAATCGCAGTTGAAGAGAGAGAATGGATAATGAAGAGAAGAGTTTGATTTATTTGATTTTCGGAGAAAAAAAGGAGAACATAAATTGCAACATAAAGGAGGGAATCGAGATAAAAGAAAAACCCTAACCATAAAAGGAATTGAGCAGAGCAGAGCAGAGGTAAAGAGAAGAGAGGAAATTTGGTTTGGGCTGGAAGAGAGGCTTTTAAAATGTCGGATGTTATAAACGTAAATGTCGGATGTTATAAAAGTAAAGTTTAGCCGAAAAAACTAAAATAAGGGATTTTTTAAAAAAGTTATAAATTTAAATTTCTAAAAATGTTGTATTTTATTTTTTAGAGAAGTCATCTTTATTAAAAAATATTTTTAAATTTTATGATCAAACATTTATTTTTTTCAAAATAACTTTTATAATAAAAAGGTAATTTTTTTACCCCTGAAAGCCAAACTAAACAGGTACTTTTTTTAAATGTTTATTCATACTTTACGGTGGATGATTGTGGTATTAATCCCCTCAAAAAGTTAAATCAAACATTTATTTTTTTTCAAATGTAATTTTTAACTTCTATTTTTTTTTGCAGTTTTTAGTTTTTAGTTTTTGATTTTATTTTTTTATTAAAAAGTAAAATCTTATTTAGTTGAGATTTGTAATAAAAAATTGAAAATAAAACATGTTTAGTTTTATCCACCTATTTCTATTTTCGTACCTATACTCTTATATTAATAATTTCTAATATAATATATTGTATTTTAAATTAATTAATTCTTAAATTAATAAATTTTATTTTTTAATTAATTAAAATATTTTTAAAATTTTATTAATATAAGAGTTATACAAAATTTAAAAATTAATTAATTGTATTTTTAAATTAATTAAATTTTATAAAAATTTATTAATATAAAGATTTATACAAAATTTTAAAAATTAATAGTTAAATTAAAATTTTTAAAAATTAGCATTAAAATAAAAAAGTATTTAAAAATTCAACACTAATATGAAAACTGCAACTGCACACACATATATTAAAGACAATAATAGAGATAGAAAATAAGGATATGCTGTTTTTCTGTTGAATAAAACATGTTCTCAAAATTCAGAGAAATGATATTTTCTTGTTTTTGTAAAATTGTTGTAGTTTTTTTATTTTCAGAAACAAAAAAATTGCAACAGAGTTAGACAAACACATCTTACTTACCTGTCTTTCTTTTTACAAAAACGACAATAAAAAACGGAAGAAAAAAAACAAAAACAAACAACCCCTAAGAGTCTCTTCTTGTTCAATTTCATTCATTTTCACTTTTTTCTCCTTTTCTATCTTTTAAAAAATGCAAGTCCTTAAAAAATAATAATATTCAAGTACTAATATAACCAAAATTTGAGAAATTAAAAAGCATTTGAAATTTAAGCACAATAAAAGATTTCTCTATTTATTTTCAAAATATTAATCTATGTAACCATTAGAACAATAAACTAATTTTTATAAATTTACGTATACGGTACAAAAGGTTCCTTATTTTACGAAAGTGTGAGGATATGTATATTTTAAAAAGAAGTTATTTATGTGATAACACAAGTAAATTAAGGACTAAATCGTTTGTTCTCGTCTCTCTATTCTCACCCTATTTTAAATCCTTTCAACTATCTTTTTTTTAGGTCTTAGATTAAGGTATTCACTGACAGATCCAATAATTAATCCCTTTATTAATTTATAAGTAGCTCACAGAATGAAACAGTTGACAAAAAAATTTAAGACTGTTCTATACCTAAAGTCAAGAATTAAACTCTTGATCTTTGATTAAGAATGGATAAATTCTTTTAACTCAACCATATCCTCGGCTAAACCCTTTCAATCATCCGTTGTAATAAATAAATTCCATTGTAATAAATAAATACGAAATGAATGGAGCAAAGAGTTTCGAAACAGAGTATTTGTTCCTATTACCTTATTACGGCCTTATTTCAGAAACATCTATCTATATGAGTCACATTTATTGAATGATAGAACAAGGTAGTAACAATGATTTGTTCCCAAATTGAATTCCCAATTAAGAACACGTGGAACTCAGATGTCAAACTTTTTGCCAGTCAACCGCTTCAACTCTCATAAAGCATCCAATACGAGCATGACTCGTCTCTCTCTCTCTCTCTTTTATTTCCCTATCAAACAAAACCCGAAAGGGACTTAAAAGCCTAGACCTTCTTTTTTTTCCTTCTACTTTCGTATACACAATGCACACTTACAGCATCCACTTTACTTGTTTATTCCATGACTTTGTATAAATAAACACCCTCTTCTTCGCTTTCCTATTCAACTTTTATTTTCCTCTATACAAGTCCATATTATTCTCTGTTTTCAACAGTTCCGGTCTCTAATTGTTTGTTTACAGTAAGCATGTCTTTCAGACTGGTAAGGCTTCTAATTGATGACTTGTTTTCATGTTAAAGATCTGACCTTTCTTGGTCTTTTAGTTGCTTGATCATCTGTTGCTTTGTTTTTCATATTCTTTTCAACTGGGTTTGTACTAGATTTCTTTTAGTTTGATGATAAACATTCCTCTTTACTGTCTCTTGCCCATTTTGTTTTCCTTATTCCTTTTGGATTCTGTGGCCTAAAGGTGAATCTCTTGAGATTGAGAGGATAACATAGAAAATCTTTTTCTTTTACATTACTTTTATGGTATGATAAGATAGGATTTTATGTCGCCCTGGAATTGATCTATTCTGTGCAGTGGATGTGATGGTGTCTGAACTTATTCAATTGGATGTTCACAGTTTTTGGATAAAAGCTAATGACCATAAGACAGTAGAGGCTTTCAAATTGGAAGCAGTGTCAGTCTAGATAGATTTGTTTTATGGTAGTTCTAGTCATGTCCTAGGTTGGCAGAGTTAAAATCATTTAACGTGCTTGGTTTATGTTTTAAAATCATTTTGCGTGCTTGTTTTATGATTTTCAAGTATCATCGGCTATTTCTGGAGTGCGGGATGCATATCCTTCAATCAGGACCATATTGGAGGAAATCATGATGATTAGCCAACAGGGTGAAGCTTTTGGTAGAATTCAATCGGGGAAAAGTAATGTGAAAAATGAACATCCCTCTTCTTTTTGCATGGATCCTCACTTAGTTGACCAAGCTTCTGGTACAATGCCGTATGATAAAATTAGTTGCAATACATCTTGAAAGCACAGAAGTTGAGTTTATGATCTTGATGGTGGAAAATTGCACTTTGACTGATTGAGATTTCCTTGTGTTCTATGCCTTTAGTGATCCATATTGACATCAGGGGTTATGCCTTTCAGAGAAACGCTTCAACTGGCATGGGTGTCGCTGATAACAGCAAAAGTACGTACCTTGAATTGCAGAGAAGAAGGTTGCACCGCTATGTCATATTCAAGATTGATGAGAATAAAAATGAGGTAGTCGTTGAGAAGACTGGAGGGCTAGCTGAGAGCTATGATGATTTTAGTGCTTCGTTGCCTGAAAATGACTGCCGCTACGCAGTCTATGACTTTGATTTTGTAACTTCAGAAAATTGCCAGAAGAGCAAGATCTTCTTCATTGCATGGTCAGTTTCTGCTTTTTTACTGTGGCACATGCTACTTTTGGTGGAAATACAAAATTCAGTTTTGCGTTCACTTGCTGAGGATGCTGTATGCTTGAATTGGATTATTTTAGACAGGTTTTTGTTTTCTTCAATTGATATGTTGATTTGTCCTGGTACAATCAATTTCCAAATTAAGCCCTGAAGTTTATCAACACTATTTTTATTCAATTTCATATAGACTTCCTCAGTTTGTTGGTTTATATATGATTTTTTTTTGCATATTGCATCTTTTGGTGGACATTACATATAAACTTAAGAGAATAAAGTTCATGACAATTATGTGCATCTGATTGGAGGAGATTTTAAGTGGCTGGTAATCGTGGGAAATCTTTAACGTGACATGAATGCGTATCTGTTCCTTTTTGTTAATAAGTTTGATAATCTTTGCAATAATTCAAGTCGTATCAGTTGGATTGTGCTAGTTGCATAGTTGAGACTCTTGTTGCCCTCTCATACGACTATATTGAATGTTTTTAGGATTTGAAAACAACATTATGATTTAAACTGTTTGCATGAGAGTGATCCTTGACAAAATTGACATGAATTATATGGACGTTCTAAGATTTCGAGAAGAAACTCCTAGTTGCTGATAGGGATATGAAGTTGTTCTTTCTTCTCATTGCATCTCTGATTCCTAGCTTGACTTGTTGGAAGATCATATTGCATGTTGATTAAATATGGTTAGATATTATTTATTTCCTTCAATTGTGTGGTAAAAGTCTGTATGAAAGATCATAAAAGGGACCAGATGTTTGCAATGTCGGATCGCCCACCAGGCCTTGTTGCTGCTGTGACGTGATCTGTTGGATTATGGTAAAACAGTTCAAGAATATATCTGTCCTGCTTGTAGATTTCCTTGACCAGTTGCATTATGTTGCCAATGTATTCATTCGATGAATATTGTTGTGTTTACTTAATCAGTGTCTGGCCTCAGGTCGCCTTCTGTATCTCGCATTCGATCCAAGATGTTGTATGCCACTTCCAAGGAAAGCTTCAGAAGGGAGCTGGAAGGTGTTCACTATGAAATTCAAGCAACTGACCCAACTGAAATGGATCTTGAGGTGCTCACAGACCGGGCAAACTGAGCACTGGTCTGATTTGATGTGATACATTAATAATCCTAGCAGTGTATTATTATGGCGCCAACTTGCTTCTGTAGCTGCAATGCACTATATATCTGAAGAGGAAATCCTTATAGAACCTCACTGAGTAATCAACACCTGGGAATGCTGATTAGGAGCAAATCCTTCAGAAACCTGTGTAGGTTTTGGCTCCTTACTTCCATGATGCTTCTCAAGTGAAAATTGGATATTCTTATTCATACTGATATATTCTAATGCTTAATGAATTGGGCTTGCAATGGTTTGTCTTTATGTTCACCGCCTATTTCAACTGTCTAATGCTTGCATCTCTGTGGTGGGAAATTGAAACTCTAGTCCTTTGGTTTAAGAGAAGAAAACTTATGTGATCGTCATGTTAACGAATTCAAAGGAACGCCCTTAAATAAACTGCTTTGCTTAATGTTTAACTCGACATAAATAAGACCCACTGATAAAGTGTTATCTCTTAGCTTCACTTTTACTCTCAGTTACCTCATTATCCCTCAGTTCTACAACTGTTTGTGACCCCTAAATCAGCTTAGTGAAGCACTTCAATAGTCTATTGTACGCTGATCATTACTCGACTATTGCCTTCATATTGCTACCAAAAAGATATGTCAATCGTCGATTATCTTGATGGGATTATCAAATTGTCGAAGAGATGGTCGCAATTAGAGACTATGTTGAAAAGGAAGATCTTGTCCTCTTTACGCTTGATCTCGGACTACAAGTCTTTCATCTCGTAATTACATTGATATTTTCTGATTTTTAGACAAAACTTCTAAACCATAAGCAAAAGGTTAAGTCTTCGATGCATCCACCGTTGCTAAGCTAGAAATGACATTCGCTACTATTAACATTCGTGGCCAGCACCATGGAGGTCGTCATTGTTGTTTAAGAATAAGGACAAAGCACTTCAACCCCAACTCAAACGATTTTGTAAGTTTTTCTTTCTAAAATTGGGTTGGATCCCAATCATGTTGGGAGGCCCAAACGAAAATCCAAAGCCCTCTTTCCACCAAATCCATTTTTATCCTACATATAAAAAATTACCTTAGAACTCAGACCCCTCTCGAATGCAAAATCTGAAAGAAAGAAAAAAAAAAAAAAAGAGAGCGCATTGTTGTATGTTGTCGATTTAGGTACTTAGACTCTAGATATAGCCTATTTATGAACCTTTTGTTTTTTCACTAAACGAACGTCTTTTATCTATAAGTGTTTGGTCCTGTAGATTATCAACCTGCATTGATAAGCTTACACCTATCTTATCTCTTTATCGATTACACTCTTATTCATAAAGGTTACTGCTGCTTTGACCCACACACATTAAAAAATGTTAATCTCTTATTATGCTTTATTTCTTAAAATTGACTTTTTATATGCAAAAACCCTCAAATTCCAGTCATATACCTCTAACTCTCATTTTACAACCTTCTCCTACAACTTAATCACTTTAACCTCCACTAAATCCAGCCCCCCTATCACTCTCACCACCTTACCATCCATGTTCACCACCTCAACATTCTATGATTACCCATACATGTGATCACACATGCATTCTTCATCATTTTCCTAACTATGTGACTTATAGCATTACCACTTGTAACTCTCACAACCCTGATCATACTTCTTTCACATATGTCAATAAGTTTCCTCATTGACATCAAGCTACAGTTGCTGAGTTAATTTCTCTTCATCATAACTAAAGTTGGACCCTTATTCCCACATACCTAAATGCCAACATTTTCTATTTCAGATAGATTTTTAAACAAAACATAAGTCTAATAATGCTTTTGATATCTATAAGTTTGTCTTGTTGCTAAGGGATATGATTAAGCTCCTAGCATCAACTATATTGACACTTTTAATCTTATCATTAAATTCACATCATTCTTACTCTTGCTTTCATAAATAACTGATATGTTTATCAACAATACCTTTCTTTATAATACCCTTCAAGAACCAGTTTTTATGTTTTAACCTTCTAGTTTTACTAAACCTCATCATCTACACTATATTTGTCATATTCGAAAAAGCTCTCTATAGTCTCAAACAAACTCCTCGTACTTGGTTTCTTCATTTAAGTTAGAAACTTATTGAAATAGGTTTTTATCTCTTCCAAATATGATACTTCTCTCTTCATTCACACCACAACATTTGCTCCTATTTAATATTTCTTTAGTATTGAAGCCACACCTACATTTGATGGCCTTCTCTTTACCTAAACTAAATACTCAGGATCTCCTTTATTGCACGCATATTGATACCTCTAAACTTGTTCTCAACTCCTCACATCTACCCTACCTTTCTCCAAAAATCATGGTCACCACCTTTCTGACCTTACCAAATATCATAACATTATTGGAGACATATATTATCTTTGCCTCACATATCCTAATATTCAATTTACTACAAACAAAATATTTAATTCTTCCATGGCGTGACGATGTATATTGAAGTGAGATTAAGTTGATTCTACATTATAGGTGATTTATACTCTCACACAGTATTCATTTAACTAAATTTGTATCTCTTATCCTTAATGTCTACTATGATATTGATTGGGCTAGTTATGCTAATTATCGTTTTTCTACATCTAGTTATTGCATTTTTTAAGTTCTAATCTATCTCTTGGAGTGCTAAGAAATAACTTAATGTTGCTCATTTCAGTACTAAGGCTGACTATCGAAGCTTTGTACTTGTCGTTGTTGAACTATGCTAGGTTACCTCCTTACTCGAAGAAATTAATATTTATGATCTGCAGCTCACTATATAGTGCAACAATCTTGACGTTATTTTTCTTACTATTAAGCATGCCTCTCATGCACGCACTAAACACATTAAAATTGGCATTCACTTTATTCGTGAATTGGTTACTAAGAAGACTCTCTTTATCAAACATATTTCTTATTTTAATCAAAAAGTTTATTATACATACATACATACATATATATATATATATATAATCT
>JANZLC010000202.1:43172507-43185661 GCA_026413385.1 Erythroxylum gracilipes
AAGATAAATTAAAAGGAGTTTTAATTTATCTAATTCTAATTATGAATTAGAATTATAATTTATAATCATTGCCAACAAAGTTGGGAACCTAATGGGTCACACATATAGAATGAGTTGGAGAGAGCAAAGTTAATTTTATCAAGTTGGACTTGATTATAAAGTTTGAGAAACTTTATAATTAAATATGAGATATTTAATAAATAAGTATTAATATGAGATATTGATTCTTATATGGGCATAATTGATATTTAATTAGAGTTATTTCTAATTCTAATTAAAGTTTAATTGAAATTAATATTTAATTTCAATTAAATTACTAAAAATTTCCTAAGCTTATTATAAATAGGCTTAAGCTATATGCAGCTAGCACTTCATGCTTAACCCTCTCTGTAAGAGTTACAGAGTTCTTTCTACCTATTTTGTGGATATCATTAGAGGCCGGATGCTTGTGCGGCTACGGTGGTTAAGATGGATCAGTTTCGGAAATGGTTCGAGGGATGCATCAAGATTAAGATCAAGTTTCAGAATTAGGTATGAATTAAATTCCGCTTTATTATGATTCGTGTTAATCATTTTATAGATTTAAATAGATCTTAGTTTTCGGGAAATCAAAAAGTCACTAAAAAGTTTTGTGATTATTCCGTTGCGGTTCGAATCAGATCCGATCTAAATTTCCCAACACTTACAACAATGATAAGGAGGATCACGATGGCAATCGGTCGATATTTCAATTGAAGAAAAAGTGTAGTCATCTAATGATTTAGTTGAAGGAAAAGACTAAAATTAAAAAATAAGGGTTCTATATCATAACAATTTCTATTCAATTTTGTAAGTATTTAAAATATGCATTTTTAATTTTAAAATAAACGATTCATTTTACAATTTTGATGTAATTGAAATTAACTATACTTTATTTTAAATCGTTTAATTGTTATAATTTTGATGTAATTGAAGTTAACTCTTCCGAAATCTGTACATTAGAATGATCTTATGGATGAGGACTTACAAATGTAAGTATTAAACTGAATTTAATAAAAATAGGTGTTAAATTGAATTTAGTGATAAAGGTTATAAAATTTATTTTGGAGTATTTCTTTTATATATGAATAACTCTAATTATTTTAATAGAATTTAAATTTTATTTTATTAGAAAACTTAATTAATCTTTTATTAAAATTATATTTTAACTGAGTTTTCTCTTACAAACTAATATTTAAAAATTAAATCGGAAGTTAAACTAGTAAGACGCTAGGTTTAATGTACATCAGGTTTAATCTTTAGAAAGCTCATCAAATAGTTATAAAACTAGTTAAATATTGAATAAAATTGAAAATTTTAAAATATAATTGAAGATGAATATCCTTATCCATTGAAGAATTTAAATTGTTAGATTAAAATTTATTTTGATTTAAAAAAGCAATTAGTTTATGAAAACTAACATAATAAATTAATTGGGTTTTAACGACAATTATTATTAAATTAAATTAAACTGAAAATTAAATAGTTAACTGGTTCAAAATTTTCACTGTTAAGTTGATTAAATCGGTTCAAATTTATAATTTTTGTTACAAATATATAATAGAGTTTGAATTCAATTTTTTGATAAAGTTTAATTATTTTTTGATTAATACTCCATTTTCATACGTGATAAGTCTAGTCTTAATTGATCGCATTTATTAAATACTTGAAATATATTTTAGGTCTAATAAAAAAAAGAAATTTGTTAAGTAATTCAAATCCAAGTCACACTTGTATCCGGTGTGTTTAGCTAAAATTATTAATATTGACTCAAAAATAAAATATCACTTCTATGTTCACGATTAATAAATGAATTTAGTTAAAAAACAAACAAACTTACCCCATTGCTCAATAGCGCACTTTCAAGTAATATTAAGTTAATAAAATTTGTGTTAGCCGTGTATAAGCGAGACTCTTATTTAATGTTATTGTTGTTATTGTTGTTGTAATATTTTAAAATTTTAATCAAAAGTTAAATAAATAAGATAAGAAGTTTAAAGTTAAAAAAACTTATTAAATTATCATAAAATTGAATAAAGATGAAATAAAATTGGCAAATTTTAAATATGATTAAAGTAATAGAAAACAATCATTTGCATACAGTTAACTTATTACATACAACATTCTTATGTATATATAACAACAGATAGGCACAAGCATAACTGAAATAATCATACCTCTAGCTATTGTTACCCGAAAAATCTTGATCCACTGGTTAAATTACATTGCCAAATTAAATGTCTCCGAATCTTCTAACCTCTCAAACTCTCACGTTAATGGTATAAAATTTTCTTAAAATTAAAAGTCAAAGGTTAGGGACCCAAAACCAACACATAACTGTCCATATATTGCTCTGCCTATTATAGAGACAATAGACAACATCAGACCATCATAACGTTTTGGAAACGTTATGATAGTTGTGAACCATATGGACCATAAGAATATTCCAACATTCTCTCACTTGGTCCATATAATTCAACATTAACTTTATGGAGAAACAAAATATATGAATCACGACGATAAGTCATTTTATAATGAGTAATATCTTTCATGTATTACATTATATTATGTCTCTAAATACAGTCCTTTAACTTAATGAAATATGTTTATTCTAGGCCCAAACTTAATGAAGATTCTCAATATAACAAAGTGAATATCTATAGGTGCACAAACCATATGAGATACATCACATTGAATAAGAGTTTTATTGAAAATAATGTACATTCAATGACATTATTTTATAGAACCTAGTCTCATTTGTACTATATGATCCTTAAACTGCTTAGGTGGCATGCCTTTAGTCAAAGGATTTGCAATCATCAACTCAGTGCTAATGTGTTCGATGACCACTTTCTTTTTCTTAACACGTTCTCTTATAACCACTGTTTCCAAACCCGGAATGAACCGGTCGGTCGGTTATCCGGTTCGGGTGACTCTTAAAAATCAGTTCCTAATTGAACCAGTGAGAATCGGTGAGAACCGGTCAATTGACCGGTTGAATCAATCCGGTTCGACCACTGGTTCAATATTTTTTATTTTTTATTATTTGGTATATTTTTTATTTTTTTTAATATTACTAATATTATATATAATTAAATATAATTATTGCATAATTATGACGTCACACCGGTTCGACCGGTTCAGTCAAACCGGTGACCAGTAAGGCCTCCGGTTCAATGTCCGGTCCGGGTTTCAAAACCTTGCTTATAACTAAATATTTAATATCGATATGCTTATTTCGACTTCCACTCTTATTGTTTTTAGCCATAAAAATCGCAGCTGAGTTGTCACAGTATAACTTTCATGGCTTAGAAATAAAGTCTACAACTTTAAGCCCAGATATAAAACTCTTCAACCATATACCATGCGAGGTGGCCTCAAAACACAATACAAACTTAGCTTCCATAATAGAAGCAGCAGTCAAGGATTGCTTGACACTTCTCCAAGATACAGCTCTACCAACTAACATGAAATTATAACCTATGGTTGATTTTCTTGAATCAATGCAGTCAGCAAAGTTTGAAACAGAGTACCCAACTACTTCCAGATTTTCAGTTCGTCTGTACATAAGCATGTAATCCTTTGTTTCTTAAAGATATCTCATCACTTTCTTTGCAGCCTTTCAGTGATCAATACCTGGATTACTCTGATATCTTCCAAACATTCCAACCGCGAATGCAATGTTTGGTCTTGTACAAACTTGCGCATATATTAAGCTTCCAACAGCTGAAACGTATGGAATGTTCTTCATGTGTTCCTATTTGAACTCATTTTTCGAGCATTGACTCAAATTGAATCTATCACCCTTCACTATGGGTGCTATTCTCGATGCACAATCATTCATCCAAAATATCTCTAAAATTTTGTTGATATAGGTCTCTTTAGACAATCCCAAAATGCCTCAATATCTTTCTCTATGGATCTTAATGCCAATGACATAAGATGCCCCATATCTTTCATATCAAAATTCTTTGAGAGAAATTGTTTCACCTCACAAAGTAAACCCTCATCATTGGTTGCAAGTAAAATATCATCTACATATAGCACAAGATAAAAAATCTTGCTCCCACTAACCTTCTGATATATACACTAATCCATGAGATTTTCTTTAAAACCAAATGAAGTGATGACTTTATAAAATTTTAAATACCATTGACGAGATGCTTGTTTTAAACTATATATAGATTTATTGAGCTTGCAAACCAAATGCTCACCATCACTAGAGGAGAATCCTTATGGTTGTTTTATGTAAACCTCTTCCTCTAGTTCATCATCAAGGAATGTCGTTTTTACATCCATTTGATGTAACTCAAAGTCAAAATAGGCTACTAAGTCATAATTACTCGAAGAGAATCTTTCTTTGATACAGGAGAAAATGTCTTCGTGTAATTGATTTCTTCTTTTTGAGTAAATCCTTTAGCAATGAGTCTTGCTTTATGTCGCTCAATGTTGCCTTGTGAGTCTTTTTTTGTTTTAAAGACCAATTTACACCCAATGGGTTTTACACCATTAGGCAATGCAATGAGATCCCAAACCCGATTACATGCCATAAAATTCACCTAATCTTTCACGGCATTGTACTATAAGTCTGATTCTTTAGAACTTATGGCTTATGAAAATGGTTCAGGATCATGTTCGGCTCCGATGTTAAAGTTCTTGTAAATACACAATATAATCACTAGAGATACCTGATCGCCTTACTCAAGTAGATCTCCTTAATGTTATTTCAACATTCTCCTCAGGAGCATGTTCTGCAATTGGTTGATTTTGTTGTTCCATATCAACAATTTCTTGTTGTTCCATATCAACAACTTGATCTATTGAATCGGTATCAATTGCTTCTAGAATTTCAGCAATTGGTTGTCTAACACCTATTGGTACTTGAGGGGTGTGAATGACAATCAATCTATCACTTGAGCCAGAGGGATGAACTTCTTGATGTTCCTTTTCTGAAATAACATCTCGAAATCGATCACTCCCATAGATCAAGTCATTCTACAAAAATTTTGTATTTCTTAATTCCACAATCCTAGTGTTAAGAGATGGACAATAGAATTTATACCCATTACATTTTTCAGCATATCCAATGAAGTAACCACTCATGGTTCTCAAGTCTAGCTTCTTTTCATGTGGATTTATAAATTCTCACTTCAGACGGGCATCCCCAAACATATATATGTCGCAAAATTGGTTTCCAACCCTTAAATAACTCAAAAAGTGTCTTTGAGACAACCTTAGTTAGAACTCGGTTTAATATATACATAACCGTCTTTAATGCTTCAGTCCATAAGAAACCAAGGAGTTTTACTTTACTCTGCATACTTCTCACCATATCAATTAATATTTGGTTTCTTCTTTTTGCCACACCATTCTGATCCGAAGAACCAGGCATGGTGTATTGGGCAACAAGCTCACGTTTTTTAAGAAACTTAGCAAATGAACCAAGTGCTTGTCCATTCTCTGTGTATCTACCATAGTACTCTCCACCTCTATCTAATCTTACGATTTTAATTTGTTTTCCACATTGATTTTCTACTTCAGCCTTAAAAACTTTAAAGGAATCTAAAGCTTTGTCCTTATAACAAAGTAAGTAGAGATACATATATCGTGAATAATCATCTATGAAGATAATAAAGTATTTTAGACTATTTGCATCCATATCTGGATAATAAATATCCATATGTATTCTAATAGATTTGTGCTCCTCTTTGCACCTCTTTTAGACTTGTTAGTTGCTTAACTTTAATGCAATTGACACACGTCTCGTAATCAGAAAAATTCAAAGTACTAAGTACTCCTTCATTTACCAATTTCTTAAGTCTCTCAATAGAGATGTGTCTTAATCTCTGATACCACAACATAGAGGAATCCTCATTCATAATACATCATTTTATCCCAATAGTAATATGCATAGAAGTATAAGCAGTGTCGTTTCGTAATTTAAGAGAATAAAGACCATCAATCAAAACACCATATCCTAGAACTTTGGATTTATTGGATAATTGAAAACTAGAATATGTAAAATTAAAAGTAAAACCCAACGGTACAAGTATTCAAATAGAATTAAGTTTCGAGAAAAAACTTGGTACATAAAAGGTATCTTCCATATGTAAAATAAAACCACTGCTTAACGTCAAACTGCAAGTGCCAATAGCTTCCACATGTAAACTCATCTTGCCTCCTGAATAGATGTAGTATTCACTTCCTACTGGTTTCCTTAGGTTGTGCATACACTATAAGATAATTAAAACATGGATTGTTGAACTAGAATCAATCTACCATGTGTTATGATTAACACTAACCATATTAGATTCATAACAAACAAATGAAAGCTGAGTACTTTTCATTTCGAGTCAGTTCTTAAATTTTAAGCATTCTTTCTTCATGTGTCCCCTCTTTTTGCAGAAGAAACACTTTGATGCTTTCTTTATCTTGGGCTGAGGGGGAATCTTGTCTTTTCCCTTATTTTTGCCCTGGTCCTTTTTTTTTCTTTCCTTGTGTAGTCAAGTTCATTTTTCACCCTCTTCCATAGCCAATCTTCCTTCTTCTTGAGCACACATGATCAACAACTCATTACTTGACCATTTGTCTTTATATGTGTTGTAAGAAATTTTTAAATGACCATATTGTTGGGGTAGAGTATTCATAATAAAATGATCCAAGAAAGATTCGGACATTTTCACTTCTAAAGTTTATAGTTGAGCCACTATGTCCCTCATACGCATGATATAATCACGTACACCTTTTATCCCGGTGAGCCTTACAGATGATAATTGCATTATCAAGGTGTTGGCAAGAGTCTTGCCAGATGTAGGAACTTGCTCATCGATGGCTTTTAAAAGGTCTTTCACCTTAGTATGTTGTTCAACGGAACCACAAATACTAGCAGATATCTTAGTTTTTATGAACATCACTGAGAGACGATTGGATTGGTTCCATTTGTCAGAAAGACTAATTGCATCTGGAGTGCTAACTCCAGTGATAACAAGTGGTTCGTCTTTCTTTATAGAATAATCTATATCCATCCCGCCCAAATGAAGAAGCACTCTCTCTTTTCATACCTTATAATTATCACCCTTTAATTCGGGAATATCACACTTAATTTTAGAGATATTCGTAGGTAAAATAACTACAAATTTACTAAACATACATACTTATTAACAAAATTATGAGACCAAATTGCTATGTTTTACCAATGTAAATCATGCATGAATTTGGGAATCTAGTGACATAAAATTTGCCCATAGGCTAAAATTCTACTTAATTAGATCCATTTGATAAAATTATCAAATTATGTTCCTTTTCTTAATTTATGTGGGTATATTAAGAAATATAATGTGATATTTTATCCTAATTAATTATATACATATAACAAAAATTCTTGTGGGTAAATTTTATTATATATATATATGATTAACTACAATTAATGTTTACAGTGATCTAGAAACTTAAATATATAATTTTAATCAATTAAAGATGATGTGGCTACTCCCTAATTAATTTAAATTATATGAATCACCTCACACTACTTTAATCTTAATTAAAACTAAATATTGCATCAAATAAGTAATAATGCAAATAAATCACATAATCATGCACAAATTATTTAATCTACTTTTGAATGTATAATGTTCATAAATTTATACATACAATTCAATTAATTACATATATAATGTGTGCAAATACTTATTTAACAACTTTAATGTGCATAAAATCACATTATTTAATCTTGCATGTCTAATTTAATACAAATATTAATCATATAATTTTAAATGTATAATTCTTAATATATTAGACATACAAATTAAAATAATTAATATTCACAAAAAATTAATTCCAAAGAATGTTTTTATCATTAAAAAATCACAAAATAGGTTTAAGTGCTTAAGTAACCTATCAAGAAGCCAAACATTAATTTGATTAATTAAAAATTAATAAAAAGATTGTCTTTAACCTCCAGCCGGATCAGTATGACCCGGTTCCAACCCAAACCAAAGGTTGCCCAAACGTGCCAGTAGCGGAGAAGAATCAGACCAAGGATGGGACGACAATGAAACATGATAAGCGAACATGCAACGATTAGAACCAAAAATCTGTTGCATGGGAGGGGATGTTCACGGAAATAAACGTCCATGCACTCGACAGTAACAGGTGCATCTCTCCTCCAGCCATTGTTGCAACATTCAAGACAACATTACCTCCCAACCCCAACGTCCATCCAACGCCATCATATAGGCAATCAAACATGCATGCACACGGTATACATTTCTAAAAACAAAACAAAAACAGAGCATGACAGAGGACATGCAAGGGCAGCAAGGCAGAGGTATACTTGCGGCTCTGATACTAAATAATAGAAAACAATCATTTGCACGCAATTCATTTATTACAAATAACATTCTTACGTATATATATCAACAACATGTATACACACACACACACATATATATATATATCCAAAGATAGGTGAAAGCATAACCAAAATAACCCTATTCCAGCCATTGTTACCTAAAAAAAAAGCTTGATCCATTGGTTAAATCTCACTGCCAAATGAAATGTTTCTGAATCTTCTAACTTCTCAAACTCTCACGTTAATGGTGAAAAATTTTCTTAAAATTGAAAGTTGAAAGTTAAGGACCAAAAACTAACACATATCCGTTCATATATTGCTCTGCCCATTACAATGATAATGAACAGCAACAGACTATCACAACGTTTCGGAAACGTTGTGATAGTTATGAATCATATGGAACATAAGAATATTCCAACATAAAAATTATTGTTGTTATTTATCGAAGAATTTAAAATTTAATTAATAATAAAATTATTACATAAAAATTAATTAATTAATTTTAATTTATAAAAATCAGTTAATTTATAAAAATTAGCTAATTATTTAAATTGATTAATTTTTAACAAAGATTATTATAAGAAATCAAATTTAAAAATTAAAAATTAAATTAAAAAATTAATCAATTTAAAATTTTTACAGTTTAATTGATTGATGTGAATTTTTTAATTATTGATGATAGGCTTACATGTTGTTAGAATTAGAGGGAATGTCCCAGATGGTTGGGTACTCAGTTGTATTCAGGAATAAAACAAAAACTTGATAATGCGTGCTGGAAAATGTTGAGAATTAGAAGACCATATATTAGGTTGGACTGATCTTGAAAAGAGCATAGCCTCTAACACTCAGATCTTTTGCTCCCCCTTCCCTTTGCTTATCACAAAGATCTGGTGAAGTGTCCAAGCATGAAAAGCACCCTTTGGACCTAACAAAAGAGCTAAACATGTACACAACATTTTGGTTCCGTGATGTGTCCTTTTCGTTTTGTACCTTACAACTGTTCGTATTATTCCGTAGCAGACACACACTTTTCCAGCAGTTAGAAAGTTTAAACCGCCCAACCCAGCACATAACCCATTTGCGTCCCCCAAAAGCCATTGTAAAGCAAAAACCTACGTGTACATTCCACTCTGCCAAGACAGACACGTCTTTTTCTGGCCACCCTTGTCCTCACTTATACTCGTTCTAGTTCCATTGGGTGAGTGGTGCCGTATTAGATAAGGAAATCCACTTGTTAATTTGCATGCATTAAGGCTACGCACTAGCAGTCAACCAGATTTGTTCCCGAAAGGGACAGGTTACCCTTCCAATTCAACCTTGTTCTCACAACAAGGATGACATTGACAAAAGATTCCATTTTTCATTTTTAACGAGCATTTTAAAAATTTAACTGATATAAAAGAAGATTTTAGAACATTATACACATCGTATCATATAAATTGAAAGAAGATAATTATATGTCATGAAAGGTCTATTGCATAGGTATAAATTATTGAATAACACCTATAACTACTTATAATGGACCAATTTAATAGTCATGGGGTCTAATCATTGTCCAAAACGTCTTTTAAAATATAAACCGCCCTTTGATTGAGGCCAATCCTCCAATATCCAAAGTTTATCATCAATGCAGTACTAATGATTTCCGTATATAAGGGCACTCTCGGTAATTTCAAAACCCCGGAGATGGTTTACAGTTGCCTCCAGCCGTTAGATTTCCATTCCGTGTCAAACATATAATGCTAGAATCCATATCACCGAATATTCTGCAACAAATTCCTTAACCCCTCTACTTAAAAAAAAGAAAAAAAAATTAAAAATCCTTAACCCCTGTCCTCAAAACATAAAAGACTCTCGCTTCTCAACTAACCTAAAAACGCAGGATTACTGGAAAACAATCTTTTTCCATGAGCGAAGCACTAAACAGAGACTACGAGGTTTGTGACGAGATTGGCCGGGGCAGATTCGGCGTCGTTTCCCGATGCATCTGTAACTCCACCGGCCACACATTCGCCGTCAAGTCCATCGACAAAAGCCTAACCTCCGGCGATTCTCTGGACGCTCAGTGCCTTCTCGTAGAGCCTAAGATTCTCCATCAGTTATCCGCTCACCCCAACATCATCCAACTGTTCAATCTCTACGAAGACCACACCCATCTCCACATGATCATTGAGCTCTGCCCCAACGAAGATCTCCACAGCCGAATCATCGCCAAGACTTTCAACGAGGTGGAGGCCAGAGTGGTGTTTACCCAGTTGATGAAGGCGCTCTCTCACTGCCACAAGCACGGGGTCGTCCACAGGGATGTGAAACCCGACAACATTCTGTTCGATTCGAGGAATTCGGTGAAGCTTGCCGATTTCGGGTCTGCGGAGGTGGTTTTGGAGGGGGATACGATCACCGGCGTGGTGGGTACGCCTTACTATGTAGCGCCGGAGATTCTCACCGGAAGAGAGTACGGTGAGAAGGTAGACGTCTGGAGTGCGGGGGTGGTCTTGTATATTATGTTGGCCGGATTCCCGCCGTTTCACGGGGAGACGGCGGTGGAGATTTTCGAAGCCGTGCTTAGAGGGAACTTGAGATTTCCACCAAGGGTTTTTAAGTCGGTGTCCTCTGGTGCGAAGGATCTGCTAAGAAGGATGCTCTGTAAGGATGTTTCAAGGAGATTATCTGCCGAACAAGTACTAAGTAAGCGTCCTACTTTTTATGAACTTCAGTTAACTAAATTATTGTATGAATTGGGTCCTTTTTGCTTATGATTTGGTATGTGGGTTTTTGCAGGACATCCATGGATGGTGAATGGTTGAGAAATCAAACTTGTGTTGACTGTTGCGCAACAAACCTGAAGAAAATTGGAGGAAGCTGCATAGCCTCCGTTATAGTACATATTTTCGTATACTGTGTACATACAGCAGTGAATCAAGGAAGCGTATCGTATCTGATGTTATCGTTTCAACTGCTTTTGTGCTTTTGGCTAAGAGGACGCTTTCTTTTTCTTGTTTGTAGAATTTTGTCTCAATGTATGCGAATCACCTGTGATGGTGATTCCATTTTGCCAGTTGCGCCAGTATTTTCTGCTTTTCTTTTCGGCGATGATTCCTAAGCCAAAGATGAAATTGATAAATAGGAGAGAAATCCAAATAACTAAAAGTTTTAACGTGATAATTTCATTTTATAATTTTATAATTAAGTATTCATATTTTTAAATTTAAGACCATTTAATTGAAAATTTGTCTTTATTAATATTTAAAAGTGATAAGGATGGTTCCACGTGATATTTTGAGTCATATGGAATTTAATTTTCAAAATTATATAAAAATAATTGTAATTTATTAGTTTTTAATTACGCGATTATTATTTTTTAAAATCATAATATATATTTAAATAAATAAGAAATTAGGAGTAAGGAAACGTATTGCCGTTTTGGGTTTTCAATTTTTAGGCAAATCTTCAACACACGGATACGACGTCGTAACTAGCGAAAGACTTAAGACTCTGAAAGGAATCCAGCGGATTAAAATCAAAAATTAAGATCCGTACGATCCTTGTGAAACCACCCCACCCCATCAACGTTTCCAACTTCCAACGAACTAGCGACTACCTCAGAGAAGACCGTACAGTACGAGGATGCATACGCGTTCCAAAGCCATTTAGAGCTGAAAATGGCTGGTGGACCCCGCCTTTGTTTGTTCTCTTTCTTTACCTGTAAGTTCGTCCGTCAAGTGTTCTTCCGAAAAAAAAAAAAAAAAGTTCGTCAACTGTTTTCTTAAAAAAAAGTTTCGACAAGTGATATGATATGATCCCCCTACCCTGCCCCTGCCCCTGCCCCTACCCCTACTTCATTAGTAAATCAAAAGAAGATAAAGAACTCCGTACTTTCTCTGTATTTAATTTAGCGCAAGTGAGTTTCACATGTATTACTATTACTTTACCATTAAGAAAAAAATAAGTACCAAAAAGAAAAACGACAACAACATTTATTACCCGTAATAAATAAAGAAATGACTACTCTTATGAATTCCATTATATCGGCCAGTATAATATTAACGGTCGATGATATTAGGTTTAAATATTGGTTGATACTAATTTATACTGATTAATACTAATTGGTATTATTGGTATTAATACCGGTTAAATATTTATTGGTATCGAAAATTTTAAAAAATTAGAAATTTTTTTTGTAAAATTTTCAAAAAATTTAAAAAATTCCCTCCCCTCCTGCTTCTCCTTCCCTTTTTTTCTTCAAAATTTTGAAAATAATAATAAATATTTTTATTACTAATAATAATTATAAATTAAATAAAACTTTTAAAAAATATTTTTATTTTTATTACTAATAAATTATTTTTATTTAAATTTATTTTAATAATCTATATAATATTTATTAATAAAGTATTAATAACAATATTTTATTTTTAAAATAAATAATTTAAAATTATTATTTATAAACTATATTTATTTTAAATATTTATAATTATTAAATCAAAATTTATTTGAAATTTTTATATTTTAAAAATATTTTTAAATTTAATAATATTTAATAATTATTATTATATTAATTTTATATATTAAATTAAAATTGTGATTATGTCTAATTAAATGTAAAATAAAATTAACTGTGAAAAAACAACAATTCTAAAAAAATCATTATTTTGCAATAAATTATTATATTTAGATAATTAATATATATAGATATATATTATATATAGATAATTATTATATATAGAAATAATTAGAATATAATAAAGATATATATATATATATATAAACTAAAGCTGTATAACTG
>JANZLC010000202.1:43208085-43218573 GCA_026413385.1 Erythroxylum gracilipes
GAAGTCCATAAAGCAGAAGTGCATAAACAGAAGTCCATAAAGCAGAAGTGGGTAACGGGACTTATACAGGGCCACTTGTATGGGTCCCATACAAGTGGATGGCTTAGATCCACTTGGACAGAGTTGGCACAGGGTAATTTGGACAGAGGATCAGGACCCGACTGAAGACTTTTCCAAGGAGAGAAGTTAAAAGAATAAGGAAAAACGGTGTCATAAGTCTACTCATCGAGGAAAATGGTGTCGTACTTCGTTCTCAGACAGCCATGGAAAAGTGTACCAATGGAGATAGATTAAGAAAATATAGCAACCTACACAAAACTACAGCTAGCTACAGTAGATTAACAACGAAAATTGTAGCAACCATCTACAAATTCTTTTTATTGATTAACCAATAAGTTTTGAGTCAACTTGTATTCTGCAAAAAAGTAGATAGGACTGAGGAATCTATAATTTCAGAAAAAGAGAAAGGAAAGAGCAAGAAAACATAATTTCTTGCTTCCAGAGGATAAAAGAACCAAACTAATCATGAAATCAGAAACTTAAACCTCTGTGCCACAGGGCAGGAAACAATGAAAAAGAGCACTTCATATTTTCAGTTGGTGTTTGGTTGTGGTGCTGGTAGGAAATGATGAGGAAGTCAAAGTAAGAGCTAAGCAGGCTTAATTTCTCTGTCCGTGGATTTATTGACCACTAAGGACCTCCCTCAGTTCAAAAAACACAAAAGAAATCACCAAACCCCATAAGAGTACCTTAAAGACAAGATCATTTCAAATGAATATGTTTCCAAGCTTCGTTCTACTCTAATTAAACCGTTACCAAGATAAAAGAAAATTGTCATGATATACATATAGATCCAGCCAACTGTTTCCTACTATGAAAGAAAGAAAAGTAGATAGATGGATGGAGAGAAAGAGAGAGTTTACTTCCTGATAATTGAAGATACTTACACTCTTCTTCAATTTCGTTCCGAGCAGAGAAGAAAGAGTAGAGCAGGTACCTAAAGCAGAGAGAGAGATGAGCGACTATGTACAAGGTGGTCGGCTATATAACGTGTCAGTAAGTTGGAATCAAAAGGGCATCAAGCGGATCTAAAATTAAATATTGGAGTCGATCAACTCGTTCATGTGCTCTTACTTCTTCTATGCATTCTTCCTCTAAATTAACTACCAACTCATTCTTTATTGGATGAACATATGGGACATCATTTTACTATAATTTTTTAAAAAAAACTTTGTAGTGAAAACAATAACATACCATAATTAAAATCAAGAACATTATCATAGAATTAATCATCTTTCCAGGAACCTAAATTACTGACATGTCTGGCACCATGCTGTCCATTTTACGAGGTTTATGGATATTCGCTACCTCATTGTGTATAAAGTAGGCGGTATAGACTATATGGAGATTAATAAACACTTGGGTTTATACGTGATTCCTTCATTAGACAGCAACATACACCCTTGTTGGGTTTATACGTGATTCCTTCATTAGACAGCAACATACACCCTTGTCATCTCCGTTCTTATGTTAATATATTTTAACGTTAAACACGATGGAACTGATTATAATTACTTCCGAGCAGAAGTTTAATGTGCAGTGACTTTGATGACTCCTAAGAGAATATCTTATATGCAGGTATCCTTTCACTGTCTCCAGGAACTTTGTTGCTTGTCACCAAATTGCCTTGTGTACGAGCAATTATCGTTTATAACTGTCCTTAGATGAACAAAGATGAAAAGCAGAATCTTACAAGGCAATCACTGACGTAATACTCGAAGACATGGAAAAACAAGCAGAATTATCTTTCAAGGGTGTAGATTACAGTACCGAGTGGATCAGTTCCGGCCTGTAAATATTAGCTACTAAGTTAAGCAAAAAGATGTTTTGTGTAATTATTCAAAATAACAGACGGCGTAAAGAGGTTCAGTAAATGGGGACAGGAAACAAGAACATAGATTTAAGTGCATTAGGTCCACATCACATTATTGAAGTTGCATATTTTAAATGGATTGTTCACATTTAGTAGTTGTAATCAAATGATCAAGTTAATCAGTAAATTTAAATTAGTTTGAACGCAAGGAACTTATAAGCCGACAAATCAATTTCCGAGTCACCCTAGCTTAATATGTGTATGATCCAAACAAATCGACTACTTTTAATTTATCCAGTAAAAGATTGGAAATTACTTTTCCCAGCTTCAAATTGTCTTTAATACGACAGGAGACGAGCATTACTAATTTATAATCCTGTACCGTGACATTGTGAGATTTATTTGAAGGCCGGCAAAGGAATATGCAGACGAAAAAGCTAGGAAATGACACGGGACCATACACGAGGACTTGCATCCTAATTAATAACGTACCCATCATATCAATCAATTTTAATGAATTTAATCTTCCAAATATTCTTAGATGTAACCATCGGCTGTGGATTTAGTGGATTGGCAGGTAGCCCTCAGGTGACCCATGTTTTTAATTCTTTCCATTTGTTTAGTACGTATTCTTGACGCGTTAGTTACGTGTGACGTGAAGTGCTTGATTAAGAAGACGAAGTTGCTTGATAACTTCATCAGGTTATAGCTTTAGATGGTTAAGAAGCTATCAAGTGTATCATATTGTCCCACTTCCAAAGAAGGAAACTTAATGAATAAAATAACTTATCCTAGAGTTGAATTAAGTGAATGATTGAAAGGGAAACATTTTCACATTACAAATGATGAGAGTAATTGATTAGTAGATTATATCACCAGAATTCCACTTCCTCGTAAAATATAATGTCAGAAGAATGATGTAGATTTCATTTCGTAAGGCAAGAAAAATTTTGAAATGATATTTCAATAACCAAATACATTAAAACTCTTAACGTTGGTCAAACCACAATATTAGCATAATTTGAGGTCACATTTAACTCGTGAGATCATATGACACAGCTTGTGAGTTAACTCGCTTTTAGTCTAAAGTCAATTTTATTGAGTATTGAGTTAATTTAAATTCAAATTTGATAACTTTAGCTTTTGAAACTCAACTCCACTTAAATCTAATTTAAGCATAATTGGATCTTTTTTTCTAACTTCAAAATTAGATATCTATAATTAATCGTGATTCATAATAAAATTTGAATATTATAATTAGGCTTGGCAAAAAAAATAGATACCTAATTTGACCAAATTGTTTGGTCCGACATGATTCAAAGTTTGAAAATTTTTGAAAGGATGACGTCGATTTATATAAATCAACATTGTTTTTCAAATTTTAAATTTTCAAAAAATTCAGACCGAACCGTTTAAGCTTGATTAGGATCCAGCTCAGGCTGTGTGTCCCAAATTGCTTCTAGTCAAAATTTTTAAGCTAAATTTGAGTCTAAGCAGGGCCGGGTTTATTTTCGTCCCTATTTAAGATAATAAAATATAAGTCATTAATATGATATACCATTTAGTTGTTAACTTATTTAAGTTAAGTAAATACACTAAAAGACTCCAAAATTCATATCCAAACTCAATTTATTACGAAATTACATAAGATAAAAATTGAACTAATTCATCTTTATCCAATCTCGTCTATTAATGAGTTTTGAGTTATATTAGAACTAAATTTGATAAGTTTAGTATTTTGTACTAGACAAAACTCAATTTAAGTATAATTGAATTTTTCTTCATTTTATAATTAGTTATTTATAATTAAATTTATATAAACATCAATAAACATGATTCATTCATTTCAATAGTACATTTCAACAACCTAATTAGACATTAATGATAAAGTTTGGCATTTAAGACAATGAAATATAAGTAATTAATATGTGATATACTGCTTAGTTGTTAATTTAAGAAGTTAATAACTACTGGTAATCATGCTTAGCATATAGTTGCATAGGCTTTAACCATAATACTCTTATAAAGCTAATTGGTGAATGTTGTCGCTTACAACCAAATATAAAAAAAGAAACGAACTTTTTGCAACACAATTTAATGTAGTAGTAGAAGGTAGGGATCATTCTTACGAAGAATTCAAATGTTAGTAGTTATGTAATAAAAAGGAGGTTTTAAATTGTGAATTAAACATAATTTAATTGGAATAAAAAATTGAAAAATAACTAATAGCAAATCAATGAGAATTTAACAATAAATAAGAATAAATCTTAGTTTCCGGTCTCCTTTATTATTGAACTTGCGTTGATCATCAACACTAAAAATAATCAATTTATTAGTTAAGCATTTGTCGTGGTAAATTTCTTTACCTATTTTCTTTTATGTTTAGTTAACCTAAACATGAATTTTTTTATTATTAATCAATAACCTGGATACAATCTCAAATTTAATTAATTAATAGTTGTACGAATCAAGAAAATCGACGAACTAGAAAGCACACATATGATGTATATTTAGCCTAGACAACTATTTTTTCTAGAATCATGTCCCTAATGTAGTAGACGAAAATCCTAGTTGCTACTTTTGATTAAAAGAATTGAACGTCAACCTGTTTAATCTAGCAATTGATTGAATAAAATCACAAACTAGTTGCGCACATAGCTGTAAAATCAAACAATCAAATAACCCAGAAAAATAATTCATACTTGACTAATAAATTGATTCAAATAAAGAACAAAAGTCTCACAATATTTAAAGTTCAATAACTAGGATTTTGTAAACCAAGAAATAAGAATTTAGTTACCCAACATCACAAATTTTCTAACTATTTTTGGACTTTCCACGTTTAGGTTGTTCTTGATTTTATTCTTTGTTTCCTGATCAACTATCGTCCTTGTTACTTGATTTTTTTTTATTTTTCTGTTGGGCATTATTCTACTATATGGATGTGTTATGTTCTCCTCTTTTCGTTGCTTCAGCCGCCACTTTTTTTTTCTCTGTAGCCCAAACACTATTTGTTTTGTGTGGATCTGTTTCCTTCGTTTTGGCCAGCCTCTTCTTGTTTGATGTTTGCAACCCACGTTTTCTTTTCTTATCCAACTCACAACCCCCACGTTGTTTGATTCAACTAGGTCACGTTTCTTTGTTTTCAACCCCAATCTTAGAGACTCTGTAGCCTTCAAATGCAAGGCTAAAGCTCAAAACAAAACCTCTAAAAAATTCTACTGCTAACTGTCACATACGTTTCATTACCTGAGGCCATGTCTAGTTAGGTTCAACGTCTGGTTCAGCTCTTTTTGTCCCAAAATATTTGCAGTTACTTTCTATTTGGTTCCAAAATATGCCTTGACACAAAACAAGATTAATTTCCATTAAGTACAATGTCAAACCTCAAAAACAAAGAAAATTAACACACAAACAGATAAAAAATAAAGACACTAACATTAACGTTGAAATGGTACATATAGTAACATAAAATCAAGTCTATCATAAGTACTACAAAGACACAACTGAATAAAAAAACATTTTCATTTAATCTTAAAATTAGTTTTTAATAAATTATTTATGAAATTAATTCTTCAAACTCGTTCACATTTAAGTTTAATTCATCTAATTAAAAGAGGATGAGAATAATTTTACGTGTTGTCAAAGGCCAAAGCATAAATAAAGAGAAAATGTTATGTAAAGTTTATTTTATACCTAAAAAATGTATAAAAATACTCCTAAACATAATTCAAAGTTAAAAAGCTTTTAGGATAAGTTAAAATAATGATTTTTGACCTAAAAATAAACAAATCATTTTATTAATATATCGTTAAAATCAAGAAAGCTTCCTTTGACATATAATAAATCTCAAAATTTCAATAACAAAAGTTATAGTTGGTTTGAAGTTTGCATGCTCAGTTATGACTTGCAAACTTTTCAATTGAAATTCTGATGCACATTATGCTTCAAGAATTCATCTGCTAGTAGTTTTATATAATTAAATAAAATTTCAAATAAAACATTATGGTCAAGTTTTTAATGAGGAGAACTTCAAGGAAGTTCTTACTATAGTTGCGAGGTTGTACCATCCAAGCAAACATCATAAACAATAATGAATAGATGAACATAACTGCAGCAAAATAACTAAGAAGATTGAGAACTTTGATCACCCACTAACAAGTGAAGAACACTTGGAATTCTCTTTAACTAAACTGTTCTTACCTCCTGTCATATTCTCGAAATCATTTCTGGGGGTTTCTTTGTGTCAGTCAACCCCTATGACAAGAACCAAATAAGAAAGCATGAAGTTCCAAATGAGAAAGATGGAATCTTACAGTGACTGTTAAATGAAAACAATATTAAGGAAATGATCTATAGTCATCATTGTAAAACATTCAGCAGCAACAAAACCCCATTTGGCAATAGGACAACAAAAACGAGTTGTTCTGGGGCCAATAGGACTATTTAGAAATGCTTTGAACAAAGCCATGTGTGATGAGCTCGAATACCTTCAAAACAAAGTGCAAATCTATAATCTTGTATTGAGACCGAGATAGAAGAAGCATAGAGTCAAATGCGCACTAATGGAGAAGCAAAAACAAATAAAATGAAGTTTTCAGGAAACCAAATATATCAAAAACCTTCCAATGATTAACACAAAATTCAAAATGCAAGCTGAGATCGTGGATACGACACCCAAAACTCCTGGTGGACTTCAAGATTAATAAAAAACAGAAAGTAATATCTTTCCTCCAAAATTGCTCTCTTAGTCTATAGAATTCCTTTTTCTTTTGTCTAATTCTAGTTATCTCAAATAAAGAAACAAGAACAACCTATTTGAACAAAAGTAACTGAAGCTCATCCTTCGATTCTTCATACAAATTTGGCAATCTAGATAAATCCAACATCTATCCTTTTCAAATATGTGTCGACATAGATATTTCAAATGTACGTACAACTCAAGCATCTCACGTGGCGCGGGCTTATCTGTAAAGAAAAACCCATTTTGGAAACAGTAAAAGAATTTGATTTATATCACTTATGGAATCTCAGCTCGTACCATGAGCCCCTCAATACAAAACTCAAATTTCTCTGGACAGGTGCGACAGAGAGCGAGGGATTTTTTTTGAAACAGTAAACGAATTCGGTTTATATCTCCAACGGAGTCATCATACCATAAGCCCCTTAATACAAAACCCAGATATCTCTGGACAGATGCAATAGAGAGCAAGGGCACCGAAAGGAAAAATCACCCAGGAATGGTGTCAAAGAAGCCACCAAACCCACTTCTGGAAGCAATTTATCTCATTTTGATAGAAATTAGTTAGAGCCATTAAGATTGCTTGACATTCTCACAGAAAAATCCTCATTTCTAGGCAGCTTCATCTCAATACCAGAAATCCAAGCTCAAAATAAAGTTTTAAAGCACTCTGGATTGCCTAATGATGAGTATCTTTTCCTCTTCATTCTAACATACAAAGACGCAATTATGTTAGTGGGTGAGAGCTACCCTTTCTTCAGAGGAAACTTTTACATGACTATCATTGGGGGGAAACTGGATTACATTCGAAAATTTGCAAGTTACAAGGAATCAAAAGTGATATTAGCACCAGGGACATGGCTGGATTTGAGAATAAAGGGATCGCAACTTAGCCAGTACTTTAGGAGGAAATGTAAGTCTCGTCCAAATAGACTATTTTATTGTCCAGCTGATGTGAAAGGACTCGTTATTCCATGCATTAGGTGTCGAAAGCTCATTGGAATTTATGGCATGTTCTTCTAGATGCAACAGGGCTGCTTGTTGGAAAGGATAGGTTAAACCTAACACTTCATCGTCTTGATTTTGTTCTGTGCAGTTTTGACGATACAGAGGTTAATCCTTCAAACATCACATGCCTTATCGTTAGGAAGAAGTCCTTTGACTCTGCAATGGCTGCTTCTTAGGTTAACAAGGGGCAAGAAGTACAGAACATGTCAATATTTCCATTGTGTTCAGTGTCGTTGCTGTGACATCAAGTTACAATGTCATGGATATTCAGAATTTGAAATCTATTCATTACAGCTATCCCCATTTTAGGAAAAGCTTCAAAGATTGTGTACGTTTCATTCATGACACCTGATTACCGAATAGCTTCCGAACACTGATGCAACCAATCACATGACACCTGATTCTCAACTTGTTGAATCTGAAACTCCTTACAATGGTCCAAAGACAAACTCTTCCTATACATTTCATTGGTAATGTCACCTTACCAACTATAACTCGTCCTCTTCACCTTAATAATATTTTAATTGTCCCTAATCTTACTGCCAATTTACTTTTTGTAGCTAAGTTTGTTAAATATAACTCTTATTTTATTAAGTTTAACCTATTTGGTTATATTGTGAAGGATCTCAATACCAAGATACCTCCATTTGCGAGATCCATCTACAATAATCTCTATCCTATGAAAATCCTACTCTACTTCAGAAATCCTATTGCCCTCTATGCTACTTCCACTCAACTCAACTTATGACATTAACGTTTAGGTCATCCTTGTTCAGCCATACTCTCTAGATTATCTCTTCCCTTTAAATTGCCATCACATGTACTAAATAATTACACTTCATGTTTATTAGGCAAAAGTATACGTCTTCACTTTATTTTATCATCATGTGTTTCTACTATGTCATTACAAATTATTCACTGTGATATTTGAGGTCCATCGCCATCTCCTTCTTTTTCTAGCTATCGTTATTTTATTATTTTCATTAATGAGTTTAATCGCCTAAATTTTTCCTTTAACTCACAAAAATCAAGCACTTTATCAATTTCAACTATTCAAAACTAATGTTGAAAACCTCTTTTCTACCACAATTAAAATTTTCCAATGCAATGGAGCTCCTGAACTCATCAAAGGTCCTTTCGCCACTTACCTTGCTTCCCATAACATATCTTACAGCATTTTGTGCCCCAGATCCCACAACAAAATAGACTTGCTGAGCGTAAAATTCGCCATATTATCGAAACTGGGCTTACTCTTCTCCTTCATGCCTCTCTACCTAAATCTTTTTGGTTCGAAGCCTTCTCCACTGCCACCTATCTTATTAATATATTTCCTATACCTGTTCTCAATCACAAGTACCTCATAAGACCCTGTTTCTCGATCCACCTAATCTTTCACACGTTCGTGTTTTTTGGTGCGCTTGATTTCCTTTTCTTGGGACAACTCGTGCAGACAAACTAACTCCAAAGTCCACCAAATGTGTCTTTATAGGGTACTCACTACAATGCAAAGGTTATCGTTGTTTTGACCCTATCACCTCCAAACTTTACATTTCAGGATATGTCCGATTTTTTAAAAATGTTTTCCCTTATGCAAATTCCACCCCTAATACCTCTCCCATATCCTCTCCCTCAACCATCTTACTCCCACTACCTACTCCAACCTCTTCCTCTTCACCAAACACCACATCAACCCCATTGTCTCATTCCCCTTCACCTCAGCACCATATGATCACTCGGACACGTGATAACACCTATGTTCCTGGGATCCTTTCCGACTATGTCACCTATTCCACCAGCACACAAATCTCATATACCCCTGATCCTAACCCCTTCACCCAAGCAAACAAATTTCTACATTGGAATTAAGCCATGCTTGATGAGTTCACAGCTCTACATCGCAATCACAACTGGACTCTTATCCCTCCTCCTCTTAATGCTAATATTGTTAGATGTAAATGGGTTTTATATACCAAAAGAAATTATGATGGCTCCCTAGATCATTATAAAACTCGTTTAGTTGCCAAAGGTTATCATCAGGCACCTAGCATTGACTACACTGATACCTTTAGTCTTGTAGTCAAACCCACTATTATTCACCTTATCCTTACCATTACTCTATCTAAAATTTAGTATGTTTGTCAGCTTGATGTCTACAATGCCTTTCTTAACGGAATTCTAAACGAATCGATTTTCATGGCTCAACCGCCTAGCTTCATTGACCCTCATAAACTATCTTATGTCTGCCATCTTCATGAAGCTATCTATAGCCTCAAACAGGCTCTATAAGCCTGGTTTCATTGCTTGAGTCAAAAGCTACTTGATCTTAAATTCACCCCCACCAAATCTGATACATCCTTATTTGTTCATTCCGCTACTTCCCATACCACGTTCTCCTTGTCTATGTTGATGATATCCTAATTATTGACTCCTCACCCTCTTTCATCACTAATCTCATTCAAGACATTAACACTACATTCTCTATCGAAGATCTTGGTCTTCTTCATTACTTTCTTGGGATAGAAGCAACTACCACACCCACTAGACTCCTCCTTACCCAAACTAAGTATACTAAAGATCTTCTTCTCCACACAGGCCTTGCCTAATCCAAACCTGCCATCACACACTACAAGAAAAATTAGTTTAAGTAACTATTATTAATGGTTGCTAAAAGTAAGAAAATAGTCGTTAAAAGTTATAGCGACCAAAATCGGGTTGGTCACAGGTGGTCACTATAGGGTTATTACTAAAAGTGCTCAGTGACGAGTTATTACATTGGTCGTTAAAAATATATTATTAACAACCATTTAAAATTGGTCACTAAAGGTAGAATTATTAGCGACCAAATTTATACTTGCTAATGTAAAAT
>JANZLC010000202.1:43238320-43252616 GCA_026413385.1 Erythroxylum gracilipes
CACACACACACACACACACACACACACACACACACACACACACACACACACACACACACACACACACACACATATCTCAAATTTTCAAAGCCATGCATGCTCGTTAATATTTACACCATAAAAATATCATTAAGCTACTTACTTGTTTCAGAAAATTCCAACAATGAGAGTGAGAAGCATAGTTTGTTTTCGGTGAAGAATAAAGCAACCGAAGGCATTTTATTATTTTCAAACCAAAGTATGTGATAACGTGGGTGTTGTTCATTATGCCAGAAATCACCCATGCACGAAGCCATTTGTTACTCATATACAATTATCACATGTCACCTTGCATGAGAACCACTTGCCACAAAGTAAGTAGTCCATTATTTTAGTCTTTTTAGTATTTTTATTACTTTTCTTTATTCTTTTTCTCTTAATCGAAAAATACCAAAATTTTTTGAAAATTCCTTAAATTTATCAAAAATTCTGAAATAATAATATGACTCTCCAATTAAATTTTCAACTCAAAAATAATTCACCAATAATTTATAAAATACTCAAAGTGTACGAAAATTGTCAAATCACACTTAATACATTCCGAATAAATCCATACTTTCCATTTATAAACCAATTTACCTGGAATAAGTCATGAATGCATGCCAAAATGCTTATATAAATAAGCAAATATTCGAATATGCAAAGCATAAAACGGATTAAATTTCCTTAATAATCTAACCCCTAATATGGGGCGTTACAGTTAGGTATAGATCTCTTAATGGTCTTCAAACATAATTTATTAGACTGATCTCAGGTTACATAAGCTGCTTTATGAGCTCTCGAGCTCATAGATGTAAATGGAGATGGTCTATCCTTTTGTATGGCTATATCAATTTCAACTATCTCTATAGCGTTTAGTACATCCTCTATCCACTTCTTCGTATTGAAACCGGTCAGGGTTTCAATAGTGACACTATAATTGTTGACTGAAAAGGTGACCGCAAAATGACAATGTTATATTCAACACAAATGTAGGATAACAATGATATTTGAAGCCATTAAATAGTTTTTGTATCGAGAATCCGATCACACATATTATGAAACAACTTTGGACTGAATACATGATATATATATAATTATACCTCCACATAAAAGCAATCAGAGTACAAACCATCAACTCTCATGGCACTACCAGGTTTGGACAAATAGATCACATAAGCAATAACTTTCCTCCATCTAATGACTTTATCCATATCTCAAAATTTTATGTAAGGCCAATATCTTTAGGCAAAACAACCAAACATAAAACCAAAGACAACCCCCAACATACAAGCAGAACAATTCAAAATACTAACTTGAAAGGCCACTTTGGTGACTACATCTTTATCAGCACTCAAAAGGTCCATAAACATAAGGAATACATCTTTATGTTATCCCTACATTTTTTAAGGGCTTATGGTATATGACAATATAACATCAATAAATGCTAAACCCGAATGCACAATCTCATTGTCACACACTCTTGTTGAGGACATTCTCTGAAAATTTTATTTAAGACTTTCATAGCGAAAAAATCTCATTAGAGTGACTATCGTGTGTCATTGAACACTGAACTGACTATCTGAGATAGGAGAACCTCATGTATCTTCCTTATGGCAAGTTCGTTGCACAAAAATTCACTCAAAAATGGCTTTAGAATGTCTTAATTCCTTTTCCGAGTGACTATCATGCAATCTAGAACCCTAAACATGAGACTTAAGACATGAAAACTTGAACTATCTCTCTCATGTGTGTCTAAAGCATTAAAATTCACTCGAAATTGGCTTTAGAACGCCTTAATTCCTTTTCTAGAGTTAATTTATTACTAATGTAATAAATCCAAAAAAATGGAAATTTTCACTTTATGAATTTCCCATACGAAAACTAACCCAAACCACCTCAGGGCACCCTTACTGAAAATCTAAAAGCTTTTGGCATTTTTTTAGAGTTATTGTAGCGTTGACGTTAGTATAACCTACGCATAGAGAGAAGTGATGTGAGTGGAACACGTGCCGCATATCGACGCACCCCTAACTGGTGTGGCGTGTATGTTGCATGCGCGAAATGCGCGTCCATGTGCAATCGACATGTGGCTCCCCCTCATCCATACACATGTCGACTACTGTTGCATGTGCCATACGAACTGCCCTACGGGCGATATTGTTCACCCGTCGGGCCATACACGCCCGATGGTTCTTCATCGCCTTCGACTGTCAGGGAGATTTTCGATGAGTTCCAGGGTCATTTTTCAAGCTCTTAGGCTCATTTTCACCCCGCTTCTCAAGGCTAAATACTTTTATACGAATTTCATGCAATAATAAGCAAGAAAAAACCGAGAAACAAAACTTTAATCTTTGAGAACCTTAAAACCAAAAAATCTTCATTTTTAACTACTCGATCACGTCACCGCTCTAATACCACGTGTAATACGTAGCAAGACCTTAGTTATGTATCCCGAATTGAACGTAATAGAGAAATAAATGAAGAAATGTGAAAATAACTGATTTCAATTTTATAACTTCAAACGAGATTTTCGAAGCCAAAACGAGTGCGAATCCACCGCTGTCTTTATGGAAACTACTCAGGGGGACACAGTTAAGGTTTTGTACAATTTTCTCAAAACATAAGCTCTCTTAATAGATCAAAGAATTCTTATACTTACAAATGACATGAGCCACTATACGAGACCTTAACCTTTATGTATAACATCCATATCAGGCTTTCTCATCACATACCCGATGTGGGACCAGTCTACACTGATCAGTATCTATTTTTCTTTTGAACTTCGATCCATTGCTTTAGATAATTTATTGAGACTATTTTATTATCTTTATCTGAATCAAATTATGTAACTTAACTGATAAGTTATTGAAAAACTAAAAAATGTAATTAAATGTTGTCCAATTTTATAGGAAATGTCAAAAATATCCCACAAAATTGTCATGTAATGCCCCAAAACTTGACAAATAGTAGGCAGATGTTGCTCTAAGTCAATGCTACCTTCTCAAGTTTGTAATGTTTGGCCAACGCAGGATCAACAAAATCCTAGCCTTATACATTAAGCAACTTAAAGTTTTCTTAGTTTCACATAATCATGACAGGAAATCCGTTATTGACTAGATCGAGATCTAATTTCTGTCAGAATATATTTTCTGAAAACAATTTATTAGCAATTCTCTTCTTTAGAATGCGGACACAGGCTCTTCGGAAGGTCTAAAGATTACTCTGTTTTAATTATTTTACGTTAAATGTGTGTAGAAAGTTGAAAATAGAAGTTACCTCTGTCGGCAGGCATATGTTCAAAGTCGATTAAGTCAATGATCAACGTGGGAACTCGAGAAAAGAAAAGTAAGGTCAAGATCTGCTGCAACAAATATTATCTTGTCACTGATTTAACTATTAAGCAAAAGGCCAAATGGATTTGAGAAAAGAAAATTGTACCATTCCTACTTTGTTTCAGTTTATATTTCAGTAATACACCTAAACTCTGTTGCTTAAATCCCCGTATGGCCAATCTTAATAGGAAAAAAATTAGGATAACTATACAAAGAGTTCAAGACTGTGCGATTTTAGGGTACTTCGGGCAAGCACAGATTTGATGAGATATGGCTATTTGTCGAGCAAAATCAGTTCCCTATCTTTTTCAGACGTCGCGTTCACATTTCCTTCCTAACAAAACTATCAGCTATACATCCTTCTTCTTTGCTTCTCTGAAGCAAGAGGCACATGCGAAATAACATGTAATTACTTTGTGACAACAGACCGACCAAAAATGGATTTACACAACTTTATGTGAGCGGTGCTTAATTTATTTTGATATGAACTTTTATGTTAAATTATGCGCTCTGAGTAGAAAACTTCCAGCTTCTTTACCTGAGATTATTGTCGTTATCCATATGTACACACGGCAGGGTTGCTCAAATTGTCAAACATTTCAACTGAGCTGGAGCCAATGAAAAGGACGCAAGTTATAGAAAAACACTGTATAGTGTACATATATAACTCAGTGTACTAAAAGCCCAAGGCCTGGTGACGAGTACTGTGGACCACCTCGTGCACTATAAAAAGCCCTCAAGACCCCCAGGATTTGCACCACCAAAACATCAGCAATCGAATCAACAAAATGTCTCTCAAACACTTGACTTTAGTCTTCCTGTTCCTAACTGGGACAGTGATCCTCTCCACTTCCCTATCTTTTGCTGATCCTGATCAAAAGCCTCCTAGAGGCGACCCAATAAGACCACCACCAGAACACAGAGGAGAGAAACCACCCCCTGAACATAGAGGAGAGAAACCACCTCCTGAACATGAAGGAGAGAAACCACCACCTGAACATAGAGGAGAGAAACCCCCTCCTGAACATGAGGGAGAGAAACCACCTCCAGAACTCGAGGAAGGTCGTGATCACCCATATGAACCTCCAAAGAATAAAGGAGATAAACCACCACCAAAACATAAGCCTCCTCATGATCGCCACCTTTTGGCAGAGGAATTAGAAGGTTACCGTGGACCTCCAAGGGGCAAGGGAGAGAAGCCTCCACCAAAAGATAAGCCCCCTCATGATCGCCACCTTTTGGAAGAGGACTTGGAAGGCTACCGTGGTCCTCCTAAGCGCAAGGGAGAGAAGCCTCCACCAAAAAATGGCGATAAACCGCCTCATCGACCACCCTATAAGGCTCCACACAAACCTCCCCAGAAGCCTCCGGCAGCTAACTGAGTCATCATCCCATATATGAATGGCCTAGTTAAAATGCATATGATGTATAATTAAATAAGAGCTATATCTTGAGAGTGTTATGCTCTCCCGTACCTCTCTGAGCCTTATCTATGCTTTTGTTCGTAGACCTTGTACTTGGTTTGGCCAGTTATAGCTTATGAAAGTAGATGGATGTTCGTTATTCAGGTGATTCTTCTGTTTCCGTTTGAGAATTTAAGTTTGGCAAACCGTAGCCGCATGCAAATCCCAACTATTACGACGTAACTATCACAAGGCATAACTCTTAGCTGAGTCAAAAAATATTAAATCACCTAAAAAGCCAAAACCGAAGCCATGATCGAAGTTTCCTTTCATTTAATAAAAAAATAATATTATAAAAATAATATTTTATTATTTATGATATTAATAATTAGTATATTCACTAATCTCTCTTGCTAACAAACTTTTTTCTTCTTGTAGTTTATTCAGACATGGTGCCTTACGTTTGTTGCCAACCACATATTCTAGTTCTTATCTAAGAAGGCCCAGATATTCGGATAACATATGGAAAAAAAAAAGAAGAATATTTGCGATATTATGATGATACTAATATTAGATAAAAACTGAAAGACAGGTTCTTTCTCCCTTATTTAAAAGATGAAGTAAAAAATTTGTCCAAATTTACGGTGTGGTCCAGAAGTTCCAATTACGATCGTCGATGTGTACAGACAGACTTAACATTTATTTGTACGGCATTTGACGTGAAAAATATATTTCATTTTCGTTACCGGAAGAGCTTTGAAGTAGAGATTCGTGAGTGAAGGCATAAGCATTTACAAAATAGATGAAGAAACTGGAAAAAAGAAAAATAGAGATGTTAAGCTTATAAAATGGAAAATCACACTAAACCGCCAAGGTTCATACCAAACAAGATTGAATAATAAAATGATAAATCGCCATTTCATTTCAGAAAGGTATTCACCTGCTAGAAGTAATTTACATGGTGTGAAAAAATGATAATAAGCCTTAGTTATATATAAACTTAGGGGGGGTGGAGGTATACTCTCAAATAAAAAATCGAAAATAAAAGATAAAATATACTATTAACATATCATCAAGTTATTATCAAAATATTATCTAGATATTATTAAGATGTTGATTCTTATCACAATATCATCATTAAAATTATCTTTTATATTAATTTCTTTAATAATTATTTTATTTTGTTTTATTGATATTATTAGTCATAAAAATTATTTATGATTATTTAAAAATTAATATTCTTTAATAAATTTTTATTAATTAATAATAATATAAAATATTTAATTAATTATTTACAAAATTATTCACATAATAATTAAATATAAGTAAAAAAATTCCATAATCACTATTTAGTGACATAAGCATGTTTATTTGAATTTTGTGCAGTTATTTAACTTATGAATTTTTTCTAATATTCAATGTGATATTCTTTAATTAAATGGTGATAACTATAAAATATTGAAAGAGATGATTCTCCTCTAATTAGAGTGTATAGACATTGATTATACTATCCGAAAAGATAAACCACTTGTACCTATTAAAACTAGCACTCAAGCTGAAATTACTCTTTATGAACGTTGGGAGCGATTTGATCGCCTTAGCATGATGTACATAAAGACCAAAATTCATCATAGTATTCGTAATTCTATTGGAGAGTGTGATCATGTTAAAGATCTATTGAAGGTGATTGATGAACAATTTGAGTCTTTAGATAAGGCCCTAGCTAGCACCTTAATGATTAAGCTATCATCAATGAAACTCACAAGTGTTAGAGGTGTGCATGAGCACATTATGTGAATGAGGGACATTACAGCTCAACTAACGTCTCTTGAGGTTGAGATGTCCGAGTCTTTCCTTGTGCATTACATATTTAATTCCCTTCCACTTCAATATGGACCTTTTAAAATCTCTTACAATACACATAAGGATAAATGGTTTATCAATGAACTACTGATCATGTGTGTTCAAGAGGAAAGGAGGTTAGTAATGGAATTAGGTGAAAGTGCACATATGGCTACAGAAGGAAGGAATAGAAGGCAAGCCAAACAAAAAGGAAAAGGTAAAATACCAGTTCGTATCGAGATTAAAAAAAAGAATTCAATCCCAAGTGTCGCTTCTACACAAAGAAATGGCATATAAAGGAGGATTGTGCCAAATTTAAGGCTTGACTTATAAAGAAAGGTATTTTCAATCTCACTTGTTTGTTATGAATCTAATATGGTTGATGTTTGTCATAACACTTGGTAGATTGCTTCTGGTTCTACAATTCATATTTGCAATACCTTGTAGGGTTACTAGAAAGCATGAGGCTTTAAGCATGAAAATGAGACGGCGATGACATATTTAGAATATAGTAGTTGATTTTGGGCTGTTAGTTGCAGTGGATTTGGTGATTGCACTGGTTTTGTGTTTTTTTTCCCTTTAGAAATGATTGTACAGTGTAGACTTATTGTTTGAGCAATTTAATTTTTTAAAATTTCAAAAAAAAAACCTTACATGGTTTTCTAAACCACAGGAAGCCAGAGGGCAATGAACAATGCATTTATTCAGGCAACAAGATGCGTTTACATGTGGAAGCTGTTGGGATATGCAAATTAGTTTTAAATTTTGGTTTTATTTTAAATTTGGAAAGAATATTTTATATTCCAAGTTCCTCTATAAATTTGATTTCAGTTTCAAGACTTGTATCTGTGAAATATTCCTTTAACTTTTCAAATATATCATTTGGTTTGTATCATGGATCTAATCTTGTTGGGAATGATACAATGATTGATGGTCTTTTCCGAATTAATTTGCAAGAAATTATTTTTTACAATACAATGCATGTCCATAGTAATGCTAGTATTAAAAGATGTGTTATGAATTCAAGACCGTGCGATTTTATGCCAAATTTCTTGTTTCTCTGTACCTAAAATAAGGTGGAGAACAAAGATTTCCCTTAGTTCCTAACGAACATAATAAACCATAATAAACCATATTCTAACTAATTAGGGAATTCAGGTACTTCGGGCAAGCACAGATTTGATGAGATATGGCTATTTGGCGAGCAAAATCAGTTCCCTATCTTTTTCAGACGCCACGTTCACACGTCCTTCCTAACGAAACTATCAGCTATACATCCTTCTTCTTTGCTTCTCTGAAGCAAGAGGCACATGCGACATAACATTTAATTACTTTCTGACAACGGACCGACCAAAAATGGATTTACACAACTTTATGTGAGCGGTGCTTAATTTATTTTGATATGAACTTTTATGTTAAATCATGCGCTCTGAGTAGAAAACTTCCAGCTTCTTTACCTGAGATTATTGTTGTTATCCATATGTACACGGCAGGGTTGCTCACATTGTCAAACATTTCAACTGAACTGGAGCCAATGAAAAGGACGCAAGGTATAGAAAAACAGTGTATAGTGTAATATATAACTCAGTGTACTAAAAGCCGAAGGCCCTGGTGACGAGTACTGTGGACCACCTTGTGCACTATAAAAAGCCCTCAAGGCCCTTCAAGATTTGCACCACCAAAACAACAGCAATCGAATCAACAAAATGTCTCTCAATCTTAATCTTAATCTTAATCGGAAAAAATTAATACTCAATATTAAATATTAAATATCATAGTCGTACAGATTAGTTTATATAAGAAGGTTGCAGCTAATATTGAGTTTTGCAAGTTCAGAGTGGAGTAGTAGTTTCAAGAGAAAATCAAAACCTTAGTTACCTGTAAATACTTGTCTAACTTTACAAAGAGTTCAATAGCGTGTTATGTTATGTTAAATTTTTTGTTTCTCTGTAACTAAAATAAGGTGAAGAACAAAGATTTCCCTTGATTCCTAATGGACATATTCTAACTAATTAGAGAACTCAGAACTTCGGGCAAACAGAGATTTGATGAGATATGGCTTTTTGTGGGCAAACAGAGATTTGACGAGACCATCTCCACATTTCCCTATCTTTTGCAGACGTCGCGTTCACATTTCCTTTCTAACAAAACTATCAGCTATAAATGCTTCTTCTTTGCTTTTCTAAAGCAAGAGACACATGCGACATAAGATGTAATTACTTTGTGCTAGGTAATAACCAACGGACTGACCAATAGGAAAAATGGATTTATACAACTTTATGTGAGCGCCGCTTAATTTATTTTGATAGGAACTTTTATGTTAAATTATGCGAAGAAAGTGAGGTGCACTGAGTAGAAAACTTCCAGCATCTCTCCTGAGATTATTTTCGTCTGTACACGGCTCGAATTGTCAAAGATTTCAACCAAACTGGACCTAATGAAAAGGACGTGAGTTATGTGGATTGTAATATAGAACCCAGTGTACTAAAAGCCGAAGGCCCCGGTGACGAGTACTGTGGACCATCTTGTGCGCTATAAAAAGCCCTTCAAGATTTGCACCTCCAAAACAACAGCATTCGAATCAACATAATGTCTCTCAAACACTTGACTTTAGTCTTCTTGTTCCTAATTGGGACAGTGATCCTCTCCACTTCCTTATCTTTTGCTGATCCTGATCAAGAGCCTCCTAGAGGCTACCCAATAAGACCACCACCAGAGCACAGAGGAGAGAAACCCCCTCCTGAACACAGAGGAGAAAAACCACCTTCTGAACATGAAGGAGAGAACCCACCTCGAGAACTCGAGGGAGGTCATGATCACCCATACGAACCTCCAAAGCATAAAGGAGATAAACCACCACCAGAACATAAGCCTCCTCATGATCGTCAACTTTTGGCAGAGGACTTAGAAGGTTACCGTGGACCTCCAAGGGGCAAGGGAAAGAAGCCTCCACCAAAACATAAGCGGCCTCCTCATGATCGCCACCTTTTGGAAGAGGACTTGGAAGGCTACAGTGGACCTCCTAAGGCCAAGGGAGAGAAGCCTCCACCTTACCGCAAACCACCATATGGCAATAAACCCCCTTATCGACCACCGTATAAGCCTCCACACAAACCTCCCCACAAGCCTCCGACAGCTAACTGAGTCATGATCCCATATATGGCTGGCTTAGTTAAAATGCCACCCCAGATTGTGCCCCACTTGGACAGGGCAACTTGGACAGGGGATCACCTCCCTTAAAATGCCTATATGTATACTTAAATAAGAGCTTATCATAGAGAGTGTTATGCTCTTCCGTACGTCTGAGCGTTATCTATGATTTGTGTTCGAAGACCTTGTACTTGGCTTGGCTAGTTATAGCTTATGAAAGTAGATGGATGTTCGTTATTCAGGGATTCTTCGGTTTCCGTCTGAGAATTTAATTTTGACAAGCCCTGGCAGCCGCATGCAAATCCCAATTATTACGACGTAACAATTCTACGGCATAACTCTTAGCTGAGTCAAAAAATAACAATAATAAAATAAGTTAGTCATACCTATTATGTCACCTAAAACCAAAACCGAAGCCATGATCGAAGTTTCCTTTTATGAATAAAAATTTATTTAAAGATACTCCTATAAATTGGAGTAGAGATACTCCTATAAATTGGAAAATCATACTAAACCGCACACACGTTCATACCAAACAAGTTTGAAGAATAAAATGATAAATCGCCATTTCATCTCAGAATTTACATTGTGGATTAAAAAAATGATAATAAGCCTTAGTTATATATAAATTTAAAGTTGTAAAATGAGTTGTGGTGACATATCATAGTGACTACAATTACGCTAACAGCTTAGTATCGCAAGCCTCCTTTGTTTACGGTAATACAAACTGATATTCTTTTATATCTCAATATATCGCTGCTAAACTACACCTCTAATAGTGTTTTGCTTAGCTTATGCGTACAATACACTACAAGAAAATTACAAATTACTAATGATAAAAGTATTGTAGAAAATTAGAGATGAAAAATCAATTCCTATCATTAAAATTGGCGGAAATACAAGAAAATTATAAATTACCAACGGTAAAAATACTGTAAGAAATTAGAGACGAAAAATCAATTCTTATCATTAAAATTGTCCGAAAAATTACATTTTGCGACCAAATTACCAATTTTTTGTTAGTAAAGATGGAGGAAAATTTTCCCAGCAAAATATAGCAACAGAATAGCCATTTTCGTTGGTAAATTTGCAGGGAATGCTTGGCGACAAAAATAAGAGTCAGGTTGTAACGACAGGATTGGATTTTGTTGGTGATTTACCGACGAAAGAGTATTTCATCGGTAAAAATAAAGCATAAACGTCATCGTTAGCGTTTGTTTCAATGTTTTTAATAAATAAAAAATGTGGTTAAGTGTTTAACCTACCCATGAAACCCACCAACCCAGCCCCCCCTCCGTAACACAAAATGATGTCGTTTTGGTTAAGTGTTTAACCTACCTACGAAACCCATCCACCCCTTCTCGTCGATACTCACTTTCTCCTCTTTTTTGTTTTCTCTTCTATCACCGTCATCGTCCGTGCATGCTTCGGTTCCCTTCTCTGCATCCATCTTCTTCCTTCGCATGCTTTGGTTCCCTTCTACATCTTCTTTCTGTGTCTTGCGTGCTTCAGTTCCCTTCTTCCTTTGCGTGCTTTTGTTCCCTTCTTCCTTCTGCGTCTTCATTTGATCATCGGTTGAGATAAGTAGGTTTTGTTTTTTACTGGGTTTTGTGAACTGCTTTGATCATTTGGGTTTTTGTTTGTGGTTTGATTGTATGAGTAATCATTTATGTTTTTTACTAGGTTGAGGTACTGGTTTAATCATTGCTTGAGGTATAAAACCCACACATTGATATTTTTGTAATGCATTATGCTTAGATTATAGTATAAGCATCGGTTGTAGATAGATTATATTTTTGTAATAGATTGACTATCATTAGTTTTCTTATTTTAAAGCAAAGTTTTGGTTAGGAGATAAGAACACATAATTAAAGACATAAATTATAGCATCTTGATATAAGGAGAAAGCAACTTCTGAGAGAAAAAAAGATTTTCAATCAAAATTATAATATCTTGATATAAGTTGTCAAAATAAAGGAAAAAATTAACTCTAACAAAATCTCATGTTGATGATGGTGAATCAACAAATTGAACCGTGTTTGAGCATTGAGTTGTGATTTGGTTAAGGATATAAGCATTGTATTATGATTTCATTAATAATTTAAATATTATGTTGTGGTTTGGATGAACATTTGAACTTGATGTTACGATTTTGTTAAGAATTTGAACATTATATCGTGCTTTCAAAATTGATGATTTGAACATTATATTGTAATTTAATTGATAATTTGTCTAAGAAGGTGAAGAACCAATAAATATTGTCTAAGAAGGTGAAGGTTCATATGTATTAGTACAAATAAAAGATACCTATCATTGAGTAAACATGGAAGAGATTGGGTGTCTAGTGACTTTGAACTTTCTCACCATCTGACACATTCTTAAGCAATTGGATGCTTTTTGAGCTTAGTTTGGTACGAGTACTGCTTAGGCTTAAGTTACACTAAATCCCACTAGATCAAGGTTTCATCCTCATATGACTTTTGGGGTTTTTTGTAATTATCCATGTATCATTTGATGGTTTTTTTTTGGTTCTCATCAATGAAATATAAATATTTTATTTTTTTCAAAAAATGACATCATAGATAAGGATAGGGGCTTATTTAGAACTTCTGTGAAATATTAAGGTGTAATACAAATCTTTAGTATCATAAACATTGTTATGTAGTTTTCTTTATTATGTTTTTATAAGATTACATGCTTTACAAAATATACTTTTTTGTTATTTGTGGTAAATGTGCATATTAATGGATCATTATTTTCTTTATCTAGTTATAAATTTTCGTATTAGGTATCTATTAACCATAACAAAGGCAAGTGTAACTTTCGTTAGCAAGCAATATAATAGTAAGTACGAGTTGATCCCTTAAGGAAATGGTATGGATTAGAAAACCTAAAACTACTAACTAGTAAATAAATAAACGAATGGATTTTGATTAAAGAAATATGAAATAAAATAAAACCTAAATAGGTAGATAAGAGAATAAGTAGTAAGACAATTGACCAAAAGAGAATTCCATATAATATCAAATTTTAGACAATTACTTCCCTTATTATGAATTTTTATTTTATAATTCAATTAACCTAGAATGGATATGTTAAATTAGACTGATAGGTTCTTCTATATATTGAAACTACATTCTCTCTACTCTTGAGATACAACCATCTACTTTTTAGTATGTTGAACTATATCTATACCAATTTAACGCCCCTATAAATACACTAAGATTTATAAGATCCATATAAGGTTTCATCTTAACACCAAAAAGATTACGCATGTCTCTCTCCAGTATCTTGTTTAACTCATATTACCTAACCTACGGTCCAGGCTCTCTTGAGGCATCCATAAGTGAATTAAAATCAAATTTAGTTGCTAGCATAACTAGATCATACATTAAGATTAATAAAAGACAACTCACATAATTATATCTCAATTAATAAATTAAAATGAATCGATCTTTACAAAAATAAAAACTAGATTTTTTATTATTTATCATATAAAAGTGTTTAGCAATAAATCACAATCAAAACAATGAAAGCAATAGAAAAATATAAGGAAAACGTAATACAGATAGATCTATATAAAAATCCTTATTTTACCAATAGATATGGTATCTTAATCTTGATTTTTTTAAAATTAAAATAGCCTTAGAATTGGTCTCTTAAAGGTTTCAAACCTTTAGATTTCTAACCCTAAAATTATAGAGAAAATGGTGTGTTTAAACAATAGTCTCTAAAAGTTGTCTAAAAATTAGGATATTTGACATTTATATATGTTTTCATACCCTTCGACACATATCCTTTGTCATGGATCTATCTATGTCTTTTATGGAAGAGATAAAGTCTTTGGCATGCTCATGTCCTTAGGCCATGAATTATTTATTTTGAAATTAATGCATGATTTCTACCATAAACATATCCTTATATTGTGGATCATATTATTTCTCTTGTAATTAGCATACGATTTTTAGCACAACTATGGCTCAAGACCTAGTACACAATAAAATTTCTTCAATCTCACTTCAATCTCTCTTCAGCCCTATTATAGGTCATGTGTCTTATTTTGCTTAATCCACATAAGGCATGAGTTGGCACATGGGCATAGATAGGAACACATAGGCCAATCCATGTTCCTTCAAGAATTATAATTTTCTTCATATTTTTGCTTAAAATAGCCCCTATTTCTTAGATAATTTCATCCTATAGTTAATTTATTATAATTATATTAATATAAATCTAAGATAAGTAAAATAAGGTAATTTGACATGAAAATAAAGCAAAATACTTTTAGAAATATGCCCATTTTCATGCATATTAAACATTTTCATGCTTACACTTTTGCTCGTCCTCAAGTAAATTAATTTCAATCACTCTTAACTTAAATAGGTGACAATTTTAAGGAAATGAAAAATATATATTAGAGAAATTAAGGTTATCCATCATCTAAATTGCATTATTCATCAACTAGAAAGGTATTCAAATACTTGCATTCAATTCTTAATCAATTTAATTTAATCTAACAAACCTTTCAAATAATAACTTAATCCATAT
>JANZLC010000202.1:43268526-43279781 GCA_026413385.1 Erythroxylum gracilipes
ATGTAGGTATTTGCATCACTTGAAGAAAAATGTCAAAAACAAGGCTAGAGTTGAAGATTCGATATGTAATGCTTATTCAGTGGAGGAAGTAAGTACATTTTGTTCACATTATTGTGAGCTGCATGTGCGCACAAGAGAAAGAAAATTTCTTCGTAATGACGATAGGGGAGGAACGGGTGATGTTGACAATAACTTATCCATTTTCACATATCCTGGACGAACATATAGACGGTCAAAAAGAAGAATGTTAATAGAGGAAGAAATAGAGGCCGTCATGGTTACATTTTATTGAACTGTCAAAAGGTTTAACCTTTCGTGCAGTAAGTTGAAATTGATTACTTAGGTTTTCGAAGCTAGTGTTTCACAAATAAAATACATAATAATGCCTTTAAATTATAATAGGAATGGTTACGCAAGCTAATGCCCGAAAAAACACAGGATGATATCAATAAAGAAGTTAAAAGACAATTTCTTCAATGGTTCGAGAAATATGTAAGTTTTTACTTACAATTATTGAAATGGTTATCAAAGTGTTCAAATGACATTATAATATTTAATACGATTTTTTTAGGCCTCAAAAAATCCAATCAAGAACAAGTTCATATGTGATCTTGCGAAAGTATCTTTGTGAACTGTTAAATCCTATCAGGTGTATTTCGTTAATATATACAAATTTTATATAGAATATCATGGTCATAACATGGCAACAGTAAATAGTGGGGTTTGCATACAGAGAGAATTGATGGATTACTATGGTAAATTATTAAGATACTTGAAATTGCATACCCTGCATTCTTAATAAAGCGAAGTGTGATATTTAAGTATGACTGGTTTGATCCAACTCCTAGTGTTGGTACAAAAGTGCACAGTTGATACAATCTAGTTGAAATTAACCAACGAAGAAGATTTAGACAATTTGAATCTTTTGTGTTGTCGATGCAAACGATCCAAGTGTATTATGTCCTTTTTCCTAACTTACAACGAGATAAATCAGACTGGTTGGCCGTTTGCAAAGTAAAACCTAGAAGTATTTTTGAATTACATGAAAAGGAGAAAATAAGAGAATTGAAAGTGAAGCGTTTCAGGAAAATGTCTATGAAATAAATGCATATGTTACATATGACAAGAATGAACTTTTGAACGATCCAAATAATGAATATGTTGAAATTTTTACTAGAGAGGATGAGGAGGGTGAGAGATCTGAAGAGGAGCCTGAGTTTAATTCTAATTCTTTAGAAAAAGATTATGATAATGATTTTGATTTACAATTAAGTGATCATGATAGCGATTAATTTGTGCTTGTAATAGAATATTATATGAAAAAATTTATTATTACATTAACAATATATTGTTATATATTCAATTTATATTGTCTATTACTGAAATATTCAATAAAATGTGAATTTCAGGTTAGAAATATGCCACCAAAGAGAAAATAGGATACGATGCAGCCAAAGTTAAGGTTAGCACGATTTGGAGCCAGTTACTTTCTAGGTCAAGCATCATATTCTGTAGCTGCTACAGACTCAGGTGTTGCACCTCTAGCTACTATACATCAGATAAGGCATCACCTTCTGTACCTGCTGCTACACCATCCATCAGCCCTACACCATCCACCACCCTTATATCGACAGAGATATCAGGGGTAAACATTGCAGATGAAGAAGGTGAACTTCAACTTAGAGCTAAGGAAGTAGATGGAAGAACCTACATCATAATTTGTCAAAAATCAGTGAGTGAAAACACGTCCATAATAACACCAAATGTTTATACTGAAGTTATAGGTTTTGATTTGAAAATGATATAAATTTGCTTATATATTAGGTTGGTTCCATCTGAAACGTACTTAAGAAACATGACATCCAAGTTTAAAGAGAAGATTGATCTTGAGGGTTATATATAGAAAAATATATCTTAAGCGACAAAGGATTTTTATTATCAGAAGTTTGAGATACAACAAATATATTCTTTTGTATTTTTTATCTAATTAATTTTATACATTAATTAGGTAGTATGTTTTTCTTTTTTTCGTAAAGAATTTTTTTAAGATTCTAAATTTGACGCAGTAATTTATAAAGTATAGGAGAGGCGAGCTCGTACACGTTATAGAGACTTTTTTTATGCGATAAACAAAACTGGTGTACAACCTCCTTATATATCTGAAGAAATATGGAGTCATTGACAGCAGTATTGGATATCACTGGAGGCAGTGTCCATTTCAGAGCTCAATTCTGCTAACAGACGTGAAGGACCGAGGGGAGAGAGTCTTCTCGTACACACCGGAGGATCTATTACCTACCAAGAGTATGAAGAGAATCTTGTAAGTATCTAAACTTTACATTTATATTCTTACTTTTTTACTTTGATGTATTTCAATTTAATTTGATGTGTGAATTTTGGAATGAAAATATATGTGTATTATGGAAAATGATAATATTGTAAATGTTTGGTGTCATATATGATTGTGTTGTTAAGTTACTTTCTTTGTTCAACAGGAGGTAAATATAATAAAAATAGAAGAAACTCTGCCGAAATTTTTGAAAATTGTAGTTCACTTATAACATTTTACTCTGATGTAGAAAAAGTCTATGAGCAGGAAGTCTACACCCTGTCAGCTCTTTTTACACACTCATACTAAGAAGTATAATGGTGTAACCTTCGTTAACACCCAATGCAGAGAACTTAATGTATGTGAAATTTATGCTTTAATATTAATTCTTAATAATTATCACTTATTAACATAAACATTGCCTCTTCATATGACCAAATACAAGAAAACATTCAACAACAGTCTCAGTACTCTAAAATTATTGATGAGAGTCGAGCATATCTTGATGCTGTGGGTGGTAGGGACCGTCGTGAAAGGATCTTTGGCTTAAGTTCATTTACGAACACATATTATTCGCAATCCTCCACATCTAGTACAACTGCATCTAGTAGGCGGTCTGCATCTAATGAGAGAGTTGTTCAGCTAGAAAGCACAGTACAGATGCTAGCAACTCAGTTGCAACAGTCGATGGAGTACATAGCCTAGCTCCGTAATGAGAAGGATCAATTGAAGGGGAGGGGCAGCATCACATCGCAGTAGTTAGACCATCCGCCTACACCAACTACATAGCTTAATTTTGCTACTCTCAAGTCATTTTGTATGAATTACATATTTATTGTTATAGACAATATTTTTTTATTATCAATTAAGATAATTTTTACTTTATATTATCATTCAACTTATTGTTTAGATAAACTAAATGTATAAACAATTCAATAAATTATCACCAGATAACTGTAGAAATTAAATATCAATCATAAGATTACCAATGAAAATTATATTTACAACTTAAATGTATGAAAATTAAAAAAAAAAACAAAATCGGTGCATTTACAATTTCATCGATACATTTAGTATTAAATTTACCGACAGAATAAGAACATTCCGTCGGTAAATAATTTACCTACGAAAAAATTACTATCACTAATCTCAACACTATGACCATCGCTAAATTTACAGACGGAATACAACTTACCGTCGCTAATTTTCTGACAGATTTTTAAAACTGTATGTCGGTAATATTTAGCAACGGAATAGAAATATTTTACCAGCGGACTTTAGCATTCCGTCGCTATATGTAGCAACGGAAATAAAAATGTCTATCAATAAATTACAGACATAATATATCTATTCTGTGGCTAAAGATTACCGATGGTCATTTCTCCGACGACTCATGCGGCCAGTAATTTCCATCAAAAAATTCCCTTGCTGACAAAAAAACTTCAACATTCCGTTGATAATTTTCATCGCCAAATACTCATTGCTTGTAGTGCAAGTAGATAATGAGAGCCTTGGATACATAATTTGTCCACATACATTGTGTCTAATTACATCACTACGTTGATTTTTTGGGTTGTGAAACAACTTGGATTTTTCAATGTGCTATACTATCCGTCTATTCCTACCAACTAAAGAGTATTACAAGGACGAAATTTTTTCGCAATACTACTATATAGTGTACCCTTTTCGGAATTTACGCGTCAGGTAGTTAAATGACCTTCTTTTCTATAGCAAATATCTACTACCTTTAGAATTCGGTGGAGAAAGCCAATTGTAGCTTGAACTGATGCGGAAAAATAAAAGGAATGAATGATTGAATGATCTGCTTAATGAGTCGAAAATCAATTTGATTCATAATTTGGGAACAAAGAAGAAATTCAACAATTTAAATTTTGGATAAATTTAGATGAAATTCAAGTCGATATTTGAATAAAGTAATATTAAGTGTAATTTTCTCATAATTATAAATTATGAATTATATACATATCGAATAAAAATAGAATTTAAAAAAATTAGGTCTAATGTGTGTTTTAAATTATTCTTGTTAACAGTAATTATGGTTATAATATTATAGTTAATATAATTTATCTGTAAATTTTATAATATTGAATTTGTTTATATAACCTGTAATATAACTTATGATTTACAATTTAAAATCTTGGTTCTAATCCATGTCTCAAAAGAGCATATTCGGATTGCTAACTTTATTTGTTTGAACTCTGTCAATCTAAAACAAACGAACAGTCAGATTTTGATTTCAAACATATTGGTCCCACCACAGTGGTTAATTGTCAAAATTTTGAACTCAAAGTGGACCTATTGCGAAACTAATTTTTTCTCTTTAAGGTTACAATTGTAAACTCAAGAGATTTATCTAGCGGATAGAGTTAAAATAGATACATGTTGAATTGATAATAAATATTACCGTAATTAAATTTTACCAACTTAATATTCATTACAAACTACAAAGTCTTTGTAACATTAAGCATTAATATAGTGTAATTTAATTATTGATGTCATATAGAAATAAAACAAATTATGCAATAGTACAGATTTGAAAGGAATGACAATTATGTTCACTTTTTTTGTTGAAATTTTCAGCTTTTAGTACTATAAAGTCTCGTGTATTTACAATTTAAAATTGCTCTTCTAAATTCCTTAACACTCGTCTCTAAGTTATATATTAAATTAAAAATCCATATAATAATATAAACTTTATATCTAACTTATTTTTGTTCAATATTATCTTTCGAACACTATTTACATTTTATTTGATCTTGCTAAATCATTGATCAAAATTATTTTTACACATATGCTCATTCTATTGTTAGTATTTTAACGTTTTTAATATATGTAACACTTATTTTTGGTCTATTTCATTTGAATGATAGCACAATCTCAAGATATTGGTATTATACTTAAAATTTTAACGTACTTATGAATGTACATATTTTCTTTGAATACCGAGGAGAAATATAAATTTTCCGTGATCAAGATCATTTTAGTTTCCAAACTCAATTAAATAATAAAAACAAAACATAAAACATAAAACATAAAAGCATATTTTGTCATCATACTTCGTTGTATCTTATGTTACTCTCTTTTTGCAAGCTAAATTCGATATTTAATGGTATTCACACGGCAGTTGAAAGAGAACTATATTCTTTCAAAGATTATTAATAGAGAGTACAAACTTTTTTTAATGCTGAAACATGTCTGAAGAAAGAAATATGTTCACTTAATTTTAAAAAATATAGTCTAACTATGATAAAATTAAATATTTTATAATTGATCGATAAAATATTTAATTTTTTGGTTAAGTTTAAATTGATTTAAAATAATTTTTCTCTTTAATTTATTTATATATGTAATGAGTAATGAATGTAAATTAACATAAATATTGTTTTAAATTTATAAATTTATTCATTTAGTAATGTATATATTAAATATCAATCAAATGTCAAGAATTTCAATTTGTTGTAAACATATACAATCCACAATTCATCTCCATTAATTTTACTATTAAAATGGATGGCATGGTGTGGCATGTAAATATGAACTCATCTTTTATTTTGACATGATAATATAAATGTGTGTATATATATATATATATATTTCTAATTAAAAATAATATTTTAAAGATAAGTATATTTAAAAAAAAAAGAGTGAGAAAGGGATTTTGAAGAGGAATTCTCTTTTCTCTTCTCTAAGCATGATGACGAGGGTTTGACTCCTTTACCCCATTTCACCTTTTATCTTCTCATTGCTTTTTCTCTAAATATCAAACCAGCTTGATACTCATTTTTTTCCATAATGTGCATCACTTATGGTGTCTAAAAGACCATCTATGATCACTTTTATGGTTGTTTTGGAGAAGAATACAATGATAACAACTGCAACAACAGAAATAATAATATTCTAATAAAAATCTCGCTGATACTTTAAGTCTTAAAAGGTTCAATATTATATAGTCTTATCTCTGGCCAATAAAGAAGCTGTTTTTGATAGAGTTATACGAAGAAAAGGATAATAATAATAATAATAATAAAATAAATAACTGTGTACAAATAAAGATATAAAAATAAGTACTAAAATAAATAATACAATCAATACACAATAAGATAAAAGATTAAAAATAAATTATAAAATAATTAAATAAGTGCACAAATAAGAAATAAGACAAAAAATAAATAAAACAAATAAGTCAATACAAGAAAATGTTTAGCCTAAGTAAAAAAATGCTTCGGCTAAATAATTAAGAGGAATGTATTACGCATTAAATGCACAGACTAGAAACAAGTTATGTGACTTGAAAGAAAATATTTAAAAGCACTACGAGAAAGAGAAAAATATCTCTATGTGAGATCTTTTACCCGCATTCAAAAAAGTTCAAGTTTTCTATTGAATATCACATCATCGGTAAATTCCAACAAAGTCATCATCGGTAGGTTCTAACAAAATTATATCATTCTTAATCACTTTCTATCAGTTCTTTTTAGACCTTTTTTTTCTCTCTTACAGTTCCTAAGTGCAATCTTCTCGTATCTTCTTATTGGAACATCATTTCCCCTCTTAACATGTCCAAACTACCTAAACTTTGTTTCTCTTATTTTTTGATTAATATTAGTCATCTTTAATTTGTCTCTTACGTTATATTCCTAAACATATTTCTTCTAATAAAGTTGCATATCTAACGAAACATCCTCATCTCTATCACTATTAACTTTGGATTATCTATTTATTTAAATTACCAATACTCCATCATGTAGAGTATGACTAAGCTAATCGCTAGATGATATAATTTACCTTTGAGTTTTAGCAGTATCATTTTGTCATATAAAACTCCTAATACACTTCTCTATTTAAGTCACCTTAATCTGATACAATGGACAAATTCTTGATCAATCTCTCCATTACTTTGGATGATAAATCCTAAATACTTAAAACACTTTTTCTATGATATAATTTTTGAATCAATCTTTACCTTCATATCGAGAGCTACCTTACGACTCGAAAAGTTACATTCTAAGTACTCAGTCTTAGTCTTAGTCAATTTAAAACTCTTCGACTCTAACATATCCCTCCAAAGTTCTAGCTTGACATTGATACCCTCTTTTGTTTTATTTACTAGAACAATATCATCAGCAAACAACATATACCAAGACATATCTCCTTAAATATTCTCAGTAAATTCATTCATCACTATTGTAAACAAAAAGAGACTCAATGAGAAATCTTAGTGTAACTTAATATCGATATAAAAAAATGCTCTGTATATCTTTCTATCATCATTATTCTAATCTTTACATTTTCACACATATCTCTAATAACTCGTATATAAGTCATAAGAACTCTTTTAGCTTCTAAATAACTCCACAGGAGTTTTCTACTTACCTTACCGCCCTCCCACTCTTTATCTCCCTTAAAGTTTTTTTAATTTCTTCCCTTGCGATCAATAATGCTAGCTCTAGGAAAGGTTACATGCGAGACAAAGATGGTCTGCAGAATACTTTCTTACAAAGTTATCCATTAGCGAGCTTGGGGTAAATGGGTCCCCAAAATCCAAGAAGACAAAGCTACCATAAACTTTTTGTGTTCTAAGGTGGAATGAAATGGAATCCAGTTCTCCCAATAGGAATAGGTCGGTGGAATACTGAAGCTTTTTGGGTCTTATTCAGCTTCTCATTTTTCTAACAATTTCCAAAACGTAGCCCTTTTGAGCTAGCTACATAGCTTTCCAGGCCTACTCTACCAATTTTAGAGAATGATTATCTGGTGGGATAATTACATCGAGAAAAATAATGCCCAAATTGTTAGAACTTGAAATATTATGTATTAATAGAGTGGGATCAATTAGGACAATAAAAATTCTTTTATGTAGGGCACAAAGGTAATTACCAGGTGGAATGATCCACCGCCTTAATATAGTATTGAGTTGTTACAATCAATCATCCTGCCCAAAAATTTAATATAAAGACAAAATAGAAAAGGTCAAATAAAAATTGTAATTTTCCATTTGATGGATATAGTTCAATTAAACCCATTGTATATTTTTGACATATTTTATTATTTCTCGATTTAACAATCTAATATATAGTTCAATTAAACTCATTGTATATTTTTGACATATTTTATTTATTTCTCAATTTAACAATCTAATATAGCACATCGAATAATAAAAATTAAGGAAATTTTTTCTCTCTACTATTACCATCATCATCATTATCATCATAATAATAATAATAATAATTATTATTATTATTTCTTTATTTTATTTATTGTTTTTTGCTTTTAAACCATTATATATATTTATCATTTTTAATTAATATGATTTCTGTATTATTTATTATTTATTATTTATTATAAATATAAATATCTTTTTTGTTTTTATTTTTATTTTTTTCCTTCATTCATGTGGGTCAATTTAAAAATAACATCTCTGCTAATTAGGAATAAGAATGCGAACTATTAGATCTTTTTAAACCTTGCGCTTTAACAAAATTTATATTAGGTATTATTGTTTTATTAAAAAGTAATAGTTAACATGCTAAAAATCTAGGTTTATAGGATGATATTATTTGTTAGTAGCTTTTGAAAATTGCAACTACCTTAGTGTTTATAGAAGTAAAACCGAAGTGATAGCAATCTTAGCAATTCAACTTTCTGTTAGTTTTTTTAAAACTAGTATTTTTGACACTTCTGACCCTGTCGACTGGGTAGATTCAAAACCTCAGTTTTCTAACTTTTCAACTGGAATGGGACCCAAATGAACCTATGGCATTTATGCCTTTGCCCGGAACTCAGTTTGATTTATTTCCCGTTTTGCGTCAGTTCACACGTACTTGACATTTGTGCCCCCTCGGCCCGTACCCAATCAGACCACTACAGAATCGGACCATGTCATCCATTTAGAAACCATCAATAGAAAAACACAACAGGATGCATGCATGTCATAAGATACTAAGAGTTTAGATTTTCTGCCTAATATTACTCTGTTTTATTCTATTTTATGAAATCTCAATTATTTATTTTAAGGGACTTACGCGAGATTCATACGAAACCCATATAAATAAATGACCGAGATTTATTGGACACAATAAGACATCATAATATTGGACAGAAAATTTGGACTTAGATGTTAGAGTTGTTATATAAAAATATAAGTGATAAAATCAATAATACAATAGATACAGAAAAAAGGTTAAAAATTACTTATTTTGATTATATATATATATAAATAAAAAGACAAGTAAATAAATATACCAAACAAATCGTTACAAGAAAATGTTTAAGTTAAATAAGAAAATATTTAGGTGAAATATTTAAGGTAAATAAATGGCATAAGTTTTAAAATTTTTGAAGGAAAATGTTTAAAAGAATCATGAGAAAGGAAAAGACTTTTCTATATGAGATTTTACCTTTACCTTATTATTAAGCAGTTATTCATATGATATGTTAATATTTATAATTTAATGCTAAGATACATTAATTCAATGACAATTTATCTTCTTTTTTTTCTTATTCTTTTTCATATACAAGGCTAGATTGTTTAGTTGAAGTTGAGAATGCAGCTACAATAATTCACTTAATTTGGCCAATTGACTATGGGCAAATTGTCACGTATTGCCCAAAAACTTGACAAACACTAAACAGATGTTGCTCAAGTCAATGCTAACTTCTCAAGTTTGAAATGTTTGGCCAACGCAGGATCAACAAAATCCTAGCCTTGTACATTAATCAACTTAAGCTTTCTTAGTTCACATAATCATGGCAGGAAATCCGTTAATGACTAGATCGAGATCTAATTTCTGTCAGAATATATTTTCTGAAAACAATTTATTAGCCATTCTCTTCTTTAGAATGCGGACACGGACTCTTAGGAAGGCCTAAGATTACTCTGTTTCAATTATTTTACGTTAAATGTGTGTAGAAAGTTGAAAATAGAAGTTAGCTCTGTCGGCGGGCACATGTACAAAGTCGTTTAAGTCAATGATCAACGTGGGAATCGAGAAAAGAAAACGTAAGGTCAATTTCTGCTGCAGCAAACATTATCTTTGTCATTGATTTAAGTTTATTTTTTTGATAATTTTTTTATTTAAGTTTAACTATTAAGCAAAAGGCCAAACGGATTTGAGAAAAGAGAATTGTACTATTCCTACTTTTTTTCAGTTTATATTTCAATATTACACCTAAACTCTGTTACTTAAGTCCCCATATGGCCAATCTTAATAGGAAAAAAAATTAGGATAACTATACAAAGAGTTCAAGACCGTGCGATTTTATGTCAAATTTCTTGTTTCCCTGTACCTAAAATAAGGTGGAGAACAAAGATTTCCATTAGTTCCTAAAGAACATAATAAACCATATTCTAACTAATTAGAGAATTCAGGTACTTCGGGCAAGCACAGATTTGATGAGATATGGCTATTTGTCAAGCAAAATCAGTTCCCCGTCTTTTTCAGATGTTGCGTTCACATTTCCTTCCAAACAAAACTATTTGCAGTGTTTGGTTACCGTTATCGGACGTGAGGACGGATGACGAGGATACAAAACTTCTGTCTTCCGACGTGTTTATTTACCGAGGATATAAATTTTGTTCCGTCCTCAGAAAACGAAGACAGAAATTTTTGTCTTTTGCAAAACTGAGTTACAGAAAATTTTGTCCGAAAGACAAGAAAGAGAAATGACAAACGTAGCCCTCTCATTATAGACGATACCTTTCATTATAATACAATTAAACATAAAAATAATAATCATAATAATAATATTAGGTAATAATAATAATAATAATAATAATAATAATAATGGATAACAATAATAATAATAATAACAATAATAATAAAATAATAATTATTTTAAGAATAATAACACTATCAGGTAATAAAAGGTAATAATAATAATAATAATAATAATAATAATAACAATA
>JANZLC010000202.1:43279881-43292511 GCA_026413385.1 Erythroxylum gracilipes
AAATCTCAGCATTAATGTAGGAGGAGTTTGAAATGAGCATGATAGGAGAATTATCATTCTTTCTCAGAATGCAAATCAGAAAAAAAAGAATCTTCATTAGACAAGACAAATATACAAAAGAACTCATCAAGAAATATCATTTTGAGAATGCCAAACCGATGGGTACTCCCATGTACACCGGAACTAAACTTGATAAAGATGAAGAAGGCAAAGCTACGAATGAGATAAAGTATAGAGGAATGATTGGATCACTGCTATATCATATAAGCTCATGACCAGATATTATGCTTAGTGTGTTCTTTGCGCACACTTTCAATTAAATCCAAAAGAAAATCATCTTCAAACAGTCAAAAGAATCTTTCAATATCTTTATGAAACTATGAATTTTGGACAATGGTATCCAAAAACAGATTCATTTGACATTCGAGGTTATTGTGATGTAGATTATGTAGGTGATAAAGTCGATCAAAAAAGCACAAGTGATTACTGTCGATTTCTTGGAGGATGTCTAGTATGTTGGTCCCGCAAGAAGCAAAATTGCATAGTGCTTTCAACGACTGAAGCGAAATATATAGCAGCTGCAGCTGTTGTGCTCAAATCTTATGGATGAAGCATCAACTATAGGATTTTTCTCTAAAATTGTTTCATATTCCTATATTATGTGATAATACAAGTGCTATAAATCTTTCTAAAATGCATCATTCTAGAACTAAGCATATAGAGATCAAAATCATTTTCTTAGAAATCATGTTTTAGAAGGAATCATTAATCTTTTGCATGTTAATATTGAGAATCAAGTAGCTGACATTTTCACCAAGTCATTATCTAAAGATAGATTTTGCGCGTTAAGAAAAGATCGTAGTATGTGCAAACTCTTTGATATTATTTCTGCATCAATATTCTCTGCTACTTATCTTTGCATTTGGTTTAGCATGTTTCTTCTATTTTGATCTCTTAGAAACTTCAAGATACTGGTCCACCTTTATAGGAGGAGTGATTTCATAACAATCTAAACTACAAAAATGTGTTACCTTGTTAACAAATAAAGTTAAATACATCAGAACCATTGAAACTTGTAAGGAGATGCTTTAAATGAAAAGTTTCTTACTTGAATTAGGCTAAAAGTAAGAAAAGTATATGCTACGTTGCGACAATGAAAGTGTTATTCGCTTAACCAAAAATCTAGCCTTTCACTCCGTGATCAAAACATATCGATATCCGTTATCAATGGATACATAATGTGTTAGAAGAAAAGAAACTAAAATTTGAAAATTTGTATAAGATTGACAATTAGTCTGACATGATGACTAAAGTAATATTAACAAAAAGATTTGAAGATTGTTGTCATTTATTAGGCCCCTCTATAATTTTTACATCAACAAATATAAATTATTGTTGGAATCTCATAGCATAGGAGAGATAATTTTCACTAATTAAAGTCTTTAATGGAAATTTCAAACGTTAGCCATGCATGGAAAAAGCTCGTGCATCGGAAAAAGTTATTCAAATTTTAAATTTTTTTAACGTTAATTGAAGACTTTTAAAGACTTCAAATCTTTTATAAATAGACGAGAAATTATTTTTATCTCTCAAACTTGAGTATGTGTTTTATAAAATTATGAGAAAGATTCTTGTTGTGATCCATCCTACTTAAATGAAATTTTGAGTTAAAGATAATTATATTAATTGTACTTTGATATAGTAAAAATTTTATCAAACTTACAATCTCGTATTTTTTTGGTCTTAAGGAGTTTTTTTATTATAAAACTTATACTATTCTTATTGCATTTACTTTCATATTATTTTAGAGTCCATTTTAATTATACAAAAAAGAAAAGTATAACTTTTCATTGTTACATTTTTAATTTTTCTCGGCATCTTATTTCCTTTGCAATGGCCGGTATCTTTTAGCTAGCCTTCTGCTGTGGATAGCTTATGTTGCTGTTGTCTATATTTAGGTTGCAATAATTTTGCTGCGACTTCTGTTGGTCTTTGTTTAGCTAATGTACTATGTGCCTTGTCTATTCTTTCTCTGCTTAAAATCTATTGGCTACTCTAGTTCTTTTTTTCTGTAATTTTGACAATGTCTAAAAGAAAGTAATGCCTTGACGATCTATATTACAAGAGTATTTTGCATTTTCTGCCATAGAATCAGAGTTAAATGTAGAAACTAACTTATATACAGAGTTGTTAGAGACGAAGAAAATTAGACAAATGTTTAGTTTCAAATAAGAGTTGTTCATATTATTTCGATTAAAGTACTTAGGCCTTTATTCACCTTTGTAAGAACTATCTTTAAATCTCATTATAGAATAATCATGTGAGACATGACTAGATTAGGGATAGATCAACGATGAGGTTATTGAAATTTGAAATAACTTTCATAGTTCATGATTGATATGGTACGTTGATAAATGCTTTATCGTCACGATGATATTTAAGTTCTCGAACACAAAAGTAAGAAGATTTATTTACTGTTATAGCATTGCTTATAAATCATTATAGATGTATGCTTTTAATCAAAACGTAAAAGACGTTGTATGACGAAATATTTGACTAGGGTCAACAATTCTAACTTTCACACGAAAAATTTAAGTCTAAATATTTTTATTTCTGTTAATCGATTAATTTATTATAGTATTTCACTTTATTAGTTAACTATTATCTAATCCATTATACAATACTTCCTAATATATTCATACAGAGAGAGAATTTATAATTGGATATTAATTTTGTTGGCGTTAAATAAATAAACATTTTCTATTGATTTCCATATTTAAGTTGAAATTAGTGCCCACTTGGTGAAGTTTACTGAAAGAGCAGCAATATGATGGTATTGACTACGATTGATCTAAACAAGTCAATGTTTTGGTCTTATCCTTAGAAAAAGGATCAACTGATTTATATTCGAAGGAGAGTGATATACTTGCTTATAATAAGTAGATTATTAGAATATTATGCCACATTAAAAAGAGCAAACAAGAAAATGACTTAAAAATAAAAAAGTATTTTTACTTCAATTTCTTAAATTTTATACAAAATAATACTTTTTATATGAGTACCATTCAAAATTTAGTCCAAATATTCTCGAAAAAACTCTACTTCTTAATATAGATATCAGTCTAATTAATTTTATTTATGAAATTTTATCTTAGATTAAATTAAGAAAAATATTTAATTAGGAAATATGGAAAAAGTACCTCTCCCAGAGTCACATTTGACTATAGAAGTGGTGTGGAGCCACCAATGTTAAAGAGGAAATTAAAAGAGCTAGTTATTGTTTGCACTAGTTCTTTTGTTATATTTAATGTTTAATTAGCAAGACTTGGATCCTAGTCAATTAGATAAATTAAAATGTGTAGAAAGAAGGACACCTGCACTTACTTTACAGGACTCAAAACTTGGTATAAAGGACATCCAATTGTTGAAGGTTCTTCATAACCACAAAGATCACAACAATGTCTCCCAAACACTTAGTTGTACTTCTCGCTGTAGTGCTACTACTCACCATGGTCTCTCTCGCTGATCCCTATGAGTCTAAAGTAGGACGCTCCATCCCCACACGTCCTCCGCGCACCAAGACAGGACGGGCGCCAGGAGGTTCTCCTCGGCCTCCCACCTTGTATTCTGAAGTTGAAACAGTTGATGATAAGAAGAAACATAACCCATCACGTCGTAAACCCTCGCCAAATAGCAAAACCAACCCATGAGTTGGAAGAAGCCACGTGCATCGACATCGCCCAACTATATATATATATCTGTATGCTTGTTTGTTTAGTAGATAATAAGAACTTTTGATGTTATGCTTTCCATAGATGGGTGATGTACTTATGGGACCTGATCCTGCTATGTATTATTTGGGATGCGAAGAACTCATCGGTTTGTATTATTTTTAAACAAGCTATGTATCTTATGCTGAAATTCTTGGCTCTGATAAATAAGAAGTGTTATGCATGGTTTTAAATTACGTCCATAAAAGTAATTGTGACCAAATTATATCTGTAATTTACTGTAATTATATTCATATTTTTTTATAATTGTGTCTGTATCATCTGTAATTATTATTGTAATAATCTTGCAGTATAACTCATAACTGCAGTAGTCTGTAACTTAAAATCTAAAGAACTTACATATATATAAAAGAAAAATTTGCAGCCGTGAAATATGAACGATTTGTTTCCTCAAATTCCTTGACTATCATTATATCTTGCGTTCGCCACACTTGTTGATTATATTCAAAGAATCTTTGGCACTGATGATATTCTAAATTCACGCCTCCTCAGTAGACAAAATCCTTCTCCACCCTCCTTCCTGTGACGTTTCAGTCTAAACATTGTAAGTTATTTCGGTTCTTGATTATTCAAACAATAAAGACATAAATCATACATAAATTATTTATGCCCATTCATATCTTGGATATAATAATAGTCACACAGATGAAACAAATAAATTACTTACTTTGAATGAAATTTGTTATGATACAGAGAAGAAAGTTTTTACCGATTACTAACTAGTTTATCTCTCTTGGCCCCTTTTTTTTTACGCTAGCTTAATGGAAAGCTCAATGCACCAATACCTACTCTTTCTTTATTTGTGTTTTGTCTGTACTTAATCAGCGTAGAGAAATAATTAGTACTTTATATAAACTTCTTTATTGACAGTAAATCTTGTACGTCTATCAAGTACTAAATTAACAGCTAAGATTTAATATATTATTAAGATAAGAAAACCCTAAACTAAGTTTAATATGAGCTTATAAAAAATTTGGGCAACAACATCTGGTCATATTTCTTACAACTATATCCTGGAAGACGCTTTCAGAAGAACACCACCTAGCTTTGGAAAAGTCCTATTCTGAATGTAAGTGTAGCCAGACCTTACAGAGCGGAGAAACTTGAGAAAAACACAAGGTTAAAATACAAACATGTGATAAAAGAACGTAGAGCTCCTAGTGTTTTACAATAGTTGCAGTTTATATGATCGGGATTGAGATTCTTGTGGAATTAAAATGTACTTCATTAGTAGTTGTAAAAGTTTCCAAATTAATCTACATATTTCAACCTTATAAGTTACAATTTTGCCATACAATTTAGAGTCCTGATAACCATAAGATGAAGTCTTGGGATAAAGTTTTGAAGAATGTTTAGTATTTTGGCAAGTCCATCCAAAAGACGAAAGGAAATTTCTTTTGTAAAAATATTCTACTAATTTATAATTTTATTCCAAGACCTCAAAAAGAAAATGTTGGGTAGGAAATGTACTTCTTTTCTCTTTAATTTTTAAGAATTATTTGCAATATTAGTGAAAAGAAAATGCTTTGAAGGTGCACTGATGTCGGCTTTGTGTATATCTGTACTAATATGCAAGTAAGAAGGAAAAAAACTCCTCCACAAGAATTAAAGTAGGTTGCTTTCCTTTATTGTAGTGATCATTCCTTGTCATGGTTCTGCTATAACTTTATATCCCCAAAAAATTGACAGAAAGCATTAAAGAGAACATTCACACATCCACTAGGAGCCGTCTCTTTCTAGTTGTTAAAGACTTTCTATTAAATTGGGACCCAACAATAATAGAATGATTTGTAATTTGTAATTTTTTAAAATAAAAATAGTATAGTTTTTAACATGATAATGTGAAATTTTATTTGCATTAGTTCAAGTGCATTATATATAATTTAGTTAATAACATAAGTGATACAAACATTGAGATATTATAAAAATATATTATGAATGGCTATTAATTTAAAACTTGTCTAATTTGTTTATTAAAAGTTGCTATTGTGACCGCGAAAAGGATGTACAAGCACTAAGATTTTGCTTTTGCAAAAGTTAGGAGGCTTTGAACACAAGGATCCAATTGTTGTGCAACAATATTTAATTATCTAATTATTCAGGCAACTCTTGGCAACTAACTCACCTCATGAGCATCAGCCAGGGAGACCTGGAAGTCTTCTGGTGGAGGTTCACGACGATTCATAGTGCTATATTAGTCTTGAACATGCTTACAAAATGCTTGCTCCTGTATGCCATTTTAAGTTAGTTATAGTGGCTATGCAATTCTTAATAATTATGGGAGGGAACTGAAGCAGCTCATATTACATCATAACAATCAATGTCCATAGACATTGTAAGAGGTCATAATCCCGGTGCCTAAAATTATAGCATCAGCATAACTGACCTTGCTCAAGACAGAACATAAGTAACTGATTCCATGTATATAATAACTATACCTTACTTTTTAACTAGTTTTAAAGGTTTCATATACCGTTTGGCCTTAAGTTGCGTTGATCATATTGGCTGTCCTACATAAATAAAGGAATAATTTGATACTAGCTAATTGTTAATTTGTAACAATATATTAAAGAAAACTAAAAATTGCAGTTTTACATATCATATGAATTAAGTATTTTATTTTTAAACAATAAGATCACTGTACAATTTACTATCCATTACAATTTGATCAATCCCTAACATAAGACAAGTTTTGTTTTAGCTTTCATTTCTTCTATATATGGTGACTCGTGTTACATTTGATTTAAATCGGAATTTCTTATTTGTTTATACTAAATGACACCTAAAATTTCATTATATACAGTTACAAGCTAAGGCCTGAGGGACGGAACAACTTATGAAGTGTTTTACTCATGACTGATTTCATCAGTTCACAATCTTGAAAATTGTGGTCAATACTATACAGCATATATGTTTTATTTTAGCACGTATATATTGGTATATTGCTTTCTGAGTTCTAATCCTATATGAGTTAAATTGACAATGTGTGTAATGTTTACCGCAGCAAAGAAGCCTTATTTATAAGAATTTGCTGTCCAAAGCCAATTTCCCTAAATTTGGAGAAAAATATTTAAAGAGTAGTTCAAACTGCGTAATAGAACCGTTTTATAGTTTGGGTTCAAAATTTCAAACAATTTTATAGTCCTTTTAACATTTTTTTTTAAAAAATGAATGCCCAACAATTTTATAGTCCTTTTATTTTTTTTTAAAAATATGAATGCCCTATCAAACAGTTATTAATTATATAAAAATTTATCTATTTTTCATAAAATATGTCATTTTAAATAGTTATTGGCATTGAAACTTTGTAGATAGAGCGGTGTTCTTATCCCTCTAATATGATGTTAAACATCTATATATTTTTTAATATCTTGCTTGATTACAATGGAGGTCTGATTATACTATTTGTAAGATATTTTTGAGTATGCAATGAAATTAATCATCATTTGACGACTAAATTAATATGAAATAATACACTTTTTTTTCTTAAGCATTACAACAGAGGGTATAAACAAAATCAAGTCCAAAAGGCACTTGCGAAAGCGGCAGCAAAAGAAATACAGGCAATCAGACCAAATTCCCATGAAAGGGGTCAATAAATTTGGCCAATCTTTAAGGTAAATTCAAATATGGTAGCAATTAGAAATCAGAAACATTTAGATTTAACCCTACTCATGTTATACATACCTCTTTAACTTATATTTAAATATTTTAAATTTAGTTGATAAGGTTATTATATTGTGTAGCTTTGTTTTTTAACTAAAACGAATACCTATAGCACCAAGATTTCAATAAGAGAAATAAAAATTGTGTTATAATTGTTGTTGTGCATATTGTGTTTGTAACTATTAGACTTCAAGCAACATGTACAAGATCACCAAGAAAATTCAACAGATATCAAACTACTCAAATAATATAGAAGATTGAAAGATAAATTCAACACACAATTTTAACGAGAAAATCTTTCTAGTGTAGAGGAAAAATGTTAGTTTATGCCTTAAAGCCAATTGGTTAATTATAGTTTATCAATAAAATAATTTAAAGGCATTCTTTATCTTATCTGTACCAAGATGTATATAATAAATCCCATAAGATAAATATACATTGTAGATAAAATTATGACGAGATTATGATTTTTAGAGTCATATTCCATTTATTTATTATATCTACATTATTCTTAGGCATTGTTTTATTAAGATTGAACATTAATAGAATATAAAAAACTAGCACATATTATATTTTCCCTTATGAAAGAAGTAGTCGATCTCATAGACTAAAGTATAAAGATATTTACACAAATGTGTGAGTGCTTGTTAGAGAAAAAGTTTACGGAACATACTCTATATGAGAAATCCATTTGAAATATTACTTGTACGTATATGCAAATTCTCATTGTGATGACCGTATAAGTGATCCTTTAACTTAAGATCTCTAAAGTTATCTTGTATAGATATTTCTATGTTTTGATACTATTTATTACCTTTTCTAGTCAAAGATCACTCAATCGGTAGTCGTTGGATATAACATCAATTATATGGAAGTAGTTGAGTGATCAAGATAGGATTCATCACCCTAAAGTAATTAGAGAGAATATTTCATTGTTCTCAATTAGTATTAATTTGAAAATCTTTGACTAAGGTGGAATGACACTTTCTGAATAGTTTACAAATACCATTAATTTAATCTATAGCTATTAGTAGAAAACCAATATGATTGGACTCAAAATAGAGTAGACATAAATTTCATACTCTATGTCTAATTGGAAAATTATATGGTTGACTGATTGAATTATACAGAAAAATTATGCACAAAAAGGATGCAAAAATTGATCTATGAATATAAATTGTTTAATTAGAGAATTAAAGACAAATTAAAGGAGTTTAATTTATCTAATCCTCAATATGATTTAGGGTTATAATTTGCATCCATTGTAAACATATTTAGGAACCTAATGAGTCATATATAAAGAACGGGTTGAAGAGAGCAAAGACATTTTAATCAAGTTGAAGAGGAAAGACATTTTAATTGAAAAGTTTAAGAAACTTTATGATCAAATATGAAATATTTAATAAATAAGAATTAATATGAGATATTAGATCTTATTGGCATAACTAGTATTTAATTAGAACTATTACAATTCTAATTAAAGTTTAATTGAATTAGAATTTAATTTCAGTTAAATTACTACAAGTTTCAAAACATATTATAAACAGACTTAAGATCTAATGAAGCTAACACTCTTTGCCTAACCTTCCCTGCAACTATCGTAAAGTTCTCTCAATTTGTTTTGTAGATACTGTTAGAGGCCAGATATTTGTTTCTTGTTTTATTATTATGCGTTAATCATTTATTTTAGTTATCTTGGCTTTCAAGAAATCAAATGAAATTTTTTTTTATTATTTTGCTATGATTAGGATCAGATCCAACCTCAATTTTCCAACAAAAAATTCAAGACAAATGAATAAAAAAGATCCAATATATAACAATTAACAAGATACAAGCATTTAATGTCTCAGGTTATTAACTGTAACTCAAGAATACCGTACAAAATAGCTATTCCTAACCTCTTTTCTTTAGCTCCAAGATTAAGTACAAATTGATATATTTATACTAATACTACTCCTAAAGTAATAATAAAAATTGAATTATAAAACTCTTCTTTTGTCGAGTGCTTTTGTCTCATGCAACTTCTACATCTTAGCAAGCCTTTTAAATCTCAAAAGATAAGATTTTATAATGCACAAGATAGTCCACACAACTGATTGTGGTGACTAAGTCTGACTTTCAAGCCTCAAGATGATCGTGTGCTATGACCAAGTCTGATTTCAAGCCTCAAATCTCAATATCGTAGAGATACATGATTTCGGTCACTTACATGATCAATAGACATAATTATAGACAACTAACACTTTCGAAGCCTAGTTTTAGTGGAATTGGTATAGTAAATAAGTCTAAAATAGGATTGATCTCATTCTTATCCATGTGAATCTTCTTCAATTTCATCAGTTGCTCCTTAACTACATACAGAAACTAATGATACCTTAGATCAATATGTTTGGTATGAGAATTATACATATTTTTACAACTTGAATTGCCAAGGAATGGCTCCCACAAAAATTTGAACAAATAACTTGAGGTCAAATTTTTGTTATCAAGATCATCAGCCATGTTCACTGTACCCTTATAGAATTATATCACTAGCTCCAAAATACAAACATTAATCTTGAAGTGTCTTGCAAATACTTGAAGATCCACTTCATTACTTCCTAATGTACCTTTTCCTGGATTATATGAAAATATGCTCACTAACCTAACAATGTCTACAATATCTAGTCTAGTACACACCATGACATACAACAAGGAGCCAACAGTAGAGGAATATGGAATTGAAGATACATTATTGCTTAATATAAAGAATAAAATTTCTTGTACCACTAACTTTGTGCCTGTTTGAGCCCACAAAGAGTCTTGTTTAACATGCATACTAAATACTCTTTCCCTTTGAGTTTGAACTCTTACTGTTGCTCTATGTATATCTCCTTATTCATATCGCCTTATAAGAAGGCAATTTTCACATCTAGCTATTCTATTTTTAGATACAAACTCGTAAGTAGACCTAAGATAGTGCATATAGAGGTCATCTTGACTAGTAGTAGAAAAATATCATCAAAGTCGATACATGTTTTCTAATTGTATCCCTTTACCACTAGTCTCAGCTTACACTTCACTAGCTTGTCACCATCTTTCTTGATCTTGAACAACCATCTATTTTTCAATGCTTTTTTCTTTTAGGAAGCTTTACTAACTCGTAGGTCTCATTCTTCTTCTTCAAAAAAATCCATTCCCTTCTTGCATTGCCTTGAGTCAAGAGTCTTTGTCTTTAAGTGATACACTTCTTGGAAATTCTCTAACTCCCACTCAGTAGTGACTAAGAGATATTCTAAAGTAAGGTATCTTGTCAAAGGCTTCTTCTCTCTAGCTAACCTTTGAAGTTAGACATACTCCAACACCTGAGCAGGTTGCTCCCCCTGTTAATGATGCTCATAGGCCTCTTTTACATTATCCATAGGACGTGGCTCACACGACTCATCTCAATCAAATTGCACCTAATCATTACCTTCTCATTCCAACTCATATCCTTTATCTTTTTCACCAATTTGCTAATCAACATAAGTAGAAACAGGGATAGGATAAGCAGTACCGAAGGATAAATAAAAGTAGACTTGTCTTTTTTTATGAGATCTATACACGTCTTATGCTCATTGAAGACTATATCTTTGCTTCTGAAAACCTTTTACTTTTCAGGGTCAAATAGTCTAAGTATAGGTATGAACACTTTATTATACACTTTGATAGGATATAAGATAAGATCAATGAAATACGTAACTGAAAATATTATGATGATACGTAAACATTAGTAATCAAGGAGTTAGGATTCCTGGAGAATAACACATGTGTTATCATCCCTCCTAAGCTTATAATGGGATAAAATCATGAGCTTGTCTTGAAGTTGATGAAACATAGAAGAGGACAAGGCCTTGGTTATAACATTGGCAATTTGGTTAAATGAGGAGATGTGTCAAATAAAAAGTTCTTTGGAAGTGACCAACCATGAATAAAATGAATATCGATCTTGATGTGTTTTTTTGTAAGCTAAGAGACAAGATCTGCAGTAAGTTTATCACACTAAATAGTAGGGCATAAGTGAGCCAGGCTAAGTTCACTAAGAAGAGAAGTGAGTCAACATAGTTTAGTAATTGATAAGGAAATGCTTCTGTATTTGGCTTTAGTACTATATCTTGTAGGTTATTTTTTAACACACCATAAAATGAGATTAGGGTTAAGAACGATACAATAACTAGATATGAAACAACAACCATCAGGATAACTAGCCCAACTAACATCCCAATAGGGGTGAAGAGCTAGTGATGTGGATTTAGTGAAATGAATTCTATAAGTGGTTGTGGAGTAAAGATATCAAACAGTTCAATGAGTGTTAGTAAGATTGTAGAAACTGAAAGACTTTGTTCTGTTGGACCCCGAACCTTTCTATTAAATGAAAAATTATTGGTGATTAATTATGTGTAAAGAAATGAAGAATTCTTGGATTTGAAATGAAATATAAAAGGTGGTCTAGGTACAAATGGGTTATATGTGTTATGTTGGAAATCAAAAGCTGGAAAATGTATATGTTCATCAAGTATGCTTCAGTGTTTTAGTCATAACTTTTGATCTAGTTATCCAAATGAGATGATTCTTGATTTGGACTAAATTAAGGAGATAAGGCTACAAATTTTCTTATGAAATGAAGTTTTGATTTGGTCTCTAAGAATGTCAATTTTCAGATGGAAGTTGAGGACAAAATAATGTTTCAGTATAAGGATAGTCCCAACTGTTTAGTGTATAACTTTTGGGACAATGGAACTAAATTGAATGATGTTGATGTCATTGAAAAATTGAGACAATGATGAACATTTTTCTAGAAGGAAGTGTTACCAAGTTCCTTCAATTGCATGATTAGAAAAAGGTTATAGTTTTTGGAAGGAGTTAAGCATGATTTAATTGAATTTTGGGGTCTTAATGAAGTATTTTGTGGAATTAATTGGAATGTTAATAGGAGTTAATTAGCATGTTAATTTGATTAAGACAATATGACATGGATTAAATTGAATTAAGGTGGTAAGTGTTGGGCCCCGATTCGTAATAAGCATGGTTAAATTATTTTGAGGCATGTTTATATTATTTGGAGGGATTTAGTTTGGTAAGTGTAATCCGATTGAAATAAATTGAGGATTTTTAATCCGTAAGTCATGATTATGTAATGAAAGGATTTAGTGAA
>JANZLC010000202.1:43307451-43324993 GCA_026413385.1 Erythroxylum gracilipes
TGTGGGTTTGAGTTACTAAATAAAATCAATATCAGTGTGATGTTTGGTTTTGTTTGTTCTGTCTTGGGTGGCATCCACATATCCTCCCAGGGGGTATTTGGGTGTTATATATGTCCTTGAACATTATTTCTACTTCATTGTATAAGATTTCTCCATTGGCAACACATCAATGAGAAGTTGATGCTTCAGAGGCCTTGTCTCCACCCTTCCTGAATCGACATTCACTTTTAAAGTGTCCTCTCTTACCACAGTTGTAACACTTGAGATTTTTCTTACTTCTATATTTTGACCTTCTTTGTTTATGACTCTTAATGGAATCATGCTCTATTGACTAACATCTCGTCATCGATAAGGCTTCCACTTGATGTTAACTTGTCTACATTTCTTCCTTATTGATGCATTTGCTTTCTTCTTTAAAAACCGAAGTAGCAACATCATCAAATACCAAAGTATCTATGAGGATATTACTGGTTAAATTAATGATGAGCTAGTCATATGAATTTGGAAGACTTTAATGTAGAATCTCGCACGTTCAGTTGGATTTACATTATGTCCCAACTTTGAAAGTTGAGAGCATAAAGATGTTAGAGTATTGATATGTTGTATTACTGAAGTAGATTCAGACATTCGGAGTGTATAGAGTCTCCTCTTCAGAAAAATTTTGTTGTAAAGAGACTTAGCTTCATATAACTTCGTGAGATGATCTCATATCTCCTTGGTTGTTTTCTTTTCCTCTATACCTTGCAAAATATCATCTGATAGACTAAGATGCAAATCTGACATAGCTAAGGCATCTATTTGTTTCCATTTGACATCATCTGTGAAATCCGCCAGCCTAGCACTGATGGCCTCCAAGCAGTTATCTTTTACTAATACTGTCTTCATCTTCAATTTCCATAAAGAGAACTTTGTCTCGTCAAACTTTGTAATATTAAATTTGGTCGACATTGCTTCTATCACAAGAATTAACTCCACTCTCTCATATAAAAAAAATAGAAACCACCTCAAGTTACCTCCATTTAGTTGTAATAAGACTATAGTATACTAGGAAAGTTCCTAAGAAAGGCTAGAGGGGTCACAAATAGTCCACTTAAAACTCAGTCTCTTTAGAGAGAGCTTTTCCTAGACATGCACTCAATCACCTCAAATACCAGTGAAAAATGCCTAAGAAAATGACAACAAGAACTCAAAAATAAAACTACCCTTAACTGTAAGAACAAAAAAGAAAAAATTGTTTTCTGATGAGGAAGATCAGACTATGCTACAACCACATAGCATACTGCAGCAACCCTTGGGCTATGATGCCACTAATAGGAGATGGACTCTACCCGGATAGAACAAAACACCAATAAAAGAAATTGAGATTAAAAAGGGACACATAAGATTTAACATGGAAAACCCCTTAACGAATATGGGGAAAAACCACGAGCAAGAGTAGAAAACTTTCCACTATAGAAAACAAAGGTTACAAAAGGAAGATTACATAATTCATACCAAGAATTAATACACTAGGTTATGGGAAAAAGATTTTGGGATATTTAAAACCTTAAGCATATGGCTCCTTATATAGCCTTAATGGAGGCTATTATGTTATCTTTTTACCAATATGGGATCTAAGCCAACAGGATTTCTATTTCCTTTTGAGAATTTAACTTTGACAAACCCTGGCAGCCACATGCAAATCCCAATCATTACGACGTAGCTCTCGTAAGCCATAACTAATCTTTGCTAAGTCCAGAAATAAAAATAAATTAGGTAGCATACTTATTATTTCACCTAAGCCCAAAAATGAAGCCATGATAGAAGTCTTCTTATATTATACAATACGTCAAGTTGTTAAATGACCTTTTTTCCTTTTTTCTATAACTAATATCTATTACCTTTAGAATTTGGTGGAGAAAGCTAAATGTATCTTGAACTGATGTGGAAAAATAAAAGGATTGAATGATTTAATGATCTCCTTAATGAGTCTCGGAAATCAATTTGGTACATAATTTGGAAATAAAGAAAAAATTTGACAATTCAAATCTTAGAAAATATGCATACAATTTAAGTTGAAATATGAACAAATTAAAACTAAATACGATTTTCTCATAATTACTCATTATGAATTATATATGAAAATCTGAAAGGATGTAGCTTCACAAAAATTTGGTTCTATGGCAATTGCTTTGAACTGTATCTGTTAGTTACTTAATATAAAGCAATTATACTAGCAGTTGTTAATTTTTCAGCATAAATGAAAACAGAAAAATTAAGCACGAAATAAACAAATCAACATCCGAGATTTGATAACACAGTTCAATACACCTTGGCTTAGTTTACGGGACCCTCACCCAGTTTAATCACTTTCATCAAAGAACATTAGTTTTATACAAAACTTTACTGAGCCGACACCACTCAACCCTTGACATTATCCACTCATTCTCACATCCCGTGAAAGTATTTCACTGCCAATAACATGACTACCTCATGCTAACCTTAACGAAGGATTTTTACAACAATGTTTAATAATAAAGATGATAATTGAATAACTCTAAGTGATTGAAATAATAAACACATAAACAATGACAACAAATGAGATAGAAAGCAACTCCCCTAAATATGCAGCTTCATCAATGAAAGTATGAGAAGTTTTCCACCAAGAAATCTGTTATGAAACTTCGATATTGTCACTGAAACATCCCACGCATAGTAGCTACGAAAACTCAACAAACAAACAAATGTTTCATCACTGAAACGTCATAAACAAAAGAGTTGCAACTATCATCTAAAGAACTTTCAAATATCTAAAGAAACAATAATAGAATCAATAATCCTAAGCCAAAAAATTATCCAACTATCATCAAAGTTTCTCCCATTTGGGATAAAAAGATGCAAAAAAGAATAATGTCATCAATGCCATCAATATCAGGGAATAAGGAGGCATAAAAATCAGTAGTAGATGCAACAAAAGAATCATAAGCATGCAGTGTAGTGGTAGAAGGCCAAAATGACAATTTACCACCATTTAAAATACTAGCCAACATATTCTTACTCACATTAAAGCTATTTCCATGCGACTGAATAGAATTAGAAACCCCAAAATTGTATTCAACGAATCAGAATCAAATTTAATGAATCTCCTCCTTACATAAACCATATGAAAGCATATTATCCAAACTCATACAACCCACAATATAGAGAGAAACTAGAATAAAACTTGAAATACTCAAATCATAGAGAACTCGAATCTTCCAATAGGTCTCCAATCAAGCATCAACATTTTCTCAACATAACTCCGTAAATAAAATCCAAAAGCACAACTCGTAAATAATCAAGAAGAACTTCATTTTTACATCAAATAGATTATTCTACAAGTAAAGAAAAATTCAAACACACACTAATCAACTGAACCTTAGAAAACCCATGAATAAAAACTCAAAAAGCCTAGACAATAACTCCTTCGAACCCCCTTTTTTTGTTTTCTTTTTAAAAAATCAATATACTTCAAAAATGTAAAGCACTACCCCCCGAAGAAATTCAAACCTAACCTTATTCCTTGTCACATCATCTCTGCCATCAACTATTTGGTTGGTTTCTTCCTCCGAAGCAACCAACTGGTCCTCTGTCTTAACAATTTCTTTTCTAGCGGCAACTAACTGTGGATCTGGATAGTTTTTGGTATTAACTCCTTTGTGTGTTTGTTTTGATATGTGAGACTGCAACATGTAGCAATTATCCGCCAATCTTCTGCCACTTACTAAGCACTCTCCTTGTTCATTCAACACCTTGCATCCATCATTAGTAAATTTAACTAACAACCCATCATCACCAAGTTGACTAATACTTACCAAGTTAGTTTTTAAACCATCAATGTGAAGCACATTTTTTTACGTGTGGCAGTCCATCAACGCAAAGAGTCCCTCTTCCAATAACTTGGCCATCCATACAACTTTGATAATCCATCAAATGTCTTCTTTCACTTGTAATATGACATGAACACCCACTATCAAAATACCAACCATTATGAGAAGCAGCCCTCATGGATTTAAAAACTACAAGTGCTTATAACTGACTTTTTCTAACCCAAGTATGCTTTGGTAACATGGGTTGCTACAGAAAATTCATTGCAAAATGTCTAGACTTTCGATTTTGAGCCCTCTGAAATATCATTTATAACAACTTATAACAATTTGGCCTTATATGCCCGTTCTCCTACAAAAGTGACTAGTAGATATAAATTTTTGCTTCCTTCTTAAAGTTTCTCCTTGGACAAATCTGGCCACACCATTTTTCTCATCATTTAACTTATAACATTCACCTTTATAGCCAATACCTTGAAGGTCTCCTTTAACCTCACCAACTTCTAGCAACTTTTCTAACTTTTCTGTACCACCATTTAACATTCTTATCCTTTTTTCCACACTGACCAGCATTAACTTTGCTTTATTTAGCTCATCTATTGTAGATAACAACTTCTTCTATAAATCATGAATGATGTTCTTCATGGTAGAGTTTTCCTTCTTTAGCTTCTCATTCTTCTTGTATGTTTGGACCCATTTAGCATATATTAACTCATAAGCTTTGCAAATATCCTCCCTTTTGTAATTCGAATCACTATCATCACTATCATAATCTAAACTGAAACTATGGACTAATTCATCTACGTTTTTCTGAAATTTTGGATCAATTCATCTGCGCCTTTTTGGAATTTTGGACTAATTCATCTTTGTTTTTCCCATCAATTTCTTCTCTGATTGTTGTTAAGCAAGCAACTGGGCTTCTATTGTATAAAGCAACTAGCACAACATGATTACTCACAAATTCCTCTTCACTAGCATATTAACTTTCAGAATCATTTTCACTTTAAGTAATCGTATAAGACTTCCATTTTCTTTTCTTTAAAATGTTAGCACATTCCGCTTGCACATGTTCAAAGTCTTGACATTCATGACATTGAATTTTCTTCACCTTTCTTTCACCCTTTTGAGTTTTAGATTATTGTTTGAAATTAGTATTTGATGAGCTCCCACCATTATACCTAAACTCGAGCCTATCTTTCCTCAACTTCTTTAACCATTTGCTAAAATTTCTTGTCAATGACACCATATCCTCATTCTCATTGGATTCATCTTCTAAGTCATTCATGACTTTTCCAACCTCAGCTTGCAATGTCAATCCTTTATTCTTCTCTCACTTATCTCTCAACAAATTCATCTCAAAGTTGGTAAAAATCCCAATTACCTTATCCAAAGATAATTCATTGATATCATAGGCTTCTTCGATGCCTGCAATTTTTGATATAAATCCCAGAGGCAATGATCTCAATATCTTCTTGATAAGTTTTAGATTTGAATATTTTTCCCAAGTTGATGTGCTTATTTTGCAATATCATGCAGTCTCTCATTGAAGTGTCCAATAGTTTCGCTTTCATCCATTTTCAACTCTTTAAATCTAACGACCAACATCTGAAGGTTCGAAGCTATCACAGATTTTGATCCCTTATGTCTTGTTTGCAAAGTGTCACATGCTTCTTTTGTCGAATCACAAGCTTATATCATAGCAAAGCGAGCTTCATCAACTGCGCTATGTATGGCTTGAGAATTTCCAAGTGATCCCTCTTCTTCAGCCCTTGTCCATTCAGATGGATCTTTAAGTACTGCTTCTCTCTTTTCATCAATCGTTACTGGATGTGTCCAACATTTTAAAACTGAATTTTATACTTTTATTCCTTGGGGAGTATTAGGACATGAGATACGATGAGTAATACCATGAGAATTAAGATAATTGCAAAGGCACGTTATAGAGCTCCATCATATTGAAAAGCTTTAATGGTAGTAGAGAAAAGGTTTTGATTGGTATCTTTAAAATTTTGGAAGTGGTGTAAGGCATGATATTTTTGAGCAAGGGGAAAATCCATATAAAATGACTAAAGTAATAAAAAGATAACAAAATATTGATAACTAGAAAGTAAAAGTGATGGGAAAGATCCCCAAATATCATAATGACAAATTGTAAAGGTTATGTAAAGAGACGAGAAGATAAGAGAAACGAAAGACGACTACTCTTTTCTTAAAGATAAGAAGTACATGGTAGCAGAAAATTTAATTTAGTAGATAAAAAACTGGACAAATGGACATGAATGGCCTAAAAGCTAGTGCTATAAATCAAGTGAACTAGAAGAGACTACAAAGGCGACAGGATTACTAAAGTGCAGAGGAAATTTTATTGGATAGAGATTTTATAGAAGGGTCCCATAAGAAGCGATGTCTTGGTGTGGAGGTCGTTCATAATATAACCAAAAAGGTTAAATTCATTAAGATAGGAATTATCAGTAACAAATTTTGCAATAGAAAGTAAATTAATAGTAAGACGAGGAATGATTAAATATTAGGAAGTTGAAGTAGACGATGGCAAATAGAAAAGGTATCTTTACCCACTAAGGAAATAATAATAGTTTGTTCATTACTAACAATCACTTGATTCGAACCATTATACTGTGCAATTGAGTCCACAAAATTAGGGTCCAGAGTAATGTGAGTAGTAGCTCTGACATCAAGTAACCACTTAGTGATGTTGCTAGAAGTGAATTGAGAATTATTCGGATAAGGTTGTAAATTTAGGGCATAAAAGGTTGTGGTGAGGTTGTTGAAATTAAACGGGAGCTTAAGCCTCTGTTCAGGTGGAGCTTAAGCCTCTGTTCGTGAATCAACAGTTTCACTCAAAGCTCAGAAAATGAAATGGTGGATTCTCGGTACTCCATAGCTGAAATGAATGATTCATACTCAATCGGAAGTCCATCAAGCGTGAAGAGAATGATATCATCTTTGGGTGTGGGGTTTATAATCACAGCGAGTTCATCAGTTGTTATGGAGACAAGAGTCAAGTAATCAGTAATGGTAGCTGTCCCTTTCTTGATACTGTGGAGTTTTCAACGAAGCAGGGAACGCTGAGATGAGGACTACTACATAAAGTGGCGTTCAAGAGTCACCCATAAATCACGAGTAGTAGGTGAGGCGATCAATGGAGCTGGTGAGAGATGCAGTGAGGAAGCAATATACCAACCGATCTAACCTCTACCACTTGAGGAACTCGGAAGAATGTGGAACTGAGTCTTTAGCTGAAGGTGGTAAGAGTGTCCCGTTAACATAACCATGGAGGTCTGATGCAATCAAGACGGCTTAGACTTGATATCTCCAAACAAGTGAGTTGTAAGAAAGTTTGTAATTTAATTGAATGGTAAAATTGGAGAAACATATTTTGTCATAGTTGAAATCGAAGTTGTTGAATATGGAATTTGATGATGCAAGTTTGTGGTTTGATTTTCTGTATTACTTAAATTTCTGTATCATGTTCAAAATTCTTGTTTCTCTGCACCTTCGATAAGGGGGGAGAATAAAGATTTCGCTTGATTCCTAATGAACGTGATAAACCATATTCTAACTAATTAGATAACTCAAGCACTTCGGGCAAACAGAAGCAAATTTGAAGAGACATGGCTATTTGTCGAGAAAAATCAGTGCTTAGGACCTGTTAAGAGTAATCTTATGTACTAGTCTTTAATTCTAACTTCTAACAGTTAACCAATTGATATGATTGTATAAATAGATTGCATATAATCAGGGATCTCATTCTTATATAGTTATGTTAATTGTATATAAATACCTCTTTGTATATTTGATACACCGAAATACACGATTTCCTTCTACGTTCTTTTTCTGCTTTTTATTTCTTTATGGTATTAGAACTTCTTTTATAAAAAAAAAAGAGTCAAATTTTCAAAAATTTTCTTTCAAAATTTCTCTTGTAACCTTCTATCTTCATATTCATTTTGTCATATATCAAATTGTTCCTCTACTTAAATAGATCACAAACGTATCTTTTTACTTGACATTTTTCTTGTAGGTTTTTCCAATAGCCCATCCAACTTGACTCCATTTACAGATGCTCCCACTACATCTTGGCTAACTATGGATCCACCAAATCTTCCAAATGACCAGCCCTTATCAAAACCTATCCCTCCGCCACCAATGCTTCATCATACTAATCATGTAGTCATGTAGTCAACCTTATGTCTATCTTCATGATTTCTATATTTATTTCACTATTGATTTATATATGACTTGCAACTATTGTGAAGCTAATTCTAACCCTTTTATGGTAGCAAGTAATGACAAAAGAACTGTAGGCATTTATACGTACGAATACTTGAGACTTGGTTGACTTACTCACAGATAAGTCAATAGTTGGTCGCAAATAGATCTATAAAATCAAAAGTCGAGTGGATGAATCAATAGACGATACAGATCTTTGCTTTTGTAGCCAAATTGACCGTAGTTCAAAATCTCATTATTGTTTCTATTAGTTAAAGATGACATTTATTTCAAATAGATGTCAAGAATGTCTTTCTTAATGGAGATCTCTTAGAAGAAGTATATATGCAATCTCCTTTGGAATATATCATCCTCCCAATAAGTTTTGTTATCTTTGCAAAGCCTTGTATGGATTAAAACAAACTCTACGAGCCTAGTTTGCAAAATTTAGTTCTTCTATTGTACATCTTAGTTTATAATCCAGCGCTTATGATCGTACCTTGCTTCTTCACAAAATATATTAAGGATTGTACTCTTCTCATTCTTTATGTGGATGATATGATAATAACTAGTGATGACACACAAGGTATCTCTACTTTTAAATCATTTATTCATCAATAATTTGAGATGAAAGATTTGGGTACCTTAAGCTATTTTTTGGGTTATGGTAACCTCTAATGAATCTAGATACAATCTATTAAAAGCAAAGTACGCTACTGATGTTATATCTCAAGCTGGCATCACTAATACAAAGACAACTAGCACTCCACTTGACTCCAATGAGTTCATTTCTATCTATGATGGGAATAAACTTTGTGGTGGTACTCATTATCATCAATTAGTAGACATCCTTATCTATCTTTACTATCTCATGACCAGATATTGTTCGTATTGTTCACATCGTAAGTCAATTCATGTATGTACCTTGTACTACTCACTTCTTTGCTATTCTTCATATATTGAGGCATATCCAAGTTACTCTACCTTCTTTTTCACTACTCTTCCCGATTGGAGCTACAAGCCCATTTTGGTATTGATTGGGTTCAGACCCAATAAACCGTCAATTTATCACTGATTACTATTTCTTTCTAGGAATATCTTTCATTTATTGGCATAGCAAAAATTAAACAATTGTCTCTCAATCCAGTATAGAAGCCGAATATATAGCTTTTGTTGATACTACCTCTGAACTACTTTAGTCATGATGGCTACTTCAAGATATAGGTGTATCTTTCTTGGCCAGATTTCCTCTTTATAGTGATAATCGTAGTGCCATACAAATTGCTCATTATAATATCTTTCATGAATGAACTAATTACATTGAAATAGATTGTCATTTTGTTTGATATCATGTTCTTTAAAGCACCATACAACTTGTTCCAATATCATTAGTCTTAGAATGTATATATTTACTCATCCACCTCAACGCTTTGCAGATTTCATTTTCAAACTTAAATTTTCATTTTCTATAACATCTTGAGCAAAGTTTTAAAAACTGGACTAGACCAATAGAAAATATTTTGAATCGGCCAATTGTTTGATTCGGTTTTATTTAATAACTTTTATATATAAAAATCGGTCGGTTTATTCCTGAACTGGCCAGTTTATCTAAGAACTAGTTGAAATCGATTTTGTTGTATATAATTTCAAAAATCAAGAAAAACCACTCTCAGGTTTTCACTTCACTTCATTTTCTAAGTACTTCTCCTCACTTCATTTTCTCCTTCAATATTCTTTTATCTTAGGTTATAAACACTAGCGATTTTTTTGTTTTATCTCAAGAAACTTTTATTAATGGCTACACCCATTTCTATTTTCTCCAAAAACCTATTAAAATTGAATCATTTCATCAACCTAGATCCATAAATGATAATACCCGAGGAAGAAAACCCATCAAATGCCCACCTCCCAAGAAACATCCTCCCCAAAGAGACATGGGTGTGGCTCAACTCGAGCGTTCAAGACTACAAGAAGCGAAGAAAAATACATGTTCTACTATAGTTCAACTTTGTTTAGTATTCAAGTTTCAAATATATGAAGAGATAAAGATAAGATGAGGCAACTTCATCTACAAGACAAGTTCTTAAATTAGGGAAAAATTAGAAGAAAAGAAAATAAATGAAGCATAGGAGGACAAAAGTGGGGCCTTGGGGCTTGTGTGTGGTGCTAGCGTGATAAAGATTAAACATTAAAAAAATAAAGTGCAATAGATATGCGGACTAGCTCGTTAAACACGCAGTTCATCGAATGTTGGTGTTACTTTTTTTGCTTTCACATCTATAAAGTGCCAACGTATCTTATTAGAAGATTAGTCCCGACTAATTTTGTCGTCTTTGTTGTTCGTTCCTTTAAATCAAAAACAAAAAAAAAAAACAAAAGAGTGATGAAAGAAGATGAAGTGAGTTTGGGAAGACCGGAGAAGAGTGAAAGAGAATAGTAGTTTACTTTTTAAATTTTGTCTATACACGTGTACCTTTAATTTTTTTTGAATGGACGTGTACCTTTAATTAATTGCTTAGAACTTACAAGAATTTATAATAACAATTATGTTTTCTTTTTAGTCTTGACAACATAATTTTTTATTTCAATAAAATTAATTAAATTTAATTATTAAAATTTAAAATTTAAAATAAAGTTTAATATTTTATTTTTCAAAATAATAATAAGTATTTTTTAAGTTCGTGACAATATAAATGTTTTATTTTATTAAGAGAACCAAAATTATATTATTTTAATTAATTAAATTAAATCATTAAAATTAAAATTTGGATCAAGTTTAATATTTTATTTTTCAAAATAATAACAAGTGTATTTTATTTTTAGTATATGACGAAATGAATGATTTATTTCATTAATCAAACAAAATTATATTATTTTAATTGATTAAATTAAATCATTAGAAATTAAGATTTGAGATCAAGTTTAATATTTTATTAATTAAATAAAATAATATTACTTTAATCAATCATACTAAAGTCTCTTCCTTAATGATAAAGGTATTGCTAATTTCTAATTATTCTTGATTATCTTTAATTGGCTTTTTAAGGAACACAATATTAAATTACACTTTTTTAATTAAAATAATAATATTTTAACTTATTTTTATAATTTTACTTTTTATTTATTATATACCAATTTTATAACAGTTTGATACGGATTAAACTTTTAAATCTTAAACTTTTTTCTTGGATTGATTTGAATTTCGTGCGGTTTTTAAAATATTGATCTCAAAAAGTTTGACAAAGGTGTTAAGATTAGTCTTATGTAATCTTATCCTTGATCTTAGTCTTTGATTTTAGCACCTAATAGTCAACCAATTGATATGATTGTGTAAATAGATAGCGTAAATTTAGGGATCTGATCCTTATTTAGTTGGGTTAATTCACTTAATTGTATGTATTCTTTGCACACTTGATAGACACACTGAAATACACAATTTTCTTCAACATTCTCTCTCCCCTGTCTATTTTTTCAGGACCATGGATAACCTGTGAGAAAAGGAGGAGAAGCCTACCGACCACTTGTTCCACCCAAATTTACAGTTTGGTGTCTATGTCATATTCCGCTTCCATAGTTCGCATGATGAACTTACCCCTATCTTTTTCAGACGTCGCGTTCACATTTCTTACCAACAAAACTATCAGCTATACATGCTTCTTCTTTGCTTCTCTAAATCCATGTTCGTTTTTTTATTTAACATATATATATATATATGGTGTCGACAACAACATTACCATCACGTTCCAAAATTCCTACTTGAGAACAATGCTTATTTTTTAATGGGAGAGGTTAACATTATATATAACGATATACTAAAAAAAAATTAAAGGCCTCTTGTACCAACATTAACTGGGTTTAAAGATTAATAAATCTCCATAACTATCACATTCAAGATGTACATAATATGTAATACTAATTATGATAAAGCAAGAGACGCATGCGACATAATATGTAATTACTTTTGTATAATAACCCACGGACTGACCAATAGGAAAACTGGATTTGCATAACTTGATATTACCGGTGCTTATTTTATTTTGATAAGAAAAAAAATGTTAAATTATGCAAAAGAAAGTGAGGTGCACTGAGTAGAAAACTTCCAGCATCTTTCCTGAGATTATTGTCGTCTGTACACGGCTCAAATTGTCAAAGATGTCAACTGAACTGGACCAATGAAAAGGACGTAAGTTTTGTCCATTGTTCTGTAGAACACATTGTACTAAAACCCCAAGGCCCTGGTGTCGAGTACTGTGGGCCACCTTGTGCACTATAAAAGGCCTCGAGACCCTTTAAGATTTGCACCACCAAAACAGCAGTAATCGAATCAACAAAATGTCTCTCAAACACTTGACTTTAGTCTTCTTGTTCCTAATTGGGACAATGATTCTCTCAACTCCCCTATCTTTTGCTGATCTTGATCAAAAGCCTCGTAGAGGTTACCCAGGAAGACCACCACCAGAACACCGAGGAGGCAAACCACCTCATGAACTTGAAGGAGAGAAACCACCATCAGAACTCGAGGGACATGGTCACCCACATGAACCTCCAAAGCATAAACCACCACCAAAACATAAGCCCCCTCATGATCGCCACCTTTTGGCAGAAGATTTAGAAGGTTACCATCGACCTCCACGGGGCAAGAAGCATCCACCAAAACAGCTTTTGGCAGAGGATTTAGAAGGTTACCATCGACCTCCAAGCAAGAAGCGGCCTCCTCATGATCGCCACCTTTCGGAAGAGGACTTGGAAGGCTACCATGGAACTCCTAAGGGCAAGGGAAGGAAGCCTCCACCAAAACATGGACCTCCTCATGGCCACCTCTTGTCTGAGGATGTAGAGGATGTCGATCAATCCCCTCATCGACCACCCTATAAGCCTCCACACCAACCTCCCCACAGGCCTCCGACAGCTAACTGAGTCATCATCCCATATATGACTGGGTTAGTTAAAATGCGTATGATGTATACTTAAAATAAGAGCTGCATCTTGATAGTGTTATGCTCTCCCATATGTCTGAGCGTTATCTTGTTGGAAAATAAACGCAAGATCTTATCTAAGCCCAGGGACTGAGTTTAAAAATTTCCACAGAATGCTTGCGTCTATGCTTGTGTTGGTAGACCTTGTACTTGGTTTGGCTAGTTATAGCTTATGGAAGTAGATGGATGTTCGTTATCCAGAGACTCTTCTGTTTCCGTTTTGAGAATTTAAGTTCTACAAACTCTGGCAGCCGCATGCAAATCCCAATTATTACGACTAACTCTCATAAGGCATATATAACTGATCTTAGCTGAGTCCAAATATAAAAATAAATATTATTAGTCATAGTTATTATGTTACCTGAAACCAAAACCGAAGCCGTGATCGAAGTATCCTTTTATTAAATAAAAATTATTTTATAAAAAAATATTTTATTATTTATGATATTAATAATTAGTATATTCACTAATCAACTCCCGATAACCAACTTTTTTTCTTCTTTTAGTTTATTCAGACATGGTGCCTAAGTTTGTTGCCAACCACATTCTAGTTCCTATCTCCGAAAAGCCAGATATTGGGAAAACATATTATCGAATAAAAACAATTTGTGATATTGTGATAATACTAATATTCTCAACGCTTATACTCAAAAAGTAGAAAACTGAATGACCGGCTCTTCCTGACTTAAAAGTTATCCGAGCTTCGTGTGGTCTATCATCGATATATCAAGCAGAGTGACTTAAACTTTATTTGTAGGGCATTTCACTTGGAAAATATTTTTTTATTTTCGTTTCCCGAAGAGCTTTGAAGTAGAGATTGGTGAGTGTTTACCCAAAGGTTTAAGCATTTTCAAAATAAATCAAGAAACTGGAAAAAAATAATAATAAGAGACGTTAAGTGGCATTCTTATAAAAGCCGCACAGGTTCATGCCAAACAAGTTTGAAGAATAAAGTGATAGGTTGCCATTTCATTTCAGAAAAGTATTCACCTGCTAGAAAGAATGTACATAGTGGGAAAAATAAAATGCTTAGAAGCCTCAGGTATAAATAAACTTAAAGTTGTAAACTGAATTGTGGTGACATATCATAGCAATTACAATTACGGTAACAGCTTAGTATTGCAATTTGCTAGCCTCCTTTGTTTACGGTAATACAAACTGATATTCTTTGATCTCAACATAGGCATAGCATTGGTAAACTACGCCTTGAATAGTGTTTTGCCAAGCTTCTGTTACGTAGATGATTAGATAGTGAGAGCCTTGAATACATAATTTGTCGAGATAAGTTCTACGTAATTAGATCACCATGTTGATTTTTTGGGTTGTGAAACAAGAGGCGCGGAGAAACAACTTGGCTTTTTCAATGTGCTAATCCTATTCGGTTATTCCTACCAACTAAAGAGTATTACAAGAACGAAAATTGTTAAAACACTACTATAAAATGTACAAGTGGTTAAATGGCCTTTTTTTTCTATAGCAAATATCTACTACCTTTAGAATTCGATGGAAAAAGCCAATTGTAGCTTGACTGATGTGGAAAAATAAAAGGAATGAATGATTGAGTGATTGAATGATTGAGTGATCTCTTTGATGACTCTCGGAAATTAATTTGATAAATAATTTATGGCGTCAGCAACAAAGAATTATTAAATCCGTGTATCAAAAGAGCATATTCGGGTTGCTAACTCTATTTGTTTCAACTCTGTCAATCTAAAACAAACGAACTTTATCTCTTAGACTTTTTGACTTTAGATTACTTGTTGTTCCCACCTGAATGGTTGTTGTCAAAATTTTTAAACTCAAAGTGGATGAGTCCTACTGCGAAACTAATCTTTCTCTTCTAGTTTACGGTTGTAAACTCGAGATATTTATCTAGCGGATAGAGATAAGAATAGATGCGTGTTGAAATGGTAATCAGTATCAGTTACCCTTTCAACAATTCACACTGGGCAGTCAATTACCTTCGTATCTAATATCTATTGTTGTATAATAATTAATGTTTAGGGGAACTCTTCGGATAGCGACTGGTGCGAGAAAAAGAGTTTATAGATTTAATTAACAATGGCTAGATGCAATCCAGTTTGATAAGTATTGTTTTAGTGTTTTGATTAAGTTTATAAGGATTTTTTCAGATTTTAATTAAGTAATAAATTAGTGAAATCTTATCGTAAGAATAAATTTGTATACTGGTAAATATTCTAACTATTAAGAAGTGTAATTTAAATCATATTTAAAAATTATATATTCTTGAAAAATTTTGCTCGTATATAATCTCAAGAACCTTGAGAAGAATTTCAGAGAATTTTCAACTTAGATAATGAATAAAAACTAATTTTCGTAAATTATGAAACTAGGAAATGATTTGATGGGAGACTAGGCATAGAATAAGAATTGATTATGGTCCCTCAATTCGCGGCTGCCTTTTGGAATTATCTCCACATGAATAATTTAATGTCTAGCGTGGAATATTGAATTTATAGTTAAAGCAGCTTTTTCTAAAGCGCCAACTAAGAAATTAGAGAATATAGTCGTAGACTTTTTATAAAGTTATTAGCGATTAGGTTGGCCTTAGATTAGGGATAGTAACGAGTTGATTTAAAATATTTTTAATATTGAATGCGTAAAATAATATTTTTACACATCGTCTAATATGATAAAAGTGTCCTATGAATGATTATTAAGTTAAATCTTATCTAATTTGTTTATTAAAAATTGTCACTCTGATCGTGAAAAGGATGTAAGCACTAAGGTTTTGCTTTTGCAAAAGTTAGGAGGGTTTGAACACAAGTATGCAATAGTTGTGCAACAATATTTAATGTATAATATATCTAATCATTCAAGCAACTCTTGGCAACTATCAGCTCAGGGCATGGACGTCTTCTAGTGGAGGTTCACGACGATTTATGAAGTGTTATATTAATCTTAAACATGCTTACAAAATGTTTGTTCCTGTTTATGAAGTGTTATATTAATCTTGAACATGCTTACAAAATGTTTGTTTTTAAGTTAGTTATAGTGACTATGCAAATCCTAATAATTATGGGAGGCAACTGAAGCAACCCATATTAAGTCATAGCAATCAGTGTCTATAGACATTATATGAGGTCACAATCCCATTAAATTATATCATAAGCATAACCAGTGACAGCGTCAGAAATTTAAAATAAGAGGATTTAAATATTTAAGTTTTTAAATTTTAGGGAGTTCATTGTACCACTGAACTCTAAATAATTTTGTCATTGTATATATATATATTAATTAATTAAAATTAAAATATTTAATTTCTATAAATTTTGAAGGTCCAGTGAGCTCCGAGCATAACTGATCTTGCTCAATACAGAACATAAGTAATACTGATTCCATGTATATAACAATATTAATTGAATGAGATAGTTATCTCTACCTTACTTTATAGCTCGGATTTAAGGTTTGCTATACCACTTGGCATTAAGTTTTGTGGATCATTGTGGCTATCCTGCATAAATAAAGGAATAATTTGATCATAGCTAATCATTCATTTGTAACAATATATAATTTGAAACATTAAGATCAGTATATCATGTAATTATCATTACAATTTGATTAATCAATCCCAAACAGAAGATGAATTCATTTCTTCCATATGTGATGAATCGTATGAGGATACTTGATTTAAATGGGACTTTCTCATTTGTTTTCACTAAATGACACCTAAATTTCATTATATACAGTTACAAGCTCAGGGAGGAATAACATATATTTATGAAGTGTTTTTACTCATGATTGACTTCATCAGTTTGCACGTTGGAAATCGAAGAAGTCATTGAAAAGCTTAATAGTGGGTAGGAGACTAGCATGGATGGCGTCTTCAGTTTGCTATTTCATGGACAACTTAGTAACGAGGATGAAACTTTGGTTGGGTTGGCTATGCTAGACCTAAGCTTAGGATCACGCGTCAGGCTCAGGCTCAAGATCACGCGTCCGCAGCCTATTCGCAGGTAGTAACCTTCCATGCATACGTAAAGATCATACGTAAAGACCTAAACCTAGCAGCTATTCCATATATAAGGTACTACCTTGTCATGATACAGGTACGATATTAGAACCCTACTTTTCTCTACTTTCAGCCATCAAAACCTTCACCGAAAACTGATTTGAGCGTCAGAGAGGTTTGTCGGGAAACAACCCTCGGTGTGCTTTTCGTTGTTTTGCAGGTACTCTGTTTCTACAGCTACTCAGATTCATGGATCTAAACAACGGTGTCCAGTCCCATCAAGATCAGACCGAACCAAGCTTAAATCATAGTTATTTTATCTTAATTAGAAACACATTTCTAATATTATAGAACCAATCAAATTAAGTTTAAAATTGGAAATTTATTTCTAATTCTCATTATATTAATAATGTCAAGCTATTTAATTTATTATTTAATTATAAAATTATTTATAATTATTAGATATAATGTTTAATTGGAAACTCATTTCTAATTATTATTCAACTTATGAACTTACC
>JANZLC010000202.1:43372929-43393916 GCA_026413385.1 Erythroxylum gracilipes
CGATCCTATGGAATAATTCTAGGAAAGCAAATTAAATTTAATTCAAAAGAGAATTGAGAACAGAGGAAGGTCATTTAATTTAAATCATTGACTCACATGAAAAGTATTCATAGATGACCATCGTCTCTTTAGTAGAGAACTTGAATACAGTCATGACTCAAGAAATTAAATGAGATCAAAGGAAAAATGCAAATGCGATATATGACCTAGGGTATAGCATACAATGTCTACTCAAGGACTCATAAGTCCCAGGATCAATTTGTTAAATCGAGATGTCATATACTCCTAACAGATATATGACATCTATGCTCTCGTCGTATGCTACCAGTTATTGAACAAGTATGAGTACTGTAGAGTTTTGTTAAACCCATCATGTGTGAGTGGGAGATGATGACTTACAGACACCCATGATGGGTATAATAGTCATCATTCTTGAATAACTACTAAAGGTAGTTTATATAAAGAAATATATGAAGGCAACGTTTGAGAAATAAAACTCGATCTCTGAGTGTATTTGTTTCATGCACGGTTTTTTTTAATCTTCTCTAAAAGTTTACAAATAAGGAGAAGGAGATTTCTGCAGTAGAAATAGTAAACAGAAAATGCTTTAACCGGTGGAACTACAACAATCAACCAAGTATGTGTTTTTTTGTTTTTTATGCATATAAAATCGATCATGTGTTTAACATAATCTTTGTGACTATGTTTCGATTTGTTAATCTTTAACAGTGTGTATCAGCAACACTAACATCCTTTGCAATGGATGATTATAATCTTGGAAAAGAATTCTTTTGAGAATTTCAATTTCAAGCTAAGGGTTAGACCAAAAAGGTTTTGGCTCATGTTACATTACATAGGATCCAACTAAAAACTAGTAAATTGATCAATTAATTAGAGATGGGATCTTTCTTGACCTCCATTGCTCCATGCAATTCTTGAGTTGATTAGAGCTGTTATTTGCAGAGATTGTACTAAGATGTCTAGATGTATTCATTCTCCCCAAATTTAAGGCACAAAAAACTTCTCAAAGTGAGTTTGGTTCTATAACATATATCCACTACCATTGTAAACGAAATCTTCAATTCCTAGTTTTACATCAAATTGTCTTTAAGTAGAGATTTTTTTATATATAAAAGTATTCTTAAGTTGAAATATTTTCAAACAACCTTATTCATTTTTGTGGCAACCATTAGTAGCCCCTAAATGAACTTTTTCCTCTTTTTTAAGACAATTGCCTAATAGTTTATGATAAGGCATATAAATTCATGACCGGATTTGAGACATTCACTAGTATGTGATTAAGTCTTATGTAACATTTCTCTCTTTTCTATTTGGGCAGAATGTGAGATTGATTAGCATGTAATTACGCCTTAATCAAAATATTTCTTTGCGATTTTGAATAATTTTTTATTTAATTTTATTTGTTTCTTATTTTTATTTTACACAATTTTTTGATGCCTTTCCTATTTTATTTAAAACTCTTATTACGATAAATTAGAGTTTCCTATTTTGTTTAGAACTCTTGTTAAGATAAATTAAAGTTTCCTATTTTGTCCGCAATTCTTCTTACGATGAATTAAACAGTAAGAGCCTGACAGACGATAAAGCAATTTAAACAAAAGAAACCTGTTAGGCGATATGAGTCTTTTGTAGGATAGGACCCTACTTAAATGAAAGGAGTCTATTGAATTATAAATCATGTTAAAACAATTTAAAAGCAGAAGGCGCCTGCTAAAACTGAAATGAACCTCTTGCAAGTTGAAAACATAAGGAGTCTTTTATAAAAAGTGAAGGAACCTCTTACTAAAAAGAACACATGAACAATATAATGCGAAAATTCAAAAGTTAAAGAGAGAGAAGAAGGACGCAGTCGATTTATACTAGCTTGGCTAACAACAAAGCCTATGTCCAGTCCCTAAGTATCCAACTTGATTATTTCACTATAAGAATCCGAGAATTAAATTTAACGAGCCTCTCCAAGCTCACAAGTACATATTTTTCAACGTTCTCTAACCTTCCACACTCGAAGTGCATAACAAGCTTTTAAAAGCTCATAGAAAAATAAAATGTAAAATAAAAAAATTCTCAAATAATAATTTATCTCTTAATAGAGTGATTTCACTTTCTAAAGCACAATAAGAATGATATGACTCTCAAGAATATAGATACTGCTCAAATGTTTCGAAAGTCTGAGTATGTTCGTTACTTCACCAGTGCTGTTACTCTTCTTTAAATAATCAATTTCTTCAACTAGTTGTTGCTTCATCTTAATTTTGAGTTGAGACAAAAATTTTCGGAGCTAATTGTTCGAAATGGTAAGATCCTCCCGAATGTTAATAAAGAAAGTTTACTGAGAAGGTTTCTGCAAGAAAGGAAGTAATTTCTTATGATTTTATTTCCTTTTGAGAATTAGACTGTTAATTGTACAAGGAAATAAATTCAATTTGAATTTTGAAATATTATATAGTTATTATCAAAATCACTAATAATAAACCTTGAGCTAACACTAATCTTGTATGAAAAAGATCATTAAAAAAGAAGAGAGAAAAGAAAGCTTCTCTATTAATTGAGTGCCAAAATCATGGGGTTGGTGGGTAAGGAGCTTAGAATCCTTGATGTGCCCAATATGCTATCAAATTGTGCTCCATTCGGTGCATTTGGCGTTCAAGACAAGCTAAACGAGCGTCCAAATTAGCTTGGGGAGGTTGGCTACTACTCGGTGTATCTGTGACAACTCGACTCTTTATGGTTTCATGTGAGTTGGAAGGGACAGCTGGGCCTAAATTAGTGAAGGAATCCTTCCATAAATCATGTCCACGATTCCCATCCTACACAAACATTCCATATCTAAAGGTTCTATGGCACAATCCACAATCATGTTAGTATTGTCAAGGTCTAATAAATCCAAACTAACGACTAATTGAGTGATGTAGGACCCTAATTTTAATAGTTTGGATTTTTTGCTTAACACATATTGAAATTGCGTCAAAAGCCAAAAAGCCAAATTAACAGGAATTTGTCTATCCATACACCACAAAAAATAAAATTCAACCTTAGAAGTGTATCTGCAGAATCCTAAAGCCCTGAAAAATTCTACGCTAAGAGCCGATGTATGATTTTGAAAACAGGAATTTTTAAATACAAACTCTTAGATGCACTAGCATTATATGGATGAAGGTCAACGAACCATTGAGTCCATAATTCAAATGCATGAAAATCACTATGATAGTCACATTGGGAACTTACAAATGGTTCATTTTTAACATCATCGGCTAATATAAAACCTATGGCCACATTAAAATCAGCAACAGATAAAGCAGATTTCTTACCCATAAGTCTAAATTCCAAAGTTCCTTCAATAAACAAGTAGAATTCTTCATGAGAATTAAATTAAAATGTGCTGTAAAATTCTCTTGTTAATTCAACATATGCAGGGCAGTCAATTTTATCAAACACATTCCTATAAATTTGTCCAACCAATTGTTCAAAAGAATCACGAACCTGTAAAGCTTCAAGAGTGTCGGTAAGAACATACTTACAAGGATAGATTTTTCGTTGGCTTAGTTGCTGAAATCTTTGGTTGTCCTCTAGCAATCAAAAAGAAGTGAAAGCTCCACTTGAACTCCATTGGCTTCGATTCTCGACTTGCTTACCTTTCCGAGTGCAATTCCTCATTGAAGGTCCTGGTGTTGGTTCAAACATTGGAAGGATTGATGGATTTAGTGTTGCAGTCATGGTGTCCGATGGAGATTGGGAATGTACAAATGACGTGATTGGTGAAGTTAACCTACGTGAACCACTTTTCTTTCGTGGCATGGTTCCAATCGTTGTGCTTTTGCAATCTTGAAACACGAAAATGCAAACACAAAACCAACAAAAATTTTGACTAGAAAATAGGTGGATTATGGTGAGAAGAAGGGTAAAAGGTTGGGTTTTTTGTTGGAAAGATATGGGTGTTCACTAATTCGGTAGTAGGTGTGTGAAATTGTGAGTGAGTGAAGGTAAGAGCAAAAAATAAATGAAAGTGGGGACGTAAAAATGGGAAGGGTGGTATAATAACAGTGGGTGGCGGGAAAGAAAAATTTTTTTAATTAGAATTGAAAATATTACAAATTTAAATACTAAAGGCAATGGAATAAAATTGATAGCTGAAACAAAACAAATCAAACAAATTAAAAAATTGATAAATACTGAAAAATAAAAATAACATTGAACATGAAATTTTTAGGTTACCCCCAAATGCGCATCTTTTAAGTCGTTAGCTGGACATGTTCATTGACTTACCTGATCAAAGATAGATTGGGGCTACCAACTCTATCTCTTCCATTTTCTCAACTGGAGAGTTCTCATAGTATGGTTTCAGACGATGTCTATTAACCTTAAACACCTTATAAATGTCTAAACTTTGAATTTATATCAAACTATGAGAAAATATGTTAGTAACAATAAATGGTCCGAGCCAGCGAGATTGTAATTTTCTTGGAAATAACTTAAACTTTGAATGATAAAGAAGAACTTTTTGTCCTACTAAAAATTGCTTCCTAAAAATCATCTTATCATGAAAAGCTTTAGTTTTTTTCCTTATAAATTTTTGCATTTTCATAAGCTTCATTACAGATCTCTTTTAACTCTTACAATTGCAACTTCCTATTGTTACTAGCCTCTACCAAATCCATATTTAACTATTTCACATCCCAGTAGGCTCCATATTCTATTTCCACGGGCAAATGACAAGGTTTACCAAATGCGGGTGATATGCTATAGAGACTCGATGTGTGACACCACATTTCTTCATCAAAGCTTCAAAAATCATGTTACAAAAATGGGTCCCTCGATCGCTAATGATAGCTTGAGGTACTTTGAATCTAATAAAAATGTTAGATTTGATAAAATCTATAACGGTTTTGGCATCGTTAGATAAAGTAGCCTTGGCTTCAACCCACATCGAAACATAATCCACAACAAGCAAAATATAATTCTTACCAAAGGAAGAGGGGAAAGGAACCATAAAGTATATTCCACAAACATCAAAAATCTCACATACCAGAATGTTTGTAAGTGGCATTTGATCTCTCGATCTCAAGTTACCTGTTCTTTGAGAACGATCACAAGACTTGCAAAACATGTAAGAATCATAAAATAGCTTAGGCCAAAATAGTCCACATTCAAGAACTTTACGAGCTGTTCTTTTGCGGCCAAAGTGTACCCTACACACAGATGAATGACAAATGTTTAATATGGAAAGTATTTCATCATTTGCAACACACCTTCTAATAATCTGATCAACACAAAATTTCCAAATATTAGGTTCATCCCATATGTAATATTTAGTCTCTCGTTTAATTTTATCCTTTTCAGCTCTGGATAAATCACTAGATAAGGACTCAGTTACCAAGAAATTTACTATGTCAGAATACCATAGAATTACCTGTTAAATTGCGAAAAGACTTTCATCCAGAAATTCGTCTTGGAGAACATTCGGTGCATTGGTTGGAGTGATCCTGCTGAGATGATCGGTCACCAAATTTTTAGCTCCCTTCTTGTCGCGTATTTCCAACTCAAATTCTTGTAGGAGTAAGATCCATCGAATCAAACTTGGCTTTGCTTCTTTCTTAGTCACAAAATATTTTAGAGCTGCATAGTCTGAATAAATGATTACCGTTGTACCCCATAGGTAAGAACAAAATTTTTCCAACCCAAAAACTACAGCCAAAAGTTCTTTCTCCATCGTGGAATAATTCTTTTGAGCATCATTAAGTGTCATAAAAGCATAGTAAATGACATGAGGTACTTTATCTACCTTTTGCCCAAAAACTACTCCAACTGAATAATCCAAGGCATCGAACATTAGTTCGAAGGGAATGTCCTATTTCGGTGGCTGAATAATTGGGGTTGTAGTGAGTCTCTCCTTAAGTTCATTAAATGCAATCTTGCATGGCTCATCAAAATCAAATTTTACGTCTTTTTGGAGTAGTCTACACATGGGTTGCGCAATCTTTGAAAAATCTTTGATAAATCGCTGATAGAATCCTACATAACCAAGAAAAAAGCGAATAAGGTAAAGAGCTAATAGCATCTATCTTAGACTTATCGACCTCCATTCCCCTAGAAGAGACTGTATAACCCAAAATTATCCCTTTATCAACCATAAAATGACATTTTTCATAATTTAAAACTAAATTAGTCTCAATGCAACATTTAAGCGCTTTTTTAAGGTTGATAATGCATGTTTCAAAAGATTATCCATAAATGGTGAAATCATAAATGAAAAAACTTCCATTCAATTCTCCATAAGGTTAGAGAAAATAATTTACCATACACCTTTGAAATGTCGTTGGTGCGTTACACAATCCAAATGGCATTTTTCTGTAAAGGCAAAGGTGTCGAATGGACATGTGAAAGTTATTTTCTCTTGATCCATTGGTGCAACTAAAATCTGGTGATAACCTGAATAACTATCTAAACAGTAATAGTGAGATTTACCTGCAAGTCTTTCAAGCATTTGATCAATAAAAGGAAGCGAAAAATGATCTTTCCTAGTAACCGAATTTAGCTTCCTATAATCTATGCAAACTCTCCACCAATTTTGAATACGAGTGGGTATCAACTCACCGTCACTATTTTCTATCACAGTTACCCCAGTTTTCTTTAGAACTACCTGGATCGGATTTACCCAGTTGCTATCTGAAATAAGATAAATGATTCCAGTATCAAGAAGCTTCAAGATTTCCTTTTTCACCACTTCTATCATGGGTGGATTCAAACGATGATAAGGTTGCCTTACCTCCTTGGCTTCATCTTTCATCAATATTCGGTATACAAATGGTGGGGCTAATACCTTTTAAATCAGCCATTGTCCATCCAAAGGCTTCTTTGTGTTGTCTTAGCACTAGAATTAGTTGGTTTTCCTGCAAAAGAGTGAATTTATTTAAGATTATAACAGTAACGTATCTTGCTCACCCAAAAATATGTATTTTAAATGGCTAGGAAAACTCTTCAACTCCAACGTAGGTGGCTGAATCAACGAAGGTAGAAGCTTGGAGCCATTCCGTGACAGCTCCACATACGGTAATTCCTTCATCACTTGCTTGGTTTTCTCCAAATGATGAAACAACACCTCAAGTTCGTTGTTAGGCAGTAACGACTCTTTAATTGCTTGCCACTATAATGCATCTCCCATCTCCAAAATTGTTTCAAGCTCATCTCTTCCATTTAATGATGAATTTTCCAACATCCAAGTGTCAGTAAAGTCCACAGAAACAACAAGGTGTTCATCATCTGGAAATTTTATAGCATTGTATATATTGAATTTAATTAATTCACCATCAAATTCTATAGTCAATAATCCATCATGAACATCAATTTTTGTTTTAGTGGTTTTCAAGAATGTCCTTCCAAATAAAATTGGAGTTAAAGAAGATATATCATCACTCCACATCTGCAAAATATAAAAATTAGCTGGAAAAAGCATTTCATCCACTTGAACTACAATATCTTCTAACACGCCCTTTGGATAAGTATTTGAAGGATCCCGCTAATTGAATCACTACATTAGTTTCTTTGAGAGGCCCCACGTTTAAAGACTTGTAAACATCATAAGACATGACATTTATTGATGCACCCAAATCTAACATAGCTTTTTCAATTTTCAAATCACCAATTTTATAAGGGATAGTGAACATACCTGGGTCTTGACACTTAGGTGGTAGCTTTTTCTTCTGTAATATAGCTGAAACATTCTCCCCCAATTGCTCTTATTCATCAAATTTTAATTTCCATTTGGAAGTGCTGAGTTCCTTAAGAAATTTAGCATAACGGGGGATTTGTTTAATGGCATCAAGTCAAGGAATATTTACCTGTACTTTGCTGAAAGTCTCCCATATTTCTCTCTTGTTCCTTTTTCCTTGCCTTGGTGAATCGACTAGGAAAAGGGGGATGTGCAATAAAATTCTGTAGACCTGTCTGTGTCTTCTCTAGCTGATCAGGTGCTTCCTTTGTTGTTTCTTCTTCGACTTCTCTCTTGGAGGTTTTTGGAGATGGTTCCTTTAATTCCTTACCACTCCGCAACATGACAGCTTTGGAACTTTATTTGGGATTAATTTATGGCTGAGCTGGAAATTTTCCATAACATTGTGCCTTCAACCAATTGATGGTTGTTGCCATTTGGCTTAATTGATTTTTAAGATTTTGAATACTAGCTTGAGTATCTCGCCGAAATGTCATGACGTTAGTGGCCAAAAATTTAACTATATCTTCCAAAGAAGACTTAGCTTCGGAATTGGATGATATTTGTTGATGTTGTCTAGGTACATATGGTTGCCTAAATTGCTGGAAATTTGTAGTAGCTTGTTGTCCTTGAGAGTTCCCATAACGCAAATTTGGATGGTCGCGCCAACCCGGATTGTAGATGTTGGAGAATGGGTCATATTTGCCCAGTAATCCCCCCACAGCATTGACATGTTCTGCACTTTCTTCATGCAAAAACGGACATACATCATTGGAGTGTCCCAACATCAAACATATTCCACATACCTTTGCTTCTTCTTTCTTTGTAACTGCAAGTTGCTGCACCAAAGATGTAAGATCATCTAATCTTTTCTCCAATGCTGTTACATTCACCTCATTTACGTGTTTTGAACTATGGCTAGAACGTATCATGAATTGTTGTATATTGGAAGTCGTATTCACTATCAAATCTCTTACGATTGTTAGTGTTTTGTCAACCAAAGCTCCACCACTTGCAGCATCGATCATACTTCTATCTGTAAGCAAAAGACCTTTATAGAAGTATTGAATCAACAATTAATCATTTATTTGGTGATGGAGACAGCTAGCACAAAGCTTCTTGAATCTTTCCCAATATTCGCATAGTGTCTCCCCCGTGTATTGTCGAATGCCACAAACTTCTTTTCTAATATTGGCAACTCCTGATGCTGAAAAATATTTTCAAAGAAGAGTTTCTTCATTTCAACCTATGTTTGCACATTTTCACTAGCAAAGTAGTACAACCAATCTTGAGCATCATCTTTAAGAGAAAATGAGAAGGCTCTTAGTTAGATTTGCTCCTCAGTTACATTCGTTGGCTTCATAATCATACAAACCACATCAAATTCCTTCAAATTCTTGAAAGAATCCTCTCTCGATAGGCCTCGAAAAATTGGTAATAAAGGAATCAGCTCTGACTTCAGTTCAAAGGTGTTATTATCCCACAAATTCGGAATATTGATGCAATGGGGCTGTTGAGCATCTGTAGGGGCAGTTAGTTCACGAAGAGTGCGATTCGCAGACATTCTTTTGTGTTCTGTATTTGTTGTCTCTATTTTGTTTTCTTCCATAACCTCTTGGCTGTCTTTTCTATCTTTAAATCAAATCGCAATTGAGTTGTCCTGTCTACTCGTGTAACATACATATACCGTCAAGATTTTCCCGACAATGGCATCAAAATTTAATAATATTGTCGCCTGCAATCAAATATAAAAAGAAACCAACTTCTTGCAACACAAATTAATGTAATAGTGGAAAGTAGGGATCATTCTCATGAGGAATCTGTTGGTAAATATTATACGAGTTGAAAACTAAAACAAACTGGGAAATTGAATTAATGTGATAATTTAAAGAAATTAAAAATGCCCAAAAAAATTGAAATAAAAGAAAATATTTAGATCTGAAAAATTAATAATGAACCTTAGTTCCTTGCATCTTTTTGATTCAAATTCATCTCTCATGTATTTGAAAACCATCTGAGAATAATTAAGAAATAAGTTCAATAATTTTAAATAAAAATTTCAACACATTAAAGAGATTTATATCAAAAGGTTAGCACAAAAATGGCAACTTATCAATAAACCTTGAGCAAACACCAATCTTGTCTGTGAAAGATCATTAAGGTTTTGAGTCCCAATATTTTAAAAACCAAACTGGTTCAGCTAGTTTAATAATAAAAATTTTGAATTCACTAATTTTTTGTTTAGTTTTAAATTTTGCGGTTCAGTTATTTTAATGGTTTATGTTTTTTTCAAAATTTTTAAATTTTATTTAATCTTTAACTAGTTATACGACGGTTTAATACCGGTTGAACTTTTTAAATCTTAAACATTTTGTTTTGTTGGTTTAACTTCAGATCTAACTTTTAAAACATTAGTGTTAACAATGTGGTGGCTTTTTCCCCTTGTCTCAAGTTGGATTCTCTTGAGAATTTGGTTCTTTAAAATCTCTAGCAGAGAAACATGACGACGAGTTTCACCATTAATATGGCCTTGCTTTCCTGTTTCCTTTATATCTTTTCGATTTCTTATAGGGATCCAGTAAGATTCTATAGACAGTTGGAAGAACAACGATTGATTATGATTCGCACAAATCAAAGTGAGAATCAAACTCTTGATATCTTCAAGTTGGTCTCAGTAAGTCGATTTGGTGGTGGAACTTTATCAAAACTTCTACATTTACATTCCATCTAAAGATCCGAATGACAATTGTTCACCTTTTAGGCATATCTTAATTAATTAATGTCAAATACAAGCTTTATCTTCAATGGTATAAGCAAAGAATATCAACAAATCTCATGATTCCATCAATTACCCAGCTACCAAATCCATTATTTACAAAGCGAGTCCCTATCACCTATTAAAAAGCGATATCGGTATCAAAGTAAAAGAGTGATTCAATATTGCTTAGTCAGCATATATGAATTCACCTTCCCTAGTGACTTACACTATTACTTCAATGAATAAGCACTTTATTCTTACAGGGGAAAAAAAAAAAAAGAATCCAAATCAACCTTTGAAGGGTACTATCTTGGAAAACAAGTATGTATTTAGGCATAAGGTCCAAACCGAATTAAAATAATGCTACAAAGGAACCTCCTAGAAGTAGAAATCAAATATGAATTTGCTCTAGTATATGAAGGGTCAACGAAATTGAGACATGGTCAATCCACGTTGTTGTGAAAGCGATCAATGGTCAGATATGTCACAATATGCATCCAAAATCTATATATACCGATCCTCCAATGGATGAGGTACATTAAAAGTTAAAACTACCAAGCCTCTAAAAGCAACCGAACCTGAAACCCAAAAAGAAGGGTACGTTAAACTTGGATGCCATCTTAAACGTGAACAAAGAAAGAAAGCAAGCAAACATTTAACATGGAAGGGTCTAGCAAAGGGAAGAAGGCAGAGAAAGTAAGAGACGAAGTACGTTACCGGGGAGTTAGAAGACGGCCATGGGGCAAGTATGCGGCGGAGATTCGGGACCCTTCGAGGCAAGGGGCACGATTGTGGCTAGGAACATTTGACACGGCAGAGGAGGCGGCTCGTGCATATGACAGAGCTGCATTTGATATGAGAGGTCACCTTGCAATCCTCAATTTCCCTAATGATTACTACTCACAAATTATAGGGTCGTCTCCTCGTCCTAAAGAATCGTTTTATTCTTCTTCTGCTGCTGCTTCTTCGAGTTCAAGATCTGGTAATATTGGCAGCGACGGTTTTGGTCGAGGAAGCTCGTCGAGTGGACAAGGAAGCCAAGTTTTCGAGATCGAGTGTTTCGATGATAGTCTTTTGGAAGAGCTTCTTGAATCAGAAGAGGAGAAAAGTAAACGTTCACAAGATTGAGTTTCGTTTCTCCTTTCTATGACCTTCGCTTTTAGTACCAATACCTTAAATATAAATAAACGAGGTAGCGAACTGGTGAATGTTTAATAAGTTTCGTCAGTTATTCGTTTGATTAGATATCTCGCAAACTCTGTTCACACTGTTCTGCCAGTGTCGTGATTGACCAATCACTGGGCTGCTAGTATCAACAGTTTGTGTCGTTATATTGCTCAGAGAAATGATTTCCTTGCTTTTGTTGGATTAGGCCCTGCGTGATTAGCCAAAAATGTAGAGAGAATGGGAGAGAGTTCATTGTAGATAGGTTACTAATGACTAAGCATGGAAATCCAATGTAGATGCAAACCCATGATGGGGGTTAACAAGCCTAAATTTTTATACACTTATGCGTGGATTCTGACAGCAGTATATTAGTAATATCAAGAATCAAAAATCTCATAGAAGTGATAATAAGAATCTGATGAATGTAGAATCGATGATCAAAAGTTACTTCAACAGTTCTTCCAAACGAACAAATCATCTGGAATCATAGGACATGAGTAAAGGTTTAAAGTGCAGATTGTGATGAAACTTGCAAAGAAATATCTTCTGGTTATTGAAATCAATGATTATTATATACATCAATATGCTCTGAAGTGTTTTATCCTTGATAAATCAGAATTAGCAGCGAGAGTTACATCATAATTAATTTAGATTTTGATATCTTTAATGTAATAATAAGTTATAATACACTTCATTGAATAATTTATTTTTGTATAAATAAGATAAAAAGTATGATTTATTTAATATTTTATTCATATTTAAAATTTAAAATTTATCTAAATAATATCGATAAAATTTCACATAATCAAATTAAAAATTTTCACTTTAGATTGCAAATCGTTGCAATAGGGACTGCATTTCTGGTTTCAATGATTTTGAATACAAAATTCTATTTATATTATCTTAATTATTGGTTACGGATCATGCATTCTTTGGTTATTTTACGATATAGTTATTGTAGAATTCGCAATGTGGTTATGATGTTAATATTGTTTTAAGTTGTTATAAATAATATTATAATATCAAAATATCATTACAATTGCTTGATTATTATTATGAATTTGTACGGACATAAGAAAGTTCTGAAACTCGATAATAGATTTTCACACCTTCGCCTGTAAATAATTAAAACATAATTAACTCCTTTTAAATAATTAAAACATAATTAACTCCTTTTAAATCGGTGATTTCAAGTTTCAGAATGGATTATTTTGTGTTTGTAGTTGGATCATTAATGTTTTAAAAATCGGATCTAAAATTAAACCCGACAAAATAAAAAGTTTAAAAGTTCAATCTGTTTTAAATCGCTATAATATTGATATATAATAAAGATTGAACAAAATTAAAAAACTTAAAATATGATTAAAAATATATTACTTTGTTTATTGAAAAGATTAAAATTTAATTGAAGGAGAAGGTCAAACAAAAACTAATTCGTTTCTTTTAATTTATAAAAACGATTAGCTTATACAAATTGGTCAGTTAATTAATAAATCGATCAAATTTAATAATAAGAGTTATTAAAGTAAACTGAACCGGTAACTTAAATAGTTTAAAATTTTTAGGATTGAACTATCCAATTAGTTTTGTAATCACTGTTAAAGAATGACATTAAAATCTTAGTATTTAAGTCTTAATTAGGACATTAAATGTTTGAGTTAAAATGACAGAAAATCCTAAAATGAAAAATAACTATGGTGATATAGTTTTGATGACCCAAAGCTGATAATGGAACTTGAAATCTTAGCTAGGTCTTTCAGAGCCAACAAGTTCATTGCTAATTCTAATTGTATCATTAAAGATATCAGGTTGTTTCATTTTTCTAAATTGTGAAAGTAAGGAATGATTAATGTCCATGACAATACTGCCGTGTAATTAAAAGATTAAGTTCCTATATCATCCATTAACCCTAATGATATAATTAGGATTAGTAACTCTTCATACAGTTTGATGGCGGCGATAATTTATGTAGATATTCATTGATCTTAATAAAAGGTCACTGAAAAAATGCAATAGGCATTTTGCGTTGTGGGTTCAGCTTGGATCAAGAGGTGAGTTTATATATTTTGATAGTTTAAACACAATTTATTTAGTTAATATCATACACTTTTCTTATAAAGATGAAGCACATAGAGTTCTAATACCACTTTTTTGAAATACCTTATTTTCTCAAACGAAGTTTGATGGAGCTTTGATAGGAAATAGTTTTGCTCAGAGAATCATTTCCTACGAAAGCTCCTTCAGGAATGGCAGCTACGATGAAGGCAACCTTGACAGTTATATATTGAACATTCAATCTTCTTTACCGAATCTAGTTTGCGGTTTGTTACTTGGGTGGTGTATCTGAGTGTCGAAATGTTGTGTTATTGGAATGCTTGTGACTGGTTTTAGGCTACCGCGGGGAAGGACAACTTTTTTAAGGTGTCATGGTAGGAAATAGGGGAGAAGTGTTGGTGGTAGTGCTGCTTATCTTGTTCTAGGTTTATTAATATTTTGTACTACCTTTTGTGTTTTAGTTGATAAGAGATTTCCTTCAGAAAATCTCTAGTGGTGTACATAACATTTTCTATTTGTATAAAATTTACTAATTTACCAAAATAAAATAAAAACAATTCAACTTATATGATGAGAAAGTTTCTTTTTAGGAAGCTCAAGCTTTGTTTGAATGCAAACTGGCTTTGTTGAATCTTATGTTGGCTCCTAAGAGCATTTTGATGAAGGTAGAGCTTAAATTTGATGTTGGCTTTAAGAGTAAATTCAAGATGATGTGAAGATTTACTGAGTTGTGGCAAGAAGATCCAAATTTAGCTTCTTAATTTAAATTGAAAACTGAAACTCTTAACAAAATCCTATGAACAGACAAATTTATGTTATTATTTTACAGGGAAGACGTGAGAGATACTTTGCAACTCTTGAGATATATAGTGTATATTTTGCTCATCCTTCACCGTAGATGTAATTTATATTAGTTGAACTACAAGATTCTTCACAACTTAGGGTTTATAGAAATTAAACCAAGAGACCCAACTAAAAGCAAAAGCTCTGAGAACTTTTAGATATAAATTATAATGCATCTTCTTGAGTGAAGTGGAATAACTTAATTGGAAGGACTATCTAAATAAAAGTTGAGGATAAGTTTTCTATTTCAGAAAGTGTGCTCTCCGGGGGAATGCAAATACCCTAAAATTTCAGATAACTTTTAAATTGAGACCATCACTTATACATTTACACATAGATACACAAGATGAGCACACCGAAAGCAAAAACCTTAGTTGAAAGTTTTTGTTTTTCACACCAATTCAAGTTTTCCTGGAAGATATATCTGGTTTCCTCTAGCGAATTCAAACCCCTTTTCGCGTGATTGCAAAATCCGTCACAGAATAAAAGCTTATGCCAATTGAATGGGTCTGGATATATATCAATATCTATAATCCTTGGCAATTTCTATAAAAACTTGTGTACCATAATCTGGAGGGACGACCAGTCAAATCAAGGCAACTCGATCACTTTTTCTTGCTCCTTTGTTCTTCCTGCTCAAGCAGCTCCTCTAGCAACTTATCATCCAAGTACTCAAACTCAAAAACTTCTCTTTGCATTGAGGAGGAAGATGAAGATGAACCCACAGAGGCGGACGAGTAATTAGAAGCTGAACTACTGGAAGCAGCAAGACTACCCATCGGATATTCATGAGGAAAGTTGAGGATAGCCAAGTGCCCTCGCATTGCATAAGCTGCACGGTCATAAGCTCTGGCAGCCTCCTCCGCCGTGTTAAAGGTGCCAAGCCACACCCGAGCACCTTGCCTGGCGGAATCACGTATCTCCGCTGCAAATTTCCCCCATGGCCGCTTCCTGACGCCTCGGTACTTAACCTCTCCGCCCTTTTCGTTGCCCTTATTAGATTCATCCATTTGGGCCTGGGTGTTGCATGGCTGTAGTGTGTGACGTAGAAGCATTTATAAGAGTTGGAATTTGGGAGACCCGAGTTTGGCATGATTTGAAGGTCACAGCATTCCCACGTGGACAAACACTTGGATGAGAAAAATTCCCACGTGCCTATAAGAAAAATTCCAACACTTCCGTCCCTCGATAGACCATAGAACTTTAATTTGATCCAGTGCACCTGGATGGTCAAGGTGGTGGCTTTGGGGTCCTGGTATCCTTTTCAAAATACTGTCACTTTCCTTTTAAATTATTTAGTATGGTTACTGTAGAGCCAAAGCAACCTATGGGCATAATCTACTTACGTCACCAATCGTAACAATTAACTATTGAAGTGATGAAAGAAGCTAGTGATCTACTAACATTGAAGTTGCACTCGAATCTTGAAGTTAAAAAGCTTGGTTTTTCAATTCCTTCTATTTCCAAGTCACATCCTGATTATAAAAAATTATTACATAGTTAATATTTCTTTGTGATTCGGAGTAAAAATTGACTTAATTAAGTTAGGAAAGGAAAGGATAAAAGTACTTTAATGCCATTGAGACGTCATTGCATATTTAACCTGTAATGATAGCAAGCAAGACAAATATATAAGAAGGAAAGACCGTTTCCTTTACTTGCGAAGAAAGGTAAGAATTGATGAGGTTGGAACCCTAAAAAACATGACACTTAATACCTAATAAATTGGAGTCAAAGCAGTTTCCTTGTGTCTGTTTTTCTTTTCTGTTTACTTTTGCTTTTAATGGTTTAGAAATTAGAATAAAATTTGAATTTAGTTGACATCCGAGGTATTTGGCAAACAATTTATTGATTGTTTTTTAATTTTTTGACTAAAAATTAATTTTTTGACCATCTTAAAAAGTTATTGATATATTTAGTTAATCGCTTATTGGTTAGCTTATTTAACCTCAATAAGTTGATTTCTAAAAGTTTCATAAGAGGAGCTTTTTGAATTAGCTACTTGCTTAATGACAATATTACTCTCCACTTTACTCTCTACTTTTACTCTGTGTGTTTTTAAAGTTGACTTTTTTCGTACAATCATGTCGAGAAGTTTAAAAGAATATAATAAAGGGGTTAATTAAACTTTTTATTCTTTATTTAATTTTATAATTTTAGTTTATATTTAAAAATACCATAATATTAAGTTTTTGAACATAAAGAGTCACATCAAATTAATACTTTTAGTATATAATTACTATATATCGTATCTGTGTCATGCTATAATTATAGATATTTTAATTTATTAAATAATAAAATTCATACATATTATATGAAAAAAAATATTAATAGAGAATTTAATGTTGGATTATTATTATTATTATTATTATTATTTATTAAAGTTATAAACTTAAATTTTGTAAAATTAAATATATAAATTTAAATTCTTATAAAAATATTTAACAAAATATTAAGAAATATAATATTCATGCCTTATAATTTTGCTTTAAATCATGCCTTTATAAGTCAGCTAATACTAAATAGCTGGTTTTACCAAACATCTTTAATAAACATCTGATATTATCTGCTGATCAAATCAGTTGATATAATCAACTATCAGCTACCAATTAATGCAATCTGATGTTTACCGAACAAATTCAATATCATAATGGCTTATACCTTGTTCGTCCGTACAAATTAAAACTAGTTTTCAACTTGGTTATGGCCAAGATAAAATTGGTAGTTTTTCGGTCTGAGTCTCTTCTTTTCACGTTGAATAATAAAAGAGAAAGGAAAATTGGACTTTTTCTGCGGATTGTTAAAGGCCCAAGACAGGGAAGGCTGAGCCGAATTTTCCTTTGAACTTTCACGGACAAGTGAATAAGAACAAATATGAAATAATTCATATTTCCTTAAGAACACGATGACTCTCATAAAAGAAGACATTTTTTAGTTTGGAAAAGAGGTTCCTTACCTGTGAACATTTAACTCCTCTTTCATTTGCCTCTCTCCGACCTTTCAATCTATTTTTTATTTATCTTCAAAATGGCGAAAGGGTGACACGCAAACTTGATATAACTAAAAGGAGATTTCTTTGTGAAGAAGGAAAAAAAGGGATATACAAAGCTTTCTAGAGCAAAGTCTGTAAAGATGGAACTTTTGGTGACCTCGAAATCGAAAATCCCATCAAGAAGAATATTTCATCTCTTAACAAATGGTGGTAGAAATTTAGCGTTGACGAGAACCCACTTTAAAAGCATTTCAAGCAATTGCCAATTTTTATTCTTCCAAATAAAAAGTTGATTCCACCCATTTCTGAAATGATATAAGGGACCACATACTCCTTAATTAAACAAATTTTCTCGAATTCACACCCTTTTTTTTAGAGGAGCCAAAGTAATTGACTATTATAACTTATCCAGCAACATTTCCTGATGATCAATTCAGTTTTGAAGGCTCCTCGGAGTTGGAGAACGAAACCAATTTGATAGTTTGTTGAACCTGTAGAACAACCAATCAATCAAATCAACACAACTTTACCTTGGGTTAACGTGAATTGGGATAATCTTTTTCTTCTCCAGAGTTCAAGTCTTTTCTTGGCTAACTTTAAACGACAGCTTTCTCACAAGAATGTTTTTAGGAAGTCGACTTTCCTAGATTAGCTTTTCTGGAGAGGGTGGAATTGAATACACAATTAGAAGATAACATCCACGTTTTCTTCTACTGTAAAAAAAATGTACAACTTGTGAAATAAAATATTCGAATACTGGTGTCTAAGCACTTATCCAAGGCTTTTATGTGCGGTCTATTGAATTGATATGTCTACCCGAAATATTAGGAAACTTCTAATATTTAACGGGGTTATTGGTGACTGGGAGGGATTATTCATAGAGGAAAAAATCGGGCACGTATCTAAATATCAAAATTTATATCCATTAATAAAATACAATTTAGTATTTTATATTAGAATGTTAACAAAAATCTAAACCTTTTAAAGCACTATTTCTATCACTATAAGAAAAATGTAGATTAGCGACGGAAAAATTACCGTGGAAAATTAGTGAAGGAAAGCATATTTCTGTCGCTAAAATTGAGTGATTTAGCGACAGTACTACTATTCATGCTAAATTTGGAGGGAATTCATCGCGGCAAAATTAGCGACGGAAGTTAGCGACGAAAAATATGACCGTCGGTAATCACTACAAGTTAGCAACAAAAAATTACCGACGAAAAATATACCGTTGAAAATTAGCGACGGTACTACTACTCGTCGCTAAATTTGGAGGAAATTCGTCGCGGCAAAATTAGTGACGGAAAAATATGGTCGTCGGTAATCACTACAAGTTAGCAACTAAAAATTACCATTGGAAATTAAGGACTGAAAGCGTATTTCCATCGCTAAAATTAAGTGATTTAGCGGCGGTACTACTACTTGTCGCTAAATTTGGAGGGAATTCGTCACGGCAAAATTAGCGACGGAAAATACCGTGGCTAAATATGGAGGGAATTTTTGGCGGAATAAAAAATTTTGAGTTTACCTACGGAAAATTCCGTAGGTCAATTCCATCGGTAAATAGATTTAGCGACGGAATTTTTCGTTCCGTCAGTAAGAAGGTGAGAATTATTGGCGGAATAAAAAAATTTTGAATTTACCTCCTAAAATTTCCGTCGGTAATTCCGTCGGTAAATTCTTTTTAAATTCCGACATCTCCCTCCCACTTGTGTCTTCTTCTTCCTTCTTCCTGTGTCTCCCCTTCGGTTTTCTTGGAGCCTATTTCTCTATTGTGGACTCTTTTTCTGTTCGTCGGCATTGTCTTCTCCAGCCATTGTCATTGTGTCCTTCGGTGGAGGTATTTTTGCAACTACTATTGTATTTTTTTTGTATATTGGATGAAAGTTAATTTAGGTGTTTATTACTTTCGTTTATTTGTGTATTTTGTGATTGAAAAATAACTTTAAGGTATAAATATTAGTGATAGAAGGGACAAGACGTGATTTTAGTTGTGATATTGGGATAAATTTCTGATACATGTAAGGTGTTTAATGAAATATATGTTCTTTTAAAAAATAATTTCAGTTCTTTATTTTCGGTTCTTTTTTAGTATGAATTTTATTATTTCAATTCTTTTACTTGAAATAATGAAGTTATCTTCAAGGTAGCTTCTACAGAAACTAAACACTTTGCAGATAAATTTTAAAAAATAGTTTACAGCAAATTTACCGACAGAAAAAAAATTCCGTTGGTAAAATATTGGATTTAGCGACAAAATTTGTTCCGTCACCAATTACTGACCGAATAGCCAATTCCGTTAATAATTTTCTGACAGAAAAATTTTTATTTTATACCGTCGGTAAGTTCGTATGTAAATTTACCGATGGGGTTGTATCTTCGATGACTTTTTTTGTAAGTAAATTCCGTCGGTAAATAAGGTTACCGACGGAATATGTCTAAATTTTGACGGTAATTTCGCTAAATTCTATTTTTCTTGTAGTGTTTTAGATTTAATAACTATTTGATTAAGCTTGAGAGATACGAGGAAATTGTGATAAGAGGAAGTTAGGAAAGAAGAACTAAAGTTACTGAAACCAAAAATGCTACAACAAGACAATCACTACAATTCAGGAATAAAGAACTTTCAACAACCAAGTGAAAGAAGAGCTTTATTGAAATTTAATAATTAAAAAATCGATATTCGGTCGGTTTTAAATTTTGCATAACAACTAAATTCAAAACCAAATAATAATCCAAAAATCAAGTTAAACAGAACAATATGGATCACTGATAAACTAAACACAAAACATATAAATGATTTGAATGGAAAAACACTATAGCCATAAACTAAAGTAGATTTGCACCAACTAGTGATTGACAATAAAAGGAAAGACAAAAGTAATGTGTGAAAAAGGTACATCGGACATTGCCTAAGTAACATTCGAGCTTCTGCTAGTGCTACGTTGTATTCCTTGTGGTAGTCGAAGTTTTGCAGATAGTAGTTCGGTCGCCGTCGATGGAGCATAAGCCAGCAGAAGGAGCAGATGACCTTGGCACATCACAGTCTGACAATTCGGCGGAGCAGCCTGTCCCCTGTCACCTACCTGTTGTAAGTAATGTACCTCTGTTTTCTTTATTTTTACGCCGCCCGTATCTCTGTCATCTTTATTTTTACGGCCTGTTAAGTATGACTCTGTTGTGATTCTTGTTTTGTTTGTTTTAGTATTAATAATCATAGTTCTCTGTATTATTTTATATTACTATTATTATTTATTATATTTTTCTGTATTTTATTTTTACTATTCGTATTATTATTATTATTATTATTATTATTATTATTATTATTATTATTATTATTATTATTATATTGATATTATTATTTTAAATTTATATCTATCTATCTAAAAAACATTCATTTAAAATTGTTTTTATATTTAATTGTATTATTATTATTATTTGTACTT
>JANZLC010000202.1:43404709-43418359 GCA_026413385.1 Erythroxylum gracilipes
AAATGGAAAGCATGTTTACCACAAGCAATTGAAGAGAAGTTCACCTAACCCTTCCTTTGGGGACGGGATGTTACAGAGAGAGGAAGATTTTCAATTTTTATTAAATTCAGAGAGAAGAGTTGAAGTCTCCTTTGTTCAACATACATCCTGATAAGGCCCCGGGTCCAGAAGGCTTTAATTCAGCTTTCCTGCAAAAATATTAACACATCTTAGGAGATGAAATTTTCAAAAGTGGAGTGTTCTGGCTCTCTCAAGGTACCTTTCCAAGCTCACTTACTGTTACTACTATTACTTTGATTCCAAAAATTACTGCTCCTGATGATATTAAAGATTTTAGACCTATAGCTCTCTATAATGTGATTTATAAGATTGTGTCAAAAGTCTTAGCAAATAGACTTAAACAAATTCTGCCGCATGTTATTTCTGATATGCAATCTTTGCTTGTGCCTAATCGGTTAATTACGAATAATGTATGTGTGGCATTTGAGACTTTGCATAGTTTGAAGAATAGGAGGTATGCGGAATTAGGTTATTGTGCACTAAAAATCGACATCAGCAAGGCTTATGAATGGGTTAATTGGGATTACTTGAAGGCTATGATTGTGTCTTTGGGTTTTCCTACTGTATAGGTTAATTGGATGAATATGTGCTTTTTTGAAGTGAGATATATGGTGAACCTTGTTAGGCCTATTACACCGAGTCGAGGTCTTCGTCAAAGAGATCCTATCTCTACTTACCTGTTTCTTATATGTGCTGAAGGCCTTATTGCTTTATTTAAGGAGGCGGAATCTAAAGGAGTGTTAGATGGTTGTCGGGTTGGCAGAGGGTGTCCAAGAGTATCTCACTTACTATTCACAGATGACTCTATTTTCCTTTTTTAGGCTAATTCTAATGAAGCTATAGTGGTTAGCAATATTCTTTCTTATTATAAAAAAGCTTCTGGGAAATCTGTGAACTTGTAGAAATTAGGGATTATTTTTAGCCCATGTGTGAAGGATGATACAAGTACTTCCATTTCAAGTATTCTTGGAGTTCATAGTCCAATAGAGGGTGGTAAGTATTTAGGGCTCCCATCGCTTATTGGACATAATAAAAAGCAGATTTTCAGTTACATTAAAGATAAGCTATGGAAAAGAATTAATTCATGGAATAACCGATTCTTATCTAGGGCGGGTAGGGAGGTCCTTCTCAAATCTTTGGCACAGGCCATTCCTTCCTATTGCATGTCTGTGTTTTTATTACCACTCTCTCTATGTCAAGAACTACAGGTTATTATGAATTATTTCTGGTGGAACGGTAAGAAAGAAGTCAATAAGGGTATCAATTGGATTGCTTGGGATTATATGAGTGCTCCGAAGTGTGAAGGTGGGATGGGTTTTTAAGACTTATGGAATTTCAATTGGAACTTCCTTACTCAATAAGATACTTTGTTTTACAAGATGTTTAAAGCTAAATATTTCCCATTGGGGGATTTTTCTAAAAGCACGGAAAGGCAATAATCTGAGCTTTATTTGGTCTAGTATCTATGCTTCGATTGATTTGTTGCGATTGGGGTCTCGATGGAGAGTAGGCAATGGTAGGAGTATTCTTGCGGGTTTGGATCTTTGGATTCCTAAACAAGGCAGTTTTGTTGCAGAAGATGGGCATATGTTTGTGAATAGATTTTGGAGGGTATGTGACTTCTTAGAAAATGGTTGCAAAAGGTGGAATATTGGGTTACTTATGGAATATTTTCATGTAGTGACGTTCGTGCTATTCTTACTATACCACTTAGTGTTCATAGTGTGGAAGATTCAATGCTATGGCATTTTGAGAAGAGGGGAAATTATACAGTTAAATATGGCTATCATGTTAGCAGGAGTTCATCCATGGTTAATAACCCGAACCCAAATAGAGAAGTATGGTGCAAAATATGGAAGCTTGAAGTTCCACTCAAGGTTCGTGATTTCATGTGGCGAACGGCCAAAAATGTGATACCAATGAAGATGAATATGAGAAGTCGGAATGTTGGAGTTGATGAGAATTGTTTATTTTGCCCTATGCAAGAAACTGTGGATCATTTATTCTTATATTGTCCTTATGCAATGGAAGTTTGGAGAGTTGCTGGTTTGGATGTGCCACTTTTGAACTCTTCTTTTGCTGATATATTTTTGTAGATTTGTTAATCCTTGAGCAAGGAGAAAGCTGCCTATTTTGCTATGATTTGTTGGTACATATGGCAGAGCAGAAACAACCTGTGCTGGTCCTCAAAAACAATGACAGTGAAGCAGCTAGTTCAAGCGGCGACTGCTCATCTGCAGAATTGGTGGGATTGGAATATGTTGAAGCCAGCTGCTACATCTTTGCACCAGATTGGCAAACAACAAGGTGCTGGAAATGGCATCATTAATTTGGACAATTCTCATTGGCAGGCATTTGTTAATGGCACAACATTTCAGCAGGAAGATTTCATAGATTTTGTGGTGGTCTTTGAAGATCCTGAAGGTGGTTTTATCAAAGCTATATCTTGTTACCAAGAAGGTGTTAAAAGTGTTGTTGTGGTAGAGGCAATTGCGTTGAGTGAGGGGTTATTACATGCAAAGTCTCACTTTCATGATGAAGGCTTTATTTTTACATATTGCCAACATTTATTTCTTGCTTTGTCCTCTCATTCTCTTTATGTTTCTGAGCTAGGATTGATTGTTAAAGATTGTTTGCTTATTCTTGAGTGTAGACCGGATATACAAGTTCGGTAGATTCGAAGAAACTTGAATGGATTTGCTCATCAACTTGCTAGAGCATCCATTAGATTCTCCCCTTTTGTTTCTTAGGAGGTTGTTTCGGATGTTATCATCCAATTCTTCATTTGATTAATGAAATGGTTCTATTCCTTCCAAAAAAAATGTTTTACTAATGTAAACATATCTTAAAAGACATATATCAAATGACATAAAAATTGCTTGTTGGCTAAATTTTTAATTCAAACAGATTTATGCTAAACTTGATGGTAAAACTATCAAAATATATTCCAATTGCTAATATTCGTGGGAAAATAAAAAATAATATTTTATCATAATTAATCATTCAAATATAAGAAAAATTATTGTGAAAAAATTTATAATACTAAAGTAATTAATTAACTCCTTCCAAATCTTATAGTTTTCATCTTTTAATTCAAAATTTTCATAACTTGTTGATAATTTGGTAGATCAAGTTATTCAAGAATTACTAAAAGTATTCAACAACTAGTTGAACAATAGGCTCGACAGGAGGATGTTGGTGCAACATTAAGGAGATCTACTAGAACAAAGAAATCAACTATTACTAGTGATTATGTTGCATATTGCAAAGAATCAAATTTATGGTACAATTCCATAAAGGAAGAAATGAATTCCATGAAGAATAATGATATTTGGGATCTTATTGAGCTGCCTAAAGAAGCAAAACCCATAGGCTACAAATAGGTATTTAAAACAAAGAAAGGCTCATTAGGCAATGTTGGGAGATACATGGCAAGACTCGTTACTAAAGGATTCACTCAAAAAGAAGGAATCGATTATATAGATACATTTTCTCTCATATCTAGAAAAGATTCACTTTATATAATTTTAACATTGGTTTCTCATTTTGACATGGAATTGCATTAAATGGATGTGAAAATAACTTTCTTAAATGGTGACTTAGAGGAAGAGGTTTACATGAAACAACAAAAAGGATTCTCCTCTAGTAATGGTGAGCATTTGGTTTAAAAGCTTAACAGATCCATATATGGATTAAAACAAGCATCCTACCAGTGGTATTTGAAATTCCATAATATTATCTCATCATTTGGTTTTGAAGAAAAAATCATGGATCAATGTATATACCAGAAGGTTAGTGGGAGTAAAATTTGTTTTCTTGTATTATATCTGGATGACATATTACTAACAACTAATGATAGGAGTTTGTTACATAATGTGAAACAAATTCTCTCTAAGAATTTTGAAATGAAAGATATAGATGATGCATCTTATGTCATTAGCATTAAGATATATTGAGACAAATTCTGAGATATTTTGGGTTTGTCTAAAAAAAACTATATTAATAAAATTTTAGAGAAATTTCAGATGAAAGATTTTTCACCAAGTGTAGCTCCCATTGTGGAAGGCGATAAGTTTAATATGGACCATTGCCCGAAAAATGATTTTGAAAGGGACAATTGAAAAACATTTCATATGCTTTTGTAGTCAGAAGCTTGATGTATGCTCAGGTTTGTACAAGACTTGAAATTGCATTTGCTATTGAAATGTTAAGCAGATATTAGAGTGACCTAAGATTAGATCATTAGAGAGATGTAAAGAAAGTATTGAGGTATCTTTAAAAGACCAAGGATTGCATACTTATGTACAGACGAACTGACAACATGGATGTAACTCAAATTCAGATTTTGCTAGGTGCATTGATTCGCGAAAATCACCATTAGGTTATATCTTCATTTTTTTCCTTTGGAGCCATATCTTGGACAAGTGCCAAGCAATCTTTAACTGCTACTTCTATTATGGAGGTTGAGTTTGTTTCTTGTTTTGAAACTACATCATATGGTGTATGGCTAAAGAGTTTCATATTTGGGCTTAGACTCGAGAATTCCATTTCTAGGCTATTGAGAATATATTGTGATAATGCAACTACTATTTTTCTAGCTAAATACAATAAGAGTGGTCATCGGAGTAAACACATTGACATTAAATTTTTATTTATAAGGGAATGTGTAAAGGAAAAAAAAGTGGTTGTTGAATTCTTTAGCACTAAATTGATGATAATTGATCCTTTAACAAATGGCATACCACCAATGAAGTTCAAGGATCAAGTTGTAAGAGTAGGATTGGGTTCCATTATATAGTTTTTATCGTATGGATAATGTTGTTTTCGTAAAACTCTTGTAACATTTTCTCATATTATGATGCAATTTTGAGAAATTTGATTATTTTGGAACTGAAATAAACATAAGGTTTATTTATTAAGCAATGTTACCACATTAATGTTGATACAAAATATAATATATTGTAATACATGGAAGATAATACTCAACCACTAGAGAACCTATTGCCGTAATTCATATATTATATTTGAATCGAATTAGGATTTGATACTAAGTTAAAAGTATGAACCAAGTTGGACAATGTGAAAATTTTTTATATTCTGCTTTAATACCCATAAATGGCCCAACATTATGTAGTTTATAGATATAAATGCCCTGTTTTTGTGATAACTGACAATGTGCTTGTTGTGAGCACATTGATATATAATTTTTCTGGTAGATTTTTAGGGTCCCTAAGCTCCTCTTTTTTTTTTTTTTGGAAAAATACACCATCATTTTTGGAACTGGAGCTTGGAAGAATTATGAAAATGCAGAATTTTCAAGCAAAAACATCAATGGTATGATGTACATCGATGTTCAGTTTATTTGTTATTAATTATAACATATATTATTGTTGAATGTATGTTGAATTAGCTTACAAAACATTGTAACATTTATTTTTTCTATGATAGATATGTTTTCAGAACAACTTATTGGGAAGAAAACAGATGATTATATACTTTGGTTCATGGTTGTTTGCCATTATACATTTTTAACTTTCAAGCATTCACGGGTTGGTAAGCACGGGGATCAAGATCAATTCTTCCTTTCTTCTGATAGTTGTTCCCATAGCCTCTGTCATGTCCAAATCTTCAAGTTTAACTCCACCAGGCAGTTTCCAGTTGAAATGGTAAAGCAATTGTGCGATTGGCAACACTACGTTAGCAATTGCAAATGATATACCAGGACATATCCTCCTTCCACACCCGAAAGGAATAAACTCAAAATCCATTCCCCTGTAGTCAACAGAACTGTTGAGAAACCTTTCTGGTTTGAATCTTTCAGGTTCGTCCCAATACTTGGGATCTCTTCCAATAGCCCATAGATTAATGAAAATTCTGGTTTCAGCAGGTATATTGTAGCCATTGATGACACAAGTTTCACTGTTTTCTCTTGGTACCAGGCAAATCGGAGGGTGTAACCTCAAAGTTTCTTTTATAACTAAATTCAAATATCTTAACTCATGAACGACATTCTCATCAACGTTTTCCCTTCCATAGAAGACTTCTCTTACTTCAGCTCGAGCCTTTTCCAACACTCTGGGATTTTTTAGCATTTCTGATATTGCCCAGTCTATTGTTATTGCAGTCGACTCACTCCCAGCAGCGAACATGTCCTAAAAATGTTGCTTTATCTATTACGTACTGGAGGTAGCATATTTAGCAAATAAGTTCAAAATCAACACATTATTAGGGAGAAGATAGAATACATAATTTCTTATAGGTCTGCAAACGTGCCTATATTATTGACAATAGGTACTACAGTACTATTTTGTCCCAGACTATTCTTTTCATATCATGGCTCCCGTGAGACATATATAGAAATCGTTAAGAATTTCACCCTAGCCATAAAGTGGAGTTTCAGAAATAAACTTATACTCTCTATTAAATTATCAACCACAACTCGAGATATCATGCATGGAAGCTACCTATTATTAAATTCACGTACATAGTTCATTTAATTAAAAAAAAAAACTGGGAGACATTAGCCAATGTTCGAGCACGCTAAATATGATTACTGTTACTTGTTAGACATGGAAAAGAAACAAGGATTTTTCTGTGATTAAGGATTAGTTATATATATACTAGTTGGCATTTATGAACACTGCAAATCCATCATGAATTCACTAAATCCATAAAACCTCACAACTTGAATTACCAAAGCATATGAATCCAATAAGAACTATATGGTGGCCACTATCAAACAAATATCTGGTTAAATTACACGTTAGAGTTCCAAATAAATCTTAACAAAATTTAACACAGATAAATGAATTATCTTACTTATCCAACCTACGAATGAAACTTCAATTAATTGTCACTATATATTTAAAAGCTGTAAAATCCAGATACTCAAAATTCCATCGAAAGGGCTGATAAAAGAGAACCAAAAGGTGCAACTTGGAAAATGAAGTTCCTAAAGGATTACCCACAAAGGGTTTGGTTTGGTGGCATGATATCATCTCTGAAAGTAGGAACTACTTATGTACCAAATCTTTTTAAGGAACTACTTATGTACCAAATCTTTTTAAGTATTTGGCAGACAGGTATTGAAAGAAGGATATATTCGCACTTAATAATATTTGGATTTTATCCAATACTTTTTTCTTTAAAGTGCTGTCAACTATTTTTAGTACTTCTTTGAGTAGATAGGAGTATCTCTTCGTGCATGTTAGGACTCTGATAAATATGAGATGAGGAATTTAAGTTTTCAGAAATAAAAATAATGTTAAACTTGCATACATACGTACGAAAATGACTGCTTTTATATTGTCATCGGATAGAGGAATTTCGAGATCAGTGGCTTGGAGCTTCAAAAGAATATCAACTAGATCTTCTTCTTCTTGTCCAATTCTACGGGCTTTCGCTAACTTCATTTTCTCCCTGTGCTGCATTATAATGTTCCCAAGGATTTGATCGAGTTGTTTATGCACCTTCTCAAATGGACGCTTAAATACAGCTAATCCTTCAATTGATGGAAAAAAATCTGGAAGACTAAAACCAGTTATAAGTTGCGATATGCTTGTGACAATGGATAGGAATGCCTCCTTGTCTTTGCATGTTTCACTGAATGCTGCTCTTGCAATAATGTCATTGGTGAATGATTGTACCAACTTGGTTAGATTAATGGAAAATCCTTTACGTGGAAATATTGCTTCAATGAGTTTAGACACCTCCTCTTCACGTATCGATCGGAATGATTTAACTCGTTTCGAACTTAACAGCTCCATCATGCAAATTTTCTTCAAATGTCTCCAGTAGCTACCATAATGACTTCCTATGATGTCAGTGCCATCATATGCAATTATCTTTCCACCTAGAAGTTGGAACCTGTTGGCAAAAGCCCGATCATGGTTTTTTGTAACCTCTTAATAGGAGTTAGTTAGTATCTTTCTGTTACATGGATCAGCACTGATACTGTATTATTCATATTATTCGTGTATATCATTATAGATACTTAGCATTTAGTTTGTTACAACAACTCTGTGTATATATTCTCAAACTCAATACGTAATATCATAGCTTTTCCTCTGGAAACTATCTCGTATCCTTATATGTATATCGTTGATGATAATATCTTAATAAGAATCAATCAAAATGATGTATTGTCTAAATAAATAAACTAATCTTAAATTCTTAAATAGAGAGTTCAAACACAAGAATGGTAATTTATGATTCATTAATTTATGTGATTGATTTTGTAAATAATTAAATAAAATATTGTGTATTATTGTTAATTAATTAAAATATTTTGTATTTAATAAATAAATAAGTAGAATTAATTTTAATGATTCAATAAATTATTAATTTTTAAATAATTGTGTGTGATTTTTTTATAAGAATAAAATCAAAGACCATAATGAACTTATTTTATGATATAAATTTATTGAAATAAAATTAAATAAGTATTAAATAAATTAAATAAAGTAATGTATAATGTTGATGGTAATATCTTAATAAGAACCAATCAAAATGATGTACTAATCTTAAATTCTCAAATAGAGAGTTCAAACACAAAAACAGAGAAACAAAAAGTCTATTTTAAATTTGTCAACTCTTATCTTGTCCATTACTAATAATTAAACAAGAAAAAAATTAAGGAATGTAAATTAAAACTCATTCTCACATCTTTCATGTAACTAAACGGAAGTATTTTTAGCAACGTCATACATTTATTAACTCATTCAAAACTAGCATCCAATGATAAATATTATTATTGTTAGCGATTCAATCATTATTTTGTTTAACTATAAAGTTTAGAATAAAAGAGATTGAGTTAAAAAAACCTCAGTGCTACAAGTTATAGATTCTTAAGAATAAAAGGTGGAGTAAATTCATGATACAATAATTTTATTTTCTTCAGTTCTGGCAGGAGGAACCATCTGTTCCACCACCAATGATTAAGAGCAACCACTTTCATTGTCTATGTTGTTGAGTCTTCTTTACAAGTTGTCCTGCAGCCTCAATGGCAAGAGGTTTTATGTTATGATTTTTAGCCATTAATGACTTTGAACACCGATATAAAGCTACTTCACGTGTGATTGAAATTGATCGATATTACCATAAGCGTAAAAAGTGAAAACTTAGGTTGTGCAAATTTCACGTCAGTCACTTTTCACTCTTTGCTATTCTAAGTATGCAATTACCATTCTCTTACGGTTTAATAGGTTAGAATTTTTATAGAATCTTTTCGTTTTTTATGTAATGCGAAGTGTTAGCTTTCTGTCTGCTGTCAGTTTCAGTTTCATTGCATATGCCCAATTTATACACACACATATATATAGACACTTCAGTTGAAAATTTATATAAATTATCAAAAAATTAAACAATTCATAAATTATTATTCTGACTAAATTATTAAAAAAATAGTAATTTAAAATAATATATTAAAATATTTATATATTCATATTAGTCCACCCGAAATTCAATAAGCGAGGCCATTTAATAATATGACGACTCTCTCGTGGGAACAGAAGCCAGATAAAATTCAGCAGCTTTGTTCTCTGACTCCTCATACTTGAATTTCTAGAGTATATATAATATTTATAATAAATATTATAAAGTTACTATTATAATATGCATGAAAGGCACAAATTTCCATCAAATTTCAAGGCTTTCATGTCCCCAGTTTGACGCCACCCGCATTTATACCACCTGTGCTATTTCCTCCTGTCTTTCTTACTCTTCCTTGTCCATGTTCTTGCATACCATTCATGTCCCTTCTTAAATCTTTCCTTACCCTTAATTAATCTGTCTTCTTCATCGTCTTTGAGATTCTTCATCTTTTCCATACCATCATAGGCATACTTTGGATGTTGTTGAATACCGTTCTAGAACTCATAGAGGCGTTATGGATCTTGTGAGCAGAAGCTTTGTTTCACAGTCTCCTCCACCAATTAATACATCTCCAAGTAGCTCAATCTTTGGTTCTCATCTACATTCCTCTGACACAAGTTTCCCAATCATAGCCATTGCTGTTATAGGGATTTTGGCCACAGCTTTCTTGCTCGTCAGCTACTACATCTTTGTCATCAAGTGTTGTCTCAGTTGGCACAGAATAGATCTTCTGAGGAGATTTGGCATATCCAGAAACCGAAACCACGAAGACCCTTTGATGGCCTATGCACCTGCACACCAGTCCAGAGGCTTAGACGAGGCAGTGATAAGGTCAATCCCAGTATTCAAGTTCAAGAAAGTAGTCATCAGCAACAGCGGAGACCTTGAAGAACAGAGCTTCGGTGAATGTGCGGTTTGTTTAACCGAGTTTCAGGAAGATGAGAAGCTAAAAAGAATACCAAATTGTGGCCATGTTTTTCATATAGATTGCATTGATGTTTGGCTTCAAGGAAATGCAAATTGCCCACTTTGTCGAACAAGCATTTCAAGCCCCACAAGACCGTTCTCAATTGACCAGGTTATTGCCCCAAGCTCCACGCCACAAGATCCACATCCTTACACAGAAAGTCTCATTGGTGGAGATGAAGACTATGTCGTGATAGAATTAGGAAATCATAACTCCACAAATCAAACACTGGTTTCAGCTCAAGAAAGGCTGAACTCAGGAGAATTATCTGCTCCTTCAATTAGTACTCCTTCACCCAGGAAGACAGAGCAGAGAGTGCTTCAGAAAACAGGCAGGAAATTTAACAAAGTTACGAGCATGGGTGATGAATGTATTGACATTAGAGGCAAAGATGATCAATTCGCAATCCAACCCATTAGAAGGTCTTTTTCAATGGATTCTTCGTCGGATCGACATTTGTTTTTGTCCATTCAAGAGATTGTGCAGCAAAGCAGGCATGTCACAGAGGTGAGTCCTGTTGGAAGTTGTAGTAGTAGAAGCAGGAGAAATTTCTTTTCTTTCGGTCACAGTAGAGGTTCCAGAAATGCAGTTTTACCTGTTTATTTGGAACCATAAATATTGGAGAAAATCATTTTATATCATTTTTTTAAAGCGTCTCTCTTTTTCTTTTTCTTTTTCTGAAGATGTAGAAATTTTTATAGCTGTCCAAAGGCATAGGATTTATGATATAAAAGCATTCAACTGGAGCTCTTCTTGGTTGATTCTTCCATTTGTGTCATTATAGAATTTAGACAGGCATGACCAACACTATTTCTTCTCAAATTCTTCATTTGATTGTCAAGTAGTGCACTTTGGTCTTACTCAAGAGAATGAGGAATAAGTTAAAGAGCCCAGAAAGACTCAAAAGTTTCAGACAAAAAGGAAATAGGTCCCCCTCCCATTGATTTAAGGCTCAAGGAAAGGGTCCTCTTGTATAGAGAGAATCATGGCCAATCCAGTTTAATTCAATGTGAAAGAGAAAAAAAAAAAGAAAAGAAAAAAGAGAATAATACAAAAAGGTACAATAGAGAAAAGTGGAACTTAGAGAGGTCCCTTCTAGGCGTTGATTTAGGAGGGTATGAATTGAGATAATGATGCCAATTCCCACCAACTTCTTGGGTCAATAATTTGTAATGTTGGTTGAAGAAGGAAGAAGGTACAGAGTTTGGTCGTGGGTTGGTATAGAACCTTAACCAACAATTGCTTCCAGACTGTAGGAATCATATGAATAATTTTGTTAAGATAAAAATTGATATCTGTACTCGTACCAAAAGACAATGTAGGAGGTTCTAAAAGTAGGAAGGAACCAGCTACTTGGCTTGCTTCTAGGTTGGTTGTTGCTTCTCAAGTTTTCTTCTTCTTGTACATCACTCTTTGCCTCATTTGAAGAAGGATCCATTCTTTCCTCGGTTCTTTGTCTTTAGAACTTTCTCCTCCAATCGATTATGGTCGTCGGAGTCAGATTTGGTTTCCTATCTCAAATCTTCAATGGCCCTACTTGGAAAAACGAAAGACACTTTTGACTAATAATGCCTCTTCCCAAGTGTGGGAATGGGAGGGGTAAAACTAAAAACAGATCAATCATGTAAGTTGCAAGTAGCAGAAGCGTGGACAATAAACTAAGAATAAGCAAGCGGCATATGCAGGCTGGTTTCTAATCATCTTAAACTCTGTCGCCCGTCCGTCACTGACATTGCCCACTTCTGCAAGTAGCGAGACACTCCACAGCTAAAATCACATGCTTGTTACCAATCCCTTTGACAATCTAACTACATAACCCATATCTTCAGTGTTTATGTTTCCTCAAAAATAACTATAAGCCTGTATCGCTTATCCAGTTAGCCTATTGCCTCCTACTTTTCTCAGGCCATACATGTGCTTTTATGTATGGGCAGACATAACCTATACATGTTCCTTGGTGAGCTATGTTATGTTTAGCTTCCTTAATTGGTCTACAACACTACCCGCTGCATGTTTTCTTCCTTTTTTTCTTGGGGATTTGCTAAATTGTTTCACTTGACTTATTTTTGTTCAAAACATTATAAATTTTAATATTACATTATATTTTTAAATAATTTAAAACAATAAAAATATTTCTGTAAAATGATCTAGACCATTAAAACATTTATATTTTTAATGTAAAATAGTACGTTCTTTTGTATTTTTTTTCTTTGGTTCTATTTCCTCATTTAGTTTTATATGATAAGATCTAGTTGTCGTTTTATTGTTGAAATATACTGGACTTATCAAAATGTAGTCATTAATAAAGGTGTCCATTTAAACTTTTTACAGTAATTTAATTTTTCTATCTTTCAATATTTCAAGTATCTATCTAATTAAATTGTAAATAAATTATTATATATATTTTATGACATTTATTTCTTTTAAAATATTTTAAAATTAACATAAGAAGAGGTGTAAGTCATGTAACTTTAATGAATAGATAATAGTTTAAATTTATTTAAGTTAATAAAATTATAATAATAATTTAATTAATAATTTTTTATAACACCTAAATCATTTTTTAATTTCAAACATGCATTTTAATATATTTATATTTATTTGCAAAAATTATTTTTTAAATAATAAATTGTTATTTTTTCCGCTATCAATAATAAAAATGTATTTACCTTGACTTTTATATTTGTACATATATTATTTTTTTCCATTTTCCATTTACCTTCAATTTTAACCATTATTAGCAAACTAATGGCCTCATACATGCCATTACTTTGCTAATAATTGTTAGGGGTAACTTATGAATAACAAAATCAAGGAATTTTTTCATTAAATTCAAACATTTTATATTTAATTTTTATCGCGTTTGCCATAACATAAAATAAAAGATGATAGTTAAATTATATTATAAGACAAATTTAAGGTCTGTTAAATAAGTGAAGGGGAATTCATATATTCAAATTAAAATTTTAAAATATATAAAACATACCAATATACAGTAAAACTTCGATAAATGAATACTCGATAAATTAATAATCTTGATTAAATAATAATTTTCTTCAGTCTCGACTTGGGCCAATGGGATAAAATAATAATCTAGCTAAATGCATAAGATAATAGTTTTTAAAAAAAAATCCTTGAGGCCCACTGAAAATATAAAATAATAATTCATTAAACAAGTATGAAAATTACATATATAATTCATAAAATAAAGCACTTCCTAAACAATTTTTATTTCAAATTTTATGCTTTCC
>JANZLC010000202.1:43427882-43450477 GCA_026413385.1 Erythroxylum gracilipes
CCCCCTCCTTTTTTGGTTTAGTAATGTCACTTCATTTAACTTTGGAATGATAGTGACTATCCACCTTCCCAGCCCATAGAAAATTCCTGAGTTTAGCTTCTAGTTCTTTGAGGACAGAAGATGGGAGAATAAAGTGAGAGGCCCAACATACCTGGAATGAAGAAAGAATAGAACTCACTAGTTGTAGTCTACCTGTATAAAAAAGGTTTTTATGGGTCCATTTATTGACTCTCACATCAATCTTATCCAATAAGGGTAAACACTCTCTCCTCGATAACCTACCTGTAATGAGAGGAACACCTAGATACTTTATAGGTAGGGATCCTTTCCTAAGGCCAGATATTTGTTCCATTTGGTTTGTCAAGTGATCTATGTCATGAGAAAGGAAAAACTGGTTTTTGGAAGGATTCATATCCGTTATTGAAAATCTAGAGAAAGAGTTTAGAAAATTGAGTAATATTTGAGCTGAACTGATGTTAGTGTGATAGAACAACAGTAGGTCATCTGCAAACAGGAGATGGGTGAGTTTAAGAGTTTTGCATCTCCAGTGGTATTTGAAGGAAAGATTTCTCACTATGCAATCATTCAAACTCCTAGAGAAAACTTCCATACAAATAATAAAGAGGAAAGGGGATAAAGGGTCTCCTTGTCGAAGCTCAGATTTTCCTTGGAAGAATTTGGAAGGTGATCCATTGATCAAAATGGAGTACGAATGGGAAGAAATGTACTCTTGGATCCAAGCTATGAACTTAAGAGGAAGGCCTATAGCTTCCAAAGAGTTAAGGAGAAAATCCCAATGGATGGAGTCATAGGCTTTTTGGAGGTCAATTTTAAAGGCACATCTCTTTTGATTATTAGAAAGGTGGTAGTTTTTGAAAATTTCTTAGGCTAGCAAGATGTTATCACCAATTCTTTTATCCTTAATGAATGCACTTTGGTTAGGACTAATAATGTGAAGAAGAATTTTTTTAAGCCTATTTGCGATGATCTTAGCTGTCACTTTGTACACCATGTTGCAACAAGAGATAGGCCTATAATCTACCACTGTGGATGGGTGAGCTTTTTTAGGGATAAGGGTAATAAAGTTAGAATTAAGCTCTTCAAGGAGTTTTCCATACTGAAAAAAATCTTGGATAGCCCTAGTATTGTCCTCCCCAATAATGTGTCAAGTTTGTTTAAAGAAAAAAAATCATTGAACCCATCTGGGCTAGGAGCCTTATCGGATTGAAAGAGTAGAAAACCTCTATAATCTCTTGAGCTGAAACATCAGCAATAAGGGAGTTACACAGGCTTTCAGATAAGGCTTGAGGAAAAAGAGGATCCACAAAGTCCTTTGAAGGAGGAAGGGATTTCTTACTACTAATAGAACGTTGAAAGAATTCAACAAATTGATCTTGGATCTCTTCATGGCCTATAATCCTTCTCCCATTACCCACTTCTGGAGAATTGATATTGTTTCGGTTTCTGTTGGCTATTAAGGAGTTGTGGAAAAACGTGGTGTTCCTATCCCCTTCCTTTAACCACTTGATCCTAGATGCCTGTTTAAAGAATGACTCTTGATCATCTAAGGCACTAATTAGGTCATTGATGGCTTCGAATTCTTAAGCAAGCAACTCATTCGACTTAGGTAAATGCCGCAATTTATCTTGAATGACATTTAGAGTTTCTTGAAAAATCCTGACGCTCTTATTAATATCTCCAACTTGTCCTAAATTAAGAGCTTTTAGAGCTTTTTTAACTAGCTTAAGCTTGGACACTACACAAAACATAGGAGACCCCTAAATTTGAGATGACCAAGCTTCCTCCACTAGTTGACGAAAATTAGGCTGAGAGGAAAGAAAGTTAGAGAATCTAAAAGGAGATGCTCTTCTCTGAATGGGGTTACTAGACTTAACCTCTATTGGAGAATGATCTGATATGCTCGGATAATGAATGACACTATAAGATCTAGGAAAATTTGAGCTCCAGGTAGAATTAATGAGCATCCTTTCTAACTTCCTAGCCACAAAATTATCCCCACTTTGTTTGTTGTTCTAAGTGAAACAAGGACCACTGGAGTTTAGGTCATACAGAGTATTACCATGAACCCAATGTCTAAAGTCACTCATGCTTTGGAGAGCTGAGTGACTAATAGGTTCTGCCTCGTGTGGGTATAGGATGGCATTAAAGTCACCTGCAATTATCCAAGGCATGGAGGAAGTGGATAGTCTAAGAGTAGATAAATAATTCTAGAGGGCGTTCCTGTGATTTAGATTGTTAGACCCATATACACAAGTCACTAGGAAAGGAAGGGAATTTTTTCTAGGAGACAATTCGACATGCACTAACTGATCAGTAGAACTCAGGATTTGACAATGATAATTATTCGGATCCCATGCTAGCACTATTCTGGTATTAGAGGCACAATCTATATTGCTATAGAAAGGCCACCCAGGGAGCATTCATTATTCCAATAAGAGGGGGACCTAATCCTAGATTCTAGAAAGTACACAAAATGCACTAACAATCTCTTGAGCCAAGCATGTACAGCTAATTGTTTTTTGGGGTTATTAAGCTCCCTAATATTCCAAAAGACTAAATCCATTATTCCAAAACTAAAAGCCACACATACTTTTGCTTTTTCCTAGGTTTCCTACCTTTTTTAACAGTAAATTCCCCCTCTGCCCCCCTTTAATAGTAAATTCCCCCTCTGCCCCCCTTTTTTAACAGTGACTTATGGCACTGACTTGTGGATCCTTAAGGTTTCCAACTGGGACTTCTTGGTCTAGCTTGGCCTTACCATGTGTATTTGGACTTCCAGTAGCGTTGGAGAACTATTCCATCAATTGATTCATCCCAACTATGTGTTCCATCAATAATGGTCCTAAGCCTTTTCATTGGGAGTCAGATGTCTCCTTTTCCTTCTGGGTGGGTTGGCTTGTGGATGTTAACTCCCCACTTTATTGTTGTTGGTTGATTGGTTGTACATGTTTTTCTGTTCCCAATTTATGGTATTCTCCAGTTTTAAAAACCCTCCCTGTTGGTGCCCATTCTTTCTTCTGAGCAACCAACTCATGTTTCCATTTATATTCAATTCTAACTTCTTTGAATGTTCTCTCCCCATCCTCAGTATAAGTTGCTAGTTGGAATGAGGTAGGGCAGTGGTTTTTTAGTTCCATTTCAACACACATCCTAGCATACATTATCCGTGTCGTCCGAGTAGTTGGTGAATCCATTAGGAGTGGGTGTCCAACCTCACTCGCAATATGACCCAGTCCTTCGGTGGTCCAGTACTCAACAGGAATGTTAAAATTTTTTGCCCACACTGGAGCTTTCCGCACAACCTCCTGTTCTCCTCCATTCAAACTTCATTTCTTCAGAAATAAGGGTTTACCTTGGATGTGCCAAGGGCCTTTTCCAGAACCGACATTACTCCTACTTCAGATTCAAACTTAAATAGAAAGTTGTTGGAACTTGTAATCAAAATTTCTGTCAACCCAAATGCAGACCAGGGTTTATTTAAGGCACGTTGAACTACTGGAAAGGCTGGTCTCTTACCTATGAAAAATCCAATAAGCGCAAACCTGAAATTGGTAGCTCCTTTTTTCGCCAGCTCTGGAGGGAGTATGACAAAATTTTGATTTTCCTTTATCTCCGGCGAGTAGTAGGTTAGTGTAGTGTCTGTCGAAGTTTTTGTTTCGCCAGCTCTGGAGGGAGTATGACAAAAAATTGATTTTCCTTTATCTCCGGCGGGTAGTAGGTTAGTGCAGTGTCTGTCGAAGTTTCTACCCCATTTGCAACAACAGCTTTCCACAGTTCAGTAAACCCTTGAGTAGTTGGATTTACCATATCAAGTTTATAAGACCCGCCAATTGCTTCAGTTTCTGGTGTTCTTGATGCAGGCTGATCAGGTTTAAAGGGACATGTTGGGACAGGTTTAAGAGTCGAGGGTGTTGGGAGATTTGGGTTTTGATTTTGGGGTAGGGTGTGGTTAGGGATTTCAGTTGTTTGTTTGAGGGGAGGCGCAAGCTGATCTGGTTTAGAGGATTTTGGGATAGGTTTGGGAGTCGGATTTAGGTTCATAGTGTTTAAATTAAACTTCAACATTCAATTTAGATTTTAAAATAACAGATCTCTGAATGAAGTTATATTTTTATTAGTTATATGTCATTTTAATAAAGTTATATTTTTATTAGTTACTATGTCATTTTAGTATTGACATAACATAAAATTATTATTTTTAATATCCATGTAAGTACGTGAAAGTCACATTATCACTATTGTGATATATCATTAATAAAGAGCTAACTTCGTTAAATGGTCCTTATTTTTAGGTTTAAAGTTGAACATGTCAAAATATTACGGTCCGAACTATATTTTTATGAAAATATTAGAGTTAAATTACAATTTTACCATTCTTTTCTTTCTTTATTTGGCTTACATGTCAATTCAATTGTTTTGCATGTTCTTATATCAAAATGTTTAATTTCTGCCTTTTGTTGGTATCTGACTTAACTACTCATTTTTTAAGGTACTAACTACTTTTTTTAATTATTGTGAATTACGATACACTTTTTGTTTTGAGTTGAGGATTTAGACTTTTCACGTGGTTTGTTATTTTCTAAATACATTTTATATTTTAAATTTATTAAAAATTGAAAAACCTCAAGGTCAAAATTTTGTAAAATATCTGTTTTGCCACAGTTGCTTCAAACAAAAACTAAGTGCCTGTTTGGATGGACGTATATCAATAGAGCTTTTATCAGTAGAGCTTTTCTGAGAAGAGCTTTTCTAAAAAGCTAGTTGACTGTTTGACTGTCAATTAAAAAAACAGCTTTTATTAATTTTAACTATTATTTTGTAATAAAAATTATTTATGCATATAAATAATATTTAAAGTATATTAAACAATATGCAAAGCATAATATATATTAGGTTTACACAAGTTCACACTAACCATACAAAGACTATGGCATTTGCTCTATAATACTTGTTTACAGCCTAAAAATCTGAAAGTAGCCTAACTATTTGCCATGGCATGATTTTCACCATATAAATTCATCCAACGTGGAGTGATGCAAGTTTTAAATAAGAATGCATTCTGAAAATATAAAAAAATATAACCTTACCCCTTGGAAGAATAGGAAACTCTCATCTTTGTTTAGGAACTATGATAACATAGAATGTGACCTGTTAAATGTTAAACATGCTTATATCTTACCTAAGGAACAATGAATGCATATATATATGAGCTTACAAAAATATAAGAACACTTGGAATGAGATAAAAATACATGCCAAGGTAGACACAGCAAGAGAAAGAGAACAACTATATAATAGCGATGAATCCACTGTTTCATATAGAAGGTCCATGATATCCATGCATGCCTCAAGGTTTATAAGTTCCCCAACTTTTGCCATTCCCCTTAAATAAATGGAGACATAGAAGAACTAAACTAAATGAAATCAAAATATAATCATGAAGAATCCTTGATAATGCAAGCAATTTCTCAATAAGAAACTTACTTAAACTGAGACAGAAGATCTTCAAGGAATATGAAAGCAACATTTCCAGCACCAAGCTCATAATCCAAAACCTTTTACGATGATCACTGGCTTAACTGACTATTTGGTTCATCAAAATGAAAGAAACCCTCATTTGTTTGACAAGACTTACCTGCAAAAAGACAATCTCCTATAGGGAAAAGGTGTTGTTAACAACTATGCATATAACAACATTTAAATAATTATAACACATACGACCAACTTACTGCTTCCAAGAAATCCCGAGTTGTAAAGTGTTGTTCTGTAATGCTCTTGTCCCCAAAGGACTTCAAAGTTTTTACAGAGAGTGGAGAAGAATTATGTATCTAAAAGTTTGGACATTCATGTGAAGAGCTAACATTCGACTCGTTGTCAACAAAACAGAAACAAAGCAATTCACGCTATAGCTTACTTTATTGGAAATCCATAGAGATATTTTTTAAAAAATCTGAATCTCAAATTTATCAAAAGCAAACTTTATCAAAAGGAAAGTGCCTCTTTTCCAGCAAATCGGAAACATTTGAAACCATAAACATAATAGAAGAACTTACAGAACCAGTGCTAGCAGGCTTGCGCTCTGATTGCTGCGGAGCCATGATAGAAACAACTTTCTTGGAAATTGATTTCTTTCATTTGGGAACAGGGAATCGCAACGACGGTGAAGTGAAAGTAGACCAACCCAGATCCTTGCATAGAAATGAGAGTGAGAAGGACGACATACAAGCAAAATAAATAATTTGAGAAAAAAACTAGCAGAACCCAACATAAAAAGAAGAAGAAAAAAAGAAGGGTAGAGAACCAAAAAGGGTCAAATTCTTAAGTCTGAAGAACAGAAAGATGTGGAAACGCTGGATTCAAAGAAAGTAACCACCTTGTTGACGATGAAATGTGCAGAGTGTGGAACGAAGGTGGAAGAAGACATGATAAAAGATCAAAATAAGAACAGCGATGGTGTTACTATTAAGGTGGAGTGAAGAGACGTCGGATGTTATAAACGTAAATTACGGGAAATTATAAATGTAAGTCTACTCGAAAACGCTCAAATAAGGAGCTTTTTTGAAAAGCTTCAAATTTGAGCTTATTAAAAAGTTGTATTTTAACTTTTAAAAAGATTATTTTTATTTAAAAAGTGTTTTTAAATTTTACGATCAAACACTTATTTTTTTTTAAATAGCTTTTGAGGTGGAAAAAAACACTTTTCTACTCTCCAAAAACTCAACCAAACAGGTGCTAATAGTTGCTTATTAAAAAGTAATTGAATTAACTACTACAATTTTTCCAGAATTTATCACAAGCAGAAAAACTTAATGCTATACACAACCTACATGTGGGGGGTCCTCACCTAAATTAATTAAACTTTCACTGAAGTTTAATAGCCTTATACAAGGCTATTATAGAGCCAATACCACTCACTCTTTAATGTTATCCACTCATATTCACCCTCTTAAAAATTATCTCACACCCAATGACGTGACCTCCTCATGCTAACCTCAACAAAGAATTTTGAAATAATGAATGAAACAATGAAAATAATATCTCAAATGACTAAATCAAGAATTATAAGAAATAAAAGAATACTTGAGTTATAGAACACTCCCCTATGTGTGCAGTCAAATTAAACCATAATCTTGGGGATTCGTCTAACAAAAATCTGTGGTGAAACTTTTAAGTTGATCACTGAGAACTCCACACAGCAACAACAAAGAATGGATAGATAATCGTTCAATTATTCATCCGCGTATACAAATGCGTAGCTGCCAAAAAATTAATTAATCTCCGATAAATCTCCTATATGTTTATCTCCAACAAATTCTTCCTTCTTTGAGATTCTATCTCATTTAGGATTTCTTCCTTCCACCCTATTTTAACTTCCAAAAATTCTACATACTTCAAGATAGATAAATCAAATACCAAATCAATTTCCTTGTAACAAAAGATATAGTAGAATCCTATACCAAATCAACTTCCTTATTGCAAGAGATATCCCAAATAAATTAAAATACAAATAATGTCAAAAATAGAATAGAATATCTTTAAAAAAATATTTTACAATATTAAAATTTTCAATTATTAAAATTTTGTAATTTTTATTCATAATTAATAATTATATGTTATGTGTATAAGAGTCAAATATATAATAATTTATATTAAATTTTTTAAAAATTAATAAATATTTTAATATTAAAAATTAATTTTATGATAGTTTTAAAATATATAATTACATTAAAAAATGTAAACCATATAAAATAATTATTTCTTTTATCCTTTCATTCCCATAAACTTTTCTTCCAATTTACTCTTTACCATTTTCATCGTAATCTCACTTTGAATGTAATGTGCATCTGTTAAATATTTATTTTAATAATTTTATAAGTTTTCTTTTTTCATGTTTTTTTTTTGACCAAAACTATATTTTTGTTAAGGAAATCACTTCTCAGGGTATGCAAGCAATTAGCCAAACTTAGTCCAAATCAAGTGGCCTTTTCCCGTGATTAATTTCACAACAAATCTTATCTTATTTGATAAAATAAGAACTTATCTCTAATTTGATATTTTATAGTAGTTCCATATATATAGGAGTGGATATAATATTGTTGTAACAACCTCTGAGATATCTGTTGTATTTGTTACCAATCAAGTTATAAATATAGAAATCCACACACGGTGGATGATCAACCTTTCACAACATATCATCTCCATCTCTTTTCATGACCAAATACTCTGTTATATTAACCAATTCTTACTCTATTCTATTAAATCTCATCTATACATTTATATAGGACTCACACAAATGTGTGGATAAAATTAAATGACACATGGATAGAACATCGTAATGGGCACAGAGAATCTCATGTGCTCTTTTTACAGAGCCCTTATCATATCTTTCTTTTTCTTCTACTCTTGTTAGAGAACGCATGATTCTTTCTAGTTATCATTGTAGGTTAGGGCAAGCCAACAACAAAATAGTCAAAAAGACCATTTCTCAATTTAATTTGTCTTGTGTTTTGAATAAAGAGAACTCTTTGTGTAGACCATGTCAACTTGGCAAGAGCCATAGACTTCATTTGTCATCTTCTTATCAAATTCTCAAATTCCCTTTGAACTTGTTTACAGTGATGTTTGGGACCCTGCTTCCGTCTATTCAGTTAGTGGCTTATGATATTTTGTTCAATTTTTGGATGATTGTACTAAATACATTTGGATCTTTCTTATACGTCATCATGATGAAGTTTTTTATATTTTCAAGCACTTTTACGCTATGACGCAAACTCAATTTGGGCCAAAAATTAAAATCCTTCAAATTGATTGAGGTGGTGAGTATAAGACCATTACGAATTGTCTGTATCCTTTAGGGGTACTCCATCGTCACTCTTGTTCAAAAACTCAGGAACAAAATGGTCCCCCAGAATGTAGACATAGAGACATTGTTGCAAAAGGTCTCCACATCAGTGCCTATACAATTAGGATCCTAACTACAAGTTTCTCAAAACATTTGGGTGTCTCTGTTATTCCTTCATTCGTCCATATATAACACTCATAAGCTTGAATATTGATCAAAACCATGTGTTTTTTTGGGGTATAGTTCTAAACATAATGGTTATTTGTGTCTTCACATAGAAAGTAACCGTCTTTATATTTCTATGATGCCATAAAACAAAGATGATATACTGTGAAAGGTAGATCATCCACAATGTGTTGATGTCTGTATTTATAGTTTGATTGGTAACATATACAACAAATATCTCAGAGGTTGTTACAACAATATTATATACACTCCTATATATGTGGAACTATTATAAAATATCAAGCTAGAGATAAGTTCTTATCTGATCAAATACGATAAGATTTGTTGTGAAACTAATCACGAGGTAAGGCTACTTGATCTAGACTAAGTCTGGCTGACGATTTGCATTCTAACGCTTTCATCAAAATGCAGATCTGACATTAACTTTTTTAAAGCATTTAAATTGTGTTTTAACGTTTTCAAAATATTCAATTTAGATAATAAAATAACGAACCCCTCAACGAAATCATACCTCTGTTAGTTATGTATTACGTCAACAATAATGTGATACACAAAATTATTATTTTTACTGTTTATATAGGTTCTATCATTACATCAAATCCACATCGGTGTATTTGAAAGACATATAAGTGTTGATATGATATATAATTTAGAGTTTAGTAACTCCATCGCTCTTATTGGCTTAGTTGAACTACTTGAACTAAAAAAGTCAAAGTCAACATATTCGATGCACAAGGCTCTCCGCTTTGCGAGGGTCTGATGAGGATCATCGATATACATAGCCTTCTCTTTGTAATTTTTACAAAGAAACTGTTTCTGTGATTCGAACTTGTGACCTTATGGTCACAAAGGAACAACTTTTAATAGTAGTCGAACTACTTAAACTCTAAAGCATAATTTTATTAAGGAATCTTTTATTTTAAAGATTAAATTAAATATTTTAAAAAATTAAAGTCAATTTGAATACTTCAAAATATTATAATTTAACTTGTATTTAGTGAAAATATTAAGATTAAAAATAAACTTATCTAAATAGCTTGCATTACTTCAATCTCATGTTAGTCGTATTTCTCTCTTAAATTTATTTCCAATCGAACTAATAATTAATTTTGAACCAAAATGCATGTATAGCTAATTTTATAGTAGCAATAACTATTACTAAAATAATAATATAATGTATTTAAGAAAGAAGTGATTGTAAGGTGGTACCGACATACATGGTACCGCCATTCTAGATTTATGTATTAAAAATAAAAAAGAAGTAAAAAGCAAGTTGACAACAACTTGCATGCAAGACTATCAACAGCTTGTATGCAAGTTGTTAGTCGCTACACAATAGTTTGCTATGCAAGTTGTCACACGGTGGGGGGTTTATAAAAGACCCTCCCTTCCTCCTCTCTTAACATAAATATGCATATCAAACGTGTATGAGATGTGTGGTGAGTTTGAGAGTGAATTTTAGAGAGCCATTTTATGTGAGAGTGATTTTTCGGGTATTTTTAAGAAACATTTTTCTAAGAAAGGTAAGTGACAAAATAGTGAGGATATTATTCTAGGGGTAGTAAATTTGGAAACACCTTGTGTGAGAGCGCCACTATTTTTTTTAATCATTTGTCACTTTCTATACCTGCTATTTTCATTAGTGGAAGATTTATTCGGAGCTTGGCCTGTGGACCTAACCCAAATTAGAGGGTGGCAACATTAAATTTCTCTGTGTTATTTCCTTGCTTATTTTACTTGTGGGATTTAATTCATAATTTTTCCCAACAAGTAGTATCAGAGCTAGGTTCGGTTTTGTGTCAAAGCATTTCTCATCGAAGATGGAGGCAAAAATAAGCAAGATGATTAGCCTAAATGACTCTAACAACCACATAAGGAAGAACAAGATAAAAGGTCTTCTGCTCGTCACAAACTCGAAAATAAATAGGACGAGGAGTGGGCATTTAAGCATGAGCAGGTATGTAGTTTTATTCGGCAATTTGTTGAAGATAATATATATAATCATATCTGCAATGAGACTCATGCACGGATGTTGTGGAAAAAGCTCGAGAAGTTGTATGCCTAAAAAATCGGTAACAATAAATTATTTTATCTAACAAAATTAGTACAAATAAAATGTTGAGAAGGTACCTTTGTGGTAGATCACTTAAATGAATTTAAGGGGATCGTGGATCAATTATTAGGTATGGGCATAAAGTTCGATAATAAAGCACTTGCCCTTTTCATACTTACCTCCTTGCCAGAGTCTTGGGAGACTTTAGAGATTTCAATCACCAATTTTGCAATTGGTGATGTTGTTAACATGAAATCTATAAAAAGTGAAATTCTGAATGAAGAGATGAGACAGAGATCACAGAGTTCAGCCTCTTCAACACAATTAGAAGTTCTGGTCACAGGTTCCAAGGGGATGAGCAAATCTAGAGGTCTAAATTTCAAAGATAAAAGCAAAGGAAGATCAAACAAATTTGCAAATGTTGAGTGTCATTGCTGCAAGAAGAAGGGTCATATCAAAAGGTCTTGTAGGAAGTTCAAAGAAGAAAAGAACAAAGGTAAAGAAGTCAAGAAAGATGATAATAATGATGATGAACATGCATCGATGACTACCACCATTAATGACTACCATATCGTCTCATACGATAATGATGTGAATAGTACATCTTGTGAGTTCAACTAGATAGGTGACAGTGGTGTCACTATTTGTGCAACATCACATAAAGAACCCTTCGCATCATATACACAAGGAGATTTTAATGTTGTTAAAATGGGAAATAGCGGTTTGGCTAGTATCATCGGAAAAGGTGACATTTACTTGGAGACAAACAACGGCACGAGACTGTCTCTGAAAGATGTTTGATATTTTCCTAATCTTCGCCTAAATCTGATCTCGGTTGGCATACTTGATGATGAAGGTTTTTGTAGCACTTTCAAAGATGGCAAATGGAAACTTTCAAAAGGCTTATTAGTAATCGCCAAAGGTAAGAAGTGCTCAAAGTTGTACGTGATGCAGGAAAAGGTTTCCAATGATGTTATGAATCTAGTGGAGAAAGATGATGCAATTGAATTGTGGCACAGGAGACTCAGTCATATGAGTGAGAAAGGGATGACTTAGTTGGTGAAAAAGAATGCATTATTTGGAGTTGACCAGGTATATTTAAAGAAATGTGCTAATTGTTTTGCAGGAACGCAAAATAAAGTTGCTTTCAAAAGTTCCCCTCCTTCCAAAATGAAGAATATGTTGAATTTTGTATACTCAAATTTATGTGGGTCCATGCCAAAGTCACTAAGTGGTGCTCAATACTTTGTGACTTTCATTGATGACCATTCTAGGAAGACGTGGGTATACACCTTGAAGACTAAAGATAACGTCCTAGATGTTTTCAAGCAATTTCATGCCTTAGTTGAAAGACAAACTAGGAAGAAGTTTAAATGCATTCAAACAGACAATGGTGGACAGTACACTGGACCATTTGACGTATATTGCAAAGAGCATGGTATTCGACATCAGACTACTCCTCCTAAGACACCGTAGTTGAATAATTTAGTTGAGAGGATGGACAAGACTTTGATGGAGAGAGTTAGATGCTTACTTTCACATGCAAAATTGCCTAAGACATTTTAGGGTGAGGCTCTATTCACAACATTTGATGTATTAAATCGATCACCATGCATCCCTTTACAGTTTGATATTTCAGAGAAAGCATGGTTAGGAAATGATGTTTCCTATGATCATATAAAAGTATTTGGTTGCAAATCTTATGTCCATATCCCTAAAGAGAGATCCAAGCCTTACGTTAAGACTTACCAGTGTATATTTATTGGTTATGGAGAAGATCAATTCAGTTATCGATTTTATGATCCAATCCAGAAGAAGTTGATTCGAAGTTGTGATGCTATATTTGTTGAAGATTAAACCATTAAAGATCTTGGCAAAGTGAAAAAGGACGTTCTAAGAATTAGTGGTGACCGGTGGACTTAGAGTTGATTCCTCCAAAAACAGTGCCAAGATAATTTAGAGATGAAGTTGAAAATCACCAGTTGAATGTAGCTGATGATGATGCTCCCATTCAAAACCAATTAGATGAAGATTCTAATGACGATGATGTTCAGAATCAACCACCAGCACCAAAGACTGCTCAGGTTCCAATAAAGAGATCTACACAAGTAAGACAAGCCACTACTAGATACTCCAGTAATCAGTATGTGTTACTTACTGATGGGGGGAGAACCTGAAAATTTTCAAGAGGCTATGATAGATGAACATAAGATGAAATGGGTTGAAGCCATGCAAGATGAGATAAAGTCCTTGTATAAGAATAAAACTTTTGATTTGATGAAGTTATCAAAAGGCAAGAAAGCCTTGAAAAATAAGTAGATGTTCAAGATTAAGCATCATGAACACAATTCTCATTCAAGATTTAAAGCTAGATTGGTTATTAAAGGATTCAACCAAAGAAAAGGTATTGATTTTGACGAAATATTTTCACCATTTGTGAAAATGACATCCATCCTTATAGTGCTAGGTTTAGCAGCAAGTCTAGACTTAGAAATTGAGCAATTGGATGTCAAGACAACATTTTTTCATGGAGATTTGGAAGAAGAAATATATATGAAGCAGTTGGAGGGTTTCGAGGAAAAAGGGAAAGACTATGTGTGTAAATGGATGAAAAGCCTTTATGGTTTAAAACAGGCACCGAGACAGTGGTATAAGAAGTTTGAAATAGTTATAGGGGAGTAAGGCTACAAAAAGACTACCTCAGATCACTGTGTTTTTGTACAAAAATTCTCTAGTGATGATTTATCCTTTTACTTTATGTTGATGACCTGTTGATTGTTAGCCAAAATATTAACAAGATTAACAGTTTAAAGAAGCAGCTAAGCAAGTCTTTTGCCATGAAAAACTTAATGCCAACAAAATAGATTCTTGGCATGATGATTATTAGAGACAAGGGCGCTAAGAAATTATGGTTATCACAAGAGAAGTACATTGAGAAAGTACTTGAAAGGTTCAACATGGATAAAGCTAAAGCAGTTAATTGTCCTTTTGATAATCACTTTAGGCTGAGTACTAAACAATGCCTTTTGATGGATGAAGAGAAGGAAGAGATGATGAAAGTCACCTATGCTTCTACAATTGGAAGTTTGATGTACGCTATGGTATGTACATAGCTAGATATTGATCACGCAATTGGAGTAATAAGTAGGTTCCTTTCAAATCCTGGTAAAAAACATTGGGATGTTGTGAAGTGGACTCTCAGATATATACGTGGTATTTCCAAAATATGCTTATGTTTTGGAACTACCAAGCCTGTGTTAGTTGGTTACACATATGCAGACATGGCCAGTGATGTTGACTCGAAAAAGTCTATTTCAGGTTACCTAATTATCTTTGTAGGGGAGTCGTGCCATGGCAATCAAAATTGTAGAAATGTGTTGCTTTATCCACCACTAAAGCCGAATTTATTGCTGCAACTGAAGCATGCAAGGAGCTCCAATGATGAAGAAGTTTTTAGACGAACTTGGTTTTCCGCAGGATAGATATCAATTGTTTTGTGACAGTCAAAGTGCTATTCACCTTGGGAAAATTTCCTCATTCCATTTAAGATCAAAGCATATTGATGTGAGATATCACTAGATCAGAGAAGTGTTAGAGAAGAAGCTATTACAGCTTGAGAAGATTCATACGCATGAGAATGGATCAAATATGATGACAAAAGTTCTACCCAAAGAAAAGTTTGAATTTTGTCAATCATTTACAGGAATGATAGTAAACTCCATGTAGTTAGTAGGGGGAGAATTAAAGGGGGTACTGACATGTATGATACCGCCATTTTAGATTTATATATTAAAAATAAAAATAAAGAAGTAAAAAGCAAGTTGACAGCAACTTGCATGCAAGATTATCAACAACTTGTATGCAAGCTATTAGTCACTACACAATAGCTCGCTATACAAGCTGTCACACGGTGGAGGGTCTATAAAAGATCCTCCCTTCCTCCTCTCTTAACAGACATTTGCATATCAAACGTACATGAGATGTGTGCTGAATTCGATAATGAATTTTAGAGTCATTTTATGTAAGAGAGTGATTTTTGAGATATTTTTCGGAAACGTTTTTCCAAAAAGAGTGAGTGACAAAATAGTGAGGATATTATTTTAGGGATAGTAAATTTGGGAAACACCTTGTGTGAGAGCGCCACTGTTTTGTTGTGTCATTTTTCACTCTCTGTATTGTTATTTTCATTAGTGGAAGATTTATTCGGAGTTTGACCCGTAGACATAGCCCAAGCAAAAATACTATTTCTACGGGGAAAAAAGCTACATTAAATTTTTGCATGTTATTTCCTTGCTTATTTTATCTGTAAGATTTAATTTGTAATTTTTCCCAACATGATTGCTATTACAAATATAAACTAATGAATCTAATTTATCTACTTAAAAAAGACTAATTTGTTTTGGTTCATTTCAAAAGCAATTTGAATTAGCTAATGAGAGTATTTAGATTATTTTATAATTAATTAAGTTGCCTAATTTTTATTTAAAGATTATAAAGTCTATCTATGTCAAAGAGATACTGTTATCAAAATTTATAACATGGAACAAATGAATATATATAATAACTTAATTAAATAATTGGTCAAGACAACTTCCCTCTTCCAATATAAAAATTCTCTTTCTTGAACATAGTCGGTGGTGTAAAGGAGGGTCAAACAAACCTATAAGTATGCTATAAGATTTCTCTTGTTATCTTCTTGAAATTGTCGTCGAAGATCAATTAAAAGCAATTCCCTCAAATTTTCTTAAATTATTGACATGGAGGTCAAACACTTAATAGGTTTGTAGTTAAAAACTTAAAATCCAAAATGCGATCCTTTCTTCCATATATGTTGGTGACTGAGTGATTCTTTCCGGTAAACTTGTGGTACAACAAACTTTTGCCATTCATTTATTGTTTGGTTTAACAGAGGCCCAATCGCAACAACTATTATGCATGCTGTCGAACTTAAGGTTGTTGCCCGAGTGATTGTCGTGTTGATCAGGGATTTGATCCGCAAATATCGAAAAGGTGAATCCAGCCCACGTTTTGGAAGGTGATACTTCATTTTCATGATTGCTTCATCAAAACAATGATGTGCAAGTCTTAAGCTTTTACTTCTTCTGCTGACAGTTTGTTCTCCGGTAAATTAATCTGAATACCCTGCTTCTCCACAGAATGGGACTCTGGATCTTTTGACTTGATTTCACAAATTACATCACCTTCTTTGCCCCATAGTAACATGTATAAGCCAATGATTACCGTAACACCACCAATTATGCTGGTCGAATCACGTTTAAGGAGTTAGCATGAAAATTTTCTTGGCATTTTTTAAATACTCAAAATAGAAATTTTTAACCTATCAAGTGGCGCCTCTGAACTTGTGAAACATTTTACTACATTATTTAGTTTCTTCCTTTTTTTCCCCCTCCTTTTTTGTGTATAGTATTCACTATTCAGCAAATGTAAATTATTGAGGATGCATCCCGTGCAATGGCTCACCTAGCAAATTTGGATAGCTTAAAATTTCATTAGAAAGTTTTGATTATGGAGCCACTTGAAATTAATAATTGTGTTTCAGAGTAAATTTGTGCTGGATAATGATAAAGTTTCAATATACCTGCCAACGTAAAGTTTTTCACCAACCACAAAGTAAGCTAGAACCGTCACCAGTACTGTTAAAAATGGATTGAACATGGCCACAAATACCGGTCCTTTTTCTTCAGTGCACCATAATTGAATAAAGATGATTAAACCAGAAATGACCACTCCCTGCCATGGACCACATAAATAACAATCTATTAAGAAGTGTAAATCTAGCAAAACATCTCTGGTATAGATTAATCCTACTTACACCGTATAAAGTGGACCACAAGTCGATATTGAAACCAATTGTCCAAGTGGCTCTTCTATGTTCTATAATTACGGTGAAAACAGCTGATTGTGCAGCACCGAGAAAGCTCATCCATGTGGTTAGTGACAATGGAGCAGGATACTTTCGTAAAGTGACTGCCTGAGGTATTTTGAGAAATATTAACAACTTGTAGCAATCAATATATAAGCAGAGACAAAGAGAAGTTTTGAGTTGAATTAGGGTTTAACCTGCATAATATATGACAAAGACCACGTTACGCAGCTTGTAGATATCAGAATTGAACCCTTTACCCAATCCTCATGATAGTTTCCAGCTTTTCCATGAATATGGATTAAAGGCGGCCATGGATTTTTCAATGCTTGACCTACAGTGTCATTACTAATCCTCCTGCCAAGGAAAACAAGGTCCCAAGAACTTTAGCAATCCCACGAGGATTTCCAAGATCAAGAGCCTCCAACCTGGAATTGGTATGATTTATTAATTAATCAGAAATAGCAAGGAGATAGTAGTTCAGTATCTAGAGTTTTGTTTGGAATAATAATCAATGAACCTGATACTAACCTCATTAGAACCGCTATAACGAAGGTTATAGCAAATATGGTGTTGACCATAGATGTAACAAAAGCTGGAGTCGTGTATTTCAAGCTCACAAAATACAAGTTCAAGGACAATCCGACCCTGCAAATCATTGTTATATGACACAGTTCTTAGTTAATTTTCATGATTGGATGACCGATCTTGAAGTTTTCAGTTGATCCTTACCCCAGCAGAGAGATGACAAAAATCTCTACAAAAAGCGTTATTGTCAGCTTCCTCCTTTGTTTTCTGTGGAGAAATATAAGGTAAAATTATCAATAGCAGATGATTAAGAAATGGATCATGATCATTACGTCAACTTATTTTACAAAGAATCAGCGCATAATTGTGTACCTTTCAAGGAAATATGCGAAAGGGAACATGAACACACCAGCAACAATATGCCGATAAGTTATGTAGACATTAGGATTCATCCCGTGATTGAGGGAAGCTTCAGTGATGAAGTTGAGAAAAGCATAGCAGATCTGTGAGAAACCCATTAGCAAGTGTGGCTTGAACCTTATGTAGAAGCTCTTTAGTCCGCTATATTCCAATGCCATTTCGTCTTTCTTTCCTCACTAATTCTGATCAATCAGCTTTTCCTTTTTCACTAGCTGCAGCTAACACAACATCCATGCTTATAAAATAGTATTTGGTTTAGAGTTTTAGTTCTGTAACTTATCTTTGGCTTCATAGGAAAAGAAAGTACCTTAAAAACTAGCAAGTACTTACAAGTAATGATTGGTGAAGCTTAATGAGATTTCAGCGAAATTAGTCGTGCTCTATACTTGAGACTAAGTGATATAAGTTAAGATCGATAGTGAAGACTAAACAGATGCTAAAAATAGGAGTTGATTATCCGGTAAATGAAAATGATAAAAGTTGCAAGTAATAGGACTTTGTACGTAAAACAATAAAGTCAATTATCATTACTCTTTGTAAGAGAAGTCATAAACAAAGCGATTCATCCGGCTTTCTTTGTGGCACTCAAGGTTTTAATTCAGTCATTATATTAATGATTTCCAGCCAATCGAAGTCGTTTCACTATCAACTTTAAGAGATAGTTTGTTGTTTCAATCAAAGAATAAATGCGAAAATGCCTTTGTGTGTGTGTATGGATCGTTCTAATTCAATACATTTTAAAATGAAAAACGAGTAATCGATCGGTATATGATTTTATAAGCAAATAATCATTTTATCATTTATGGTAGTCGTCATCTACATGAAACAGCCATTATTTAGTATAATACAATTTAGTTTTTAACCAAAGTGAAATTGAGTATAGTCGATATTTAAGTATTTTTACTTTTGTTTAAACAGTCTAAAAATTCTACATAGTTATTTTCCTTTTTCTTTTAATAATATAACTTATTGTTGTTTTACTAGCTAACTGTTTGCCCTTTTTAATAGACTATAGTAAGATTTTCTTGGTTTTTGATAAATTAAAATATAGGTATCATTCTTTTTTGTTTTTAATTGGATAAACATTTTAGAAATATTTAAATGTATGGTCAAATACATTTACAATAAATATTATAGTTAAGGTAAAATACAGAAGGGGCCAATTGACGTCTAATAATACCAAAGTGTATGATTTTGAATTCGTAACTAAAAAGAAGGTAAGCTTTTTACCAAATTTCATATATAAATAAAAAACAAAACTTGTTTACTGAAGTGATTTTTAAGAATGGACATTTTATTATTTTTACATCGGAAAGTCCCTAACGAAGCTATTAAAATTCCCTCATTCCTTTGGTAGTAAGATCCAATGTCCCAGGAATGCATTAACAAATAACTAAGTACATATTTGAATGAACTATTAAGTAGAAAGCAAACAAAATATTTAAAGCAAAAGAATTTGAATTTTAAATTTTAAATTTTTTATCAAATGTTTAATGCAAAATAATATATTTTTAATATTTATTTGAATGAATTATTAAGAAGAAAGTTCAAAAATATAGGAATGACTAAATTTAAATTTTGGAATACAGAAAATCATAGAGGGAATAATTAAAATGAATTGGATAAGTTCCTTAACATTATTATGTCATTTTAATTTTATTTTATGCATAATTTTCGTTCCTTCTTGTTAAATATATGTTTAAAGAAGAGATGAATTGGGGTTTAGCATCAAAAATCTTGATTGAACTATTGACAAGATTGGTTTGGTCATTTGGACAAGTTGCATGAAATAAGTAAAGATTTTGAAATAGATTCGCTGATGCGTTGAATATGGATCACGAGACATCTTTAGCTACAGAATCCTCTGATAACCTCATCTTCCTTTGTATACCCAAATAAAATAATATGGGCTTCCCTTTTTAAGGAAGTGACACAAACTATAATAGTACTTAACACCGTCTTGGGTATTCAATCCACTTATAAAGTAAATCAAACACCTCATTTCTGTATAGTTTCATATGTTATCTTTTTTCACCAAGTTTAGGGTCATCAAAGTAGTGATATATAAACAAATCAAGTATTGTGTATATGAAGAGGTTATTTAGCTAGAGATATCAAGAAACAAAACAATCGAAGGCCTTACATAGGCTAGAAATCCTCGTCTCCTACTTAACAATTTTCGTTCTTACGTACCTCGACCATCTTTATTATTCGAGGAGGCTCTTGGCAACCGTATGTTCTATGGTAACAAATTACGTGCTCAAAGTCTGCAGACAAGGACTAGCCTGTAAGGTGCATGCAACTTATACCTGAAGCGCCTTTCAGCAAACACATGAATAAAATGAAATCAAATCATTTTTTTCATGTTTTTATTGTAAGGAATAATAGAAGTGATTTAAGGCTGTAAGATGAGATACAGAGTCACTTCAACTGCGCGCTCTAAATTAAGGCAACTACGTACTCTTGTGATTTAGCTACTTTGTCACATCCTTATTCATCCATAAAACAAATAAGTAGATCCATCTTAATCGTGTTAGACAAATAGTGATTACAAATTCTAGTCATATAAGAAAGTTTAAGAAATGAAGAATTACCTTATTAGGATAGTACTAAAACGGAGGAAGCAAAGACAGGAGAGCAGCTTCCATCTACATTATCATTTACGCATACTTAATCTGATTAGCTTGTTTTTATAGCGAGTGGGAAGGAAGAGGCCATCTTTTTCATGGCGATGAGACTCTTAAAAGAAGGAACAGAAAACAAAAAAAGAAATATAAGAGACGAATTATTTTGCTCATCCTAAAGTGTAGAAATCGCTTTTGTATATGTCTTAAGGTGCGTTTTTCCTGCACCTTACTTTTATTATTTGTCGTCTTTCTTCGTCTGATTTTTCCGGTCACAAACTTGAAGGACCAGTTGATTGCCACAGAAGACCATATATCGTTAAAAAAAAATGATTTAATCTCGCTTAATAAGCTTATACTATATTTATACATGATTTAAGTGGAAGATGACCAAGACTCCCACCATGATTATGCACGGTGCCGCTGGAGTCCCACTATAAATCTAAAGTTCATAGTGACGTATAACAAACTACCGCTTATTATGTTACGTTTTCTATTCATCATTAAATATAGGAAAGGAAAACATAATTATTTATTATATAATTCAAATATATTTCTGAGATTTCAATCATTTGGACATATGCACAATCCCACTTAAATGAAAACATAAATATTGATTTCTTTTTTATTGAACGAGATGTAGCTTTTAATCAGCTTTCACAATAACATTTGCCGTGAGCAATTGCACAACTAAATAATTATTTATTTTCCACGACTATCTTGACATTTTCTGAGTATAATTTGCTTTTACAATGAACCTATCATTAGAAATAAAATTGGCAGTACAATAGGACATGTTAGGCAAGGAGCCACTCCAGATTCTCCACTTCCAGCTTTTTATCACTATTTGTATTTATCTATTTATTTTGGGTCACTCTTTCTTTAATGAGGTTGTAGGGAAACAAAATCTACAGATAGAAAACATTAAACAGATACTAAAAATTTTATAAGAAAAAATTCATTTGTAAAGAAAACGTTATAGAAAATCTTAAATAAAGTATATATAATATAATTTCATTAAGAGTATAATTATTTAATTTCTTTAAATAAATTAAACATTAAGGACCAAACTAAAAATAAAGATGTTACTTAAAACTATTGCAAAATATTTTTCAAAATATTAAATAGAGTTTTATCATGAAAAATCATAGTCTGAAATTTATGTCCGACTTAAATCTTTTTTATTAGAAACTAAAATATTGCGGTTTCGATAATAGTCTCTCCATTAAACGTTGTGCATTGTGACTCACGATCCAGTGAAACGTCCCACCGCGAACATTTAAGCAATTTCTTCGATCTGTGTGCACGTTAATACATTGGCTAGTCAGGGTTTCAGTAATATTATTAATATAAGGGGGGTGTTTGGCAACGAGTTGATGGAGCTCAGATCGTCTGTCTAAGTCTCCCCTGTCTTACTCTGTCTAATGAGTAAATGACGACGTTTTATCATAAAAATTTAGCTGATGCATTGGCTGTTGCACAGAGTAATGTGGGACCCAGCGACAGCCTTCAAGCCAGAGATGAGCCAGGGTTGTTGGAATGCTGCAGCTCCATTTTCCTTTTCTTTGTTTATATGTTTATTATTTCTTTGTCTTAGTCTGATGCTTATTACTATTATTATTTATGAATTATATAGCTATTTCCAACGCTGTAAATACTGTTAGATATTATTATTAAAATATTTATTATAATTAAAATTGTTTCAGAGTTATTTTTAAAGTTATTGTTATTATCATTAAATTCCTTTATAATAAATTTATTAATCATTTGGTTATATTTATTATTATTATTATTATTATAAATTTTCTTAAGTGATTCTTATTATAATTCATTTTGTATAAGTTATTATCATGATTATTATTATTATGATAAATATTATTATTATTATAAATATTTATTTGTGCATTGTTATTATTATTATTTTTGTATAAGTTGTCATGATTATAATAATAATAATAATATTTATCATAATAAGGTTATTATTATTATTATTATTATTATTATTATAAGTTTATTATAATTATGATTATTATTATTA
>JANZLC010000202.1:43490183-43509409 GCA_026413385.1 Erythroxylum gracilipes
CTGGTGTTGGTTGAGCCATATAGGTATATATGATCTGTTAGGGATGGTTTTAAGAAAGGGGAAGGAAATTTTTAGATTTATCCGATTTGAAGTTTTGGATGATTCTGATAGGTTAGACTTTCTAAATAGGTTAGTTTTCGAAAAATCCGAAGTGGCATTAAACCAACTTACCCGGAAACTGCCATGAATGCATGCCAAAAGTTCAAAGAGACAGAACAGAAATCGGACTAAATTTGCTTAAGATGCTAACCCCTAATTTGGGGCGTTATATTTGAGGTCAAAATGAGCTTCAATCTCTCGGAACCTTTACGAAAAATATTCACGGACATACAGTTAATACCTTTTTGCAATTTTTTGAAAACGTAAGCGCTCTTAACGGGTTAAAAGATATGTATGCTTACGACTGATATGAGCAACTGCAAGAAGACTAAACCTTTATATATAACTTCTATATCGGACTTCCATATCACAAGCTTGATACGAGTCTGATCCACACTAATTGAGATCTATTTTCTTCCCAGAATTCGACTCATTGATTTAGATCATTTATTAAGCTACTTTATTACTTTTGTCTGTATCAATTTAAGTAACATAACCGAAGTTATTGAAAATTTAAAAATACAATTAATAATTGTCCAAATTTATTAAGAAGGATAAAATTGTCCAACATTCTCCTTCTTTGATAAGTATTAATTGTAGTTTTGACTCGAGTTTAAAAAAATTTAAAAATCGGTTAAGTCGCGCTATTATATTGGTACCAAATTAAAAAAAAAACGTTTGATCCAAAGGTAATGAAAGTCCAATATTCCATCCTGCAAGGCTTTCGATACCGAAAAATATCAAACACATGTGTCATGTGCAACACAGATATAATATAATCACGAATGTTTATTATCCCACTAACATGAATTGGAAAATGGAGTGTGGTAAACTAGGATGATACCTATATGATCTAAAAAATATCATTTTTGCTTGTAAGTCTCAATTTCTCTAACTTTATGCTGAACTGCATGTGCTAAACTGTAACAGAGAAATCTTGTTTTTTTCTCACCGAATGCTAAACAGCATTAGAGAAAACTTGTTTTCTCTCACTGAATACTAAACAATATTAGAGAAAACTTTTATGTTTTTCAATTTTCGAGGCCAAAACGAGCTCCAATCTTTCAGGACCTTTACGAAAAACGTTTATGGATATGCGATTAACGTCTTTCTGTAGTTTTTTTAGACCTAAGCACTCTTAACGGGTCAGAGGATTTGTATGCTTACGAATGATATAAACAGCTACAAGAGACCTTAACCTTTATATATAGCTTACATATCAAGCTTTTTCATCACAAGTTCGATATGTGTCCGGTCCATACTAATTGAAATCTATTTTTTTCTAAGACTTTGACCATTAATTTAAATCATTTATTGTACTATTTTATTACCTTTATTTGAATAAAATTATGTAACTTAATTAATAAGTTATTAAAAGTTCAAAAATATAATCAATAATTGTCTAAATTTACAAGGCAGGACAAAATTGTCCATCACAGCTGCCATTAGGTTGTTGTAGATCACTATATCTGCGCGTAAACTAAGCGCATGGTAAAGGTACGCGACTACTCAGCGCAAGGAGATGTTGTCCAACTCGGCCTTGGAAAATCCCCGTACATTACATTAGTTTAATGTTTGCTGTCGAATGTCAAATTAATCAAGAACAAGAAATTTTGAAACACGACAAACACGATTGTCCAAACTTTTCCTTATATATTTTAAAAAATATTTAATAAATAAATAATCTAAAACTAAGTCGATTTAATTTATACACACACACACATATATATATATATATATATATATATATATACTAATTTAACCACTTAAATTACTTGCCATTAATCTGCGTTTTGCTCTTCCAAGTGGTAATTAATTAAAGGGCCGAGGAGTAAGGGAGAGCAATCTATTTATCAAAGCCAATACAGACCGTTTCTTCTCAGGCTAAGCCTCTCTAGAACACACGCTTTCCAAAGTGACAAATGTATATCGTAATTAAGAAACATTAACAATGGTTTAAGGTCAAACGTTGAACATGGTAATCAACGTTTTTCTTTTTGAGAATGATATTAAGGATATATTAGCAGGATTTGAGAACGATAGGCTTCTCATTTATCTATATGATTTAACGGGAGTAGTTGATTGACTAGAATTATTATTTCATTCTTAATATATATTTAATAATAAGTTATTCTCTTGTTTAGTTGAAAAAAATAATGAGAATACATAATTAAGGATTTACTTATTTCTTGAATTTAGAGAATAAGTAAATTCACCTTCTCCTTTTTTATCTATTTTAAGTGGGTTGAGAATATAAATGAGGGCTTGTTGAAATAAATATAGAAAAAAATATAATTAGTGGAACTAATGAACATTTTGATGTTTTTTGTTAATCAATTTTTTATAATTTTAAATTTATGTTTTCAAATTTAATATTGACATTACATCATTATTATAAATTTTTAAGAATAAATTAAATTAAACAATATATTTTATTATATTTTTAAATAATCACTATTTTATTTCTTATTTATTCTTGTAGGTAAACCAATCGTCTTATAAAGAGGCAGGACCAAGGAAAGTGGCCTTATTTATTTCATTTCCATTATTAGAACAATTTTCTTTTAAGTCATCTTTTGAGTTCAAAGTTTGGACCTTTAATCCGTAATAACGTCATTAGCCTCAAAATCTTAACCTTTGATAGGGAAGAGGCCCAAGACTTCTCTCTTAGGCCAGAAAGGAGGAAACATGGGCCTCCAAATTGTTCAAGCTCATCTTTGATTTCTTTGTTCCTTTTTTTCTTTTCTCTTTAATCGTACCTTCTTTTTTTTTATTAAAGAGAAAATACAACAATTACAAACTAGAACGGGGGACACAAGATCCCGACGAATCCTCGGCCAGTAGAAAATGACACCCGATGGGTGGAGCGTCTAAGAAAGTGACCCCTAACTCAAAATGAGTAGCATAGTGAACTAGCCAGTCAGCAGAACGATTGCTCTCACGATAAGTGTGTTGATGGGCAACCGCCCAATCGCGAGAGAGCAGTTCGTGGATACCTTGAATGATGGGGTTGAGGGCACGAGCCCTATCACCAGCAGAGGAAAACAAGTGGAGAGTCGTTGTAGAATCCACCTCTAGGACAATTTGGCAGTAGCCGTGAACCCAGGCGAGAGAGAGCCCAATAAAAATTTCCCAAAGTTCCGCCGACATCGAAATACACCAGCCAAGATTATGCACGAACCCGCCGAGCCAATTGCCGAAACGGTCCCGCAGAAGCCCGCCAATGGTGGTTGTGAGTGCAGAACTGTTGCTAGTGCCATCTGTATTAAGCTTAACCCAGCCCGTAGGAGGTGGTCGCCATTCAAAGCTATGTTGTTGGCAGAGTCGAGGACCGTAAGCCGCGAGAAACTGCCAAGCGGCGGCGTGATGTAGAAGACCTGTATAAGACAAAATGCAAGAAATAGGTGAGGATGGCCAAGTAAAGTACGCATCAAATAAAGTCTGGTTACGCCAAGTCCAAAAATACCAACACATGATGCCAAAGAGAATTGGCCAATCGTGACCGTCCTTCTTTTTTCCTTACGAAAGGACAAAAGTTGACAGTCCAATTTCATCCAACAGCAGAAAACCCGTAATTAATTTTAAAATTAACCACAAATTGCAAAATTATACACCCAATAAACCCAATAGAAAACACCAAGTCCTAATGCAGGGCAGGTAGTGTATATGTGACACAAATGAAAGGAGCTGTAGTGTGTGGGGACAGACACTCACTGTCACAGCCTTATTCTCCAGTCCAAATAGAAACCTACAAAGCAAAGGAGGCGGGAACTTCAACTTCAACCCCCATCTTTTGTACTCTTTTTTCTCGTTAACGCATCTTCTTCTTTTAAGTCCTCTATTCTATATTGTTGTGTTGTGCATACTTGTTCCATTTGTGCTAAATCGGATAAGTCCAAGGATCCACGTGATTCGCACGTTAACCAAAAGTCCAATTGGTCAAATTGCCATTTACACTTGGACACCACAATTTGGGTCCTAATAAATTATACATCATCATCTTCTTCTTCCTCTTCTTTATAATATCAGTCAAAAACACTTGTGATGATTATCCATCATCCCAACACAGTCCAATCATTGAACCTAAACTTTTTAACTCGCATGGCCTTGGACAGAGAAAAAGAGACAAAAAGTGTGATTAAGCATAAGGTCTGCCATAATAGGATCATTCTCATTGTTCTGAAAGTGGAAAAGGAGGAAGATGATGGACCAAATGCAAGAGAGGAGCAGAAGAAGAAAAGATAGCAGCGCAAAATGATAGGTAAAAAGTGAAAAAAGAAAAGGTGGGGTGGTCCATCATTCATTCCTTTACCTAAAGGTTCTTCAGTTAGGTCCATTTATTTCGGTTTCATGAAATACACCTACTACTTGAGTTTGCACTGCAAGTAAGTTGACAAAGCAAGAAAAAGAGCAACCGCAAATCTGATGCTATGCTTAGTTTCTTAGCCACAATTTTTCCAGATCTAAGTGGCTGGAGGATTAATGGTGGGTTTGAGTGACTGTTTGAACCATCACGTCCATACATGAAAGCTGGCTTAGGGTGTTCCCTTGAGAATCGAAAGCGAGTCCCACTTGGTAGAGACTCGTATTTATTATTATAAGGGCATTACTTTGTTGCTATGTTTAGTTCCTCGGGACCTACTTCAGATTCCAAACTGCCATTTAAATGACCATAGATACGATACTGTTTCACTATCAACTCTAAGAGATTAATATAGTTGATTTTACCGAAAGATAATATCAGCTCTTTATTTAATAAATATTTGATAAAAATTTGTTAAAAATTTTATTAAAATATGAATATTATATTTTAATATATTTTATTATTTTTGTAAGAATTTATATAGATTAAAACAAGTCGACACCTTCATTTAAAACAGAGGTACAACAATATAAGAAACGCATCTAATTATCATTAAATTAAAAGTAATATTATCACAAATAGTTATAATCTCTCGAGTTCTCAATATTTCAATACCTTTTTTGTGTAGAGTTAACTTTAACATCTTCAAATACATCAAGATCTTGATCGACAGGGACGGAGCCAGAAATTTAAGGTAGGAGGATCCAAATATTTAATTTTTTTAAATTTTGGGAGGTCCAATATATCACTGACCCTCAAATAACTTCATCCTTATATATATATATATATATATAATATTTATTTATTTAAAATTTTGGGAGCCTAGTGGTAGTTATGTCTATGTTGATTGATGATGTTAAAAGTTAGATAGTCAATTATACTTCTTCTAATATAATTATGTAACGCAAAAGTTGCACAAATTACTCTTCGTCTTTGCAATTTTCTCGATCTTTAAGTTGTTTTTATATATGTTTACTTTAAAAGTTAAAATAAGACATGTATGATGAGATAATAATGTCTAATATATAATTATCAGCGGTTCGACATTGTCAAACAACTAAATCTTTTGATCCACAAAAACATAACTAATAAATTATTTACCAAACACGTTCATATTTATCAAGTTATTAGAAATTTTATTAATAACTCCTAATTATAAAGATTCTACTTGAATTTAAGTTCCCGTACAAAAAAAGATTATGACTTTTATTAATATTCTCTTGTTCAACTATTTGTCCAACATTTTTTATTTATATTTTCATTATTTAGTTTACAAGCTAGCTATTTGAGTTCAAGCTCTGGAAGGATAAAAGGAAATCGAATTTATTACTATAAGGATGGTAATGATGCAAACTTGTTATAAATATTTATATTTTTAGTATCGACAGATAAACAAAAATCGTAAATATTATTATAGCTGCATTTTTTAATAAATTAAGCAGTCTTTTACTATAAAAACTTGTACTCATAGCTCCTATAATCTGAAATTTAATCTGGAGTATTTGAATGAACACAATGTTATATATATTTTTATAAATATGTTGATGGCACTAATTTCTTACAAACTATTTTTATATAACCAAATTTGAGTTAGATAATCATTTTAAATTTATTTATTCTTTTACATTTCGTTATTTACTTGTCTATGCTTGGAGTACTAGGCCCAATTCCATTCATGAAGTATACAGGTTCATTTTAAGGAGCGTGACATGGAGGCATGATACAGAGACGTGCATAATGTAAAACTTGATTACTGCATGAGTCAACTATATTTTCATAAATAATATATATTTATGATATTAAATAGAGAAATAAAAATTTATATTCAACTATATAAAATTTAAATCATGATTTTAGTATTAAGAGTCGCGACAATTACTAATATAAATTAAAATTATGGTCAAATATTTGAGTACATATATTATCATTTTAAAATTGTCCTTATAATTAGTAATAAAGATTATTTTTATTTTTCTTATAATATATTTCAAGTTTCAACTTTAACATACATTTGAGAATTCGAACTTGAAAATTTACATACTAAATTTTAACCCCCCATTTAGGTGTGGTGAATCAAATTGCTAGTTTTAAATTCTCTTTTTAAGAGATTCTTCCAATATTTATTTATATGTAAATCACAATGTTAATTTCGGTTTTAATTATATTTATAATTTTTATGAAACTTACATAGTAATTTAAGTGTTACAGTTTCAATTAAAAGTATTTGAATCATGGGTGTTTTTGTACTTTTTTTTTTGATAAAATAATACAAAGAATAGCATCAACCTAACTTTCATTCACAAGTTAGTTGCGTTAAAGTCCAAATTGGGGTTGGGTGAACCAGAATATAAAATTTGCAATCCCTTAATCATTTTGTTAGGATTAGATTGAGTGAATCTATTTGGTTAACAAGAAACACATGGGGATGGGGTGAAGCTCATCGTGTGATAGAAATTGACGAATACGTATAATCGCTACTTTTTTTGTATTTTGAATTATGGAAATGTTAAATTCAATTACTATCTATAAATTTTAATATAAAAAATTATTTCTTTATTATTTTAAGTTACTTGTCGTGACTCACAATAATAGGATAGAGTTTGTTCGGCCAATTGAACCGACCTTGAAACTGGTCCATTGGTCATGGCTCAGCCAAAGTTGTCTGTATTTAGAAAAGCAAAGCCAACAACTCCCACTATTTGCTTAACTTTTGACTAATTTCCCCAATTGCTTGTATCCAATTTTGTTTCAAGCCAAAACATCTCACGATCTCTTGACTGGCAGAAATCTTACGTTTCCACGAGAGAAAGGGACGTTAGATTTTGTCATGTAATTTGATTCCGAATATATTAGATAAAGTATCGAAGCACGCAAGACCTAAAATTCTCCAATAACTTAAATCATGGTCTTTGTTAAAAACCCATAACCACCGCCAATTTGTTCTTTCTAATTCACCATATAACGTCAAACTGCACCAACCCCGAACTTTCTTCTAAAATCTTTGAATGTAATTGTACATGGGATTATGAACTGGATGGCTGTACTATACATAATCAAACAAATTCTACTTTCATTTGATCATAGATCATTAACTTCGCAAGTCTTTCTCAAGTTCTGACTTTTTAAATCACCTCATCTCGCAAATGCAATTAAATGCGTAGCATTGAATATTGAGCCGAGAATAGAAAGTTGCAGTCTCTTAACGTACAGTACATGACGACCTGGGAAACAGGAACAGAAACAGGAATCTAGTTCGGGCACTCACTGTCTGAATTCAAAATTTCAAGCCGTGAAAATACGCATAGGTCATCAGGATGTGGGACTAAAACTCTTGACGTAAACTGCATTTGCTTGTCTTGTTTCGTGCCAGTGTAGGAACATTGGAAGTCAAACACTCCGATGGGTTTGGTTTTTGGTAGCTTCGGTTTGGTTGACCGAAAAGTTAGGGGGACACCAGGTCAAACCCTCTTATGTCAAGAACTCGTCACAGAAACAGAGTTCCAAATCTCACTAGTGCCAGCAATAACAAAGTGACTTTATAATTGAATTCATATTCCTGCAGACCAAGTTATAAGGTAACTCTACCAGTGAAGATGTTTTGGGTCATAAAGATGTTCTAATCAAATAATACATAGAATATGACAGAACAATAAAATAGGATAAATAAAATTACAGCTCAAGCCCCAAGGTGTCGTGTATGTTTTTTTAATTTTTTATCAAAGTAACCTTTTTTTAATCTTTTTTCTTTTGTTTTGTTTTGAAAACTGAAACCAACAGCTCCACTGAGAGCCTCCTACAAAACAAAATTGAAGGAGATTCACTTCAATTGCAGCTGCTACTGCTACCAATACCATAGGTGTTTCTCAATCCTAAGTAGTTTCATTCCATCACGTCTCCGGTTCGTCTCTGCCACTCCATCAATTGCAGTCACCACGTCTTCCCTTATAATGTCCCCCCACGCGCACTCTTTCCTTCTGTACCTCTCCGTCTTTCTTCTCTAGCCAACAAACCCATTAAAGACTCTTGTTTTCGTACTCTACAGTGCTTCTCTCTTCCAAAGGTTGAATCTTGCATTGTACTATTAGTGGAAAGCTGGGTACTTCACATATTTAGCCGGTTCTTGGGGGCAAGCTGGAGCAGAAATGGTGGCAGAACCTTGGATACTGAAGATGGGCAATCAGGTGAGTAGCAATCTCAAGCACGCACTTCTTCTTGAGCCTTATTCTAACAGGAAAAGGAATCTCAAAAGATCCGATTCCACGAAAGACAAAGAGACCATTGGCATACTTTCTTTTGAGGTTGCTACTGTCATGTCCAAAACAGTACACCTCCACAAATCCCTGTCGGATTCTGAGATCTCCAAGCTCAAAGCCGAGATCTTTAAGTCTGAGGGAGTTAAGAACTTGGTGTCTAGCAATGAGAATTGCCTTCTCGAGCTTGCTCTAGCGGAGAAACTTGATGACCTCAACAAGGTCGCTACTGTCGTTTCCAGGCTAGGCAAGAAGTGTGCTGAGCCTGCCTTGCAGGGTTTTGAGCATGTTTATGCTGATATAACAAAAGGGGTCATTAATGTGAGAGAATTGGGTTTCTTGGTTAAGGATATGGATGGTATGGTTAGGAAGATGGAGAGGTATGTGAATGCGACCTCCAATTTGTATAGTGAAATGGAGGTTTTAAATGAACTGGAACAGTCCACCAAGAAGTTCCAATACAACCAGCACGAAGAGACTCGTAGGGCATTCGAGCAGAAACTTATTTGGCAGAAGCAGGATGTGAGGCATCTCAAGGAAATTTCTCTTTGGAACCAGACATATGACAAAGCTGTGGAGTTGTTGGCAAGGACCGTATGCACAATTTATGCCAGGATTTGTATGGTGTTTGGGGAATCTGTATTGTGTAAGGAGAATTTTGAAGGGGTTGGTCTGTTTTTTTCTTTCCCTACTTTTAAAAATGAACATGGGGAGGAGGTTTCTGGTCAGCTTGATGATGGTCATCGTCCGCAGTTGATTTCAAGGCCAGTTAGACGGGTTGTTAGCAGGAGAAGTAGTACTGAGTCTCGGTCAGGATCAACTGACAGAGGCCTGGCGATGAAAAAATTGACTAACATAAAGCCGAGGATTGATTTGCGAAGAGGTGAAGTTGAAATCTTTCGAGGTGAAGATATGATTTTGCCTTGCGGGACTAGTCCTGGAAGGCTTTTCCTGGATTGCCTTAGTTTGACTAGTTCAGCTTCAAGGTTTGATGATGATGATCATAGCAGTGCTGTTGAAAATGAGGATCGGATTAGCCAAATTTCTGGACGCTGCAGCGATTCCAATGGCGGTTTGAGGAAGGAATATCTAGGCCATTCAAGCTCTTCTAATTGGCCACTGAGTAGTGTACCTTTTAATGGTGATCAAAGACGAACCAAGTGTACTAGTGCGCCAAGCAGCATCCAATTAGGCTCCAAAAGTAGGATATCCGTGTATGCTCCTCCAACCACTTTGGGAGGGTCTGCATTGGCGTTGCATTATGCAAATGTTATAATTGTGATCGAGAAACTGCTTCGATATCCCCATTTAGTTGGTGAGGAAGCCCGTGATGATTTGTATCAAATGTTACCAACAAGCTTGAGAACGTCATTGAAGACTAATCTGAAGTCCTATGTCAAAAACCTTGCTATATATGATGCTCCTCTTGCCCATGATTGGAAAGAAAATCTTGATCAGATTCTGAGGTGGCTAGCTCCGATGGCACATAACATGATCAGGTGGCAAAGTGAACGTAATTTTGAGCAACATCAGATTGTATCAAGAACAAATGTTCTTCTGCTTCAGACATTGTACTTTGCAGACAGGGAAAAGACAGAGGCAGCTATTTGTGAGCTTCTTATGGGGTTGAATTACATATGTCGCTATGAACATCAGCAAAATGCATTACTTGACTGTGCAAGTAGTTTCGATTTTGAGGATTGTATGCAATGGCAGTTGCAGTGCCGAGCTTCTTTTCTTAATTAATGCATTGTTGAATTTGAGCACCCAAACAACCTTGTAAAGCATAGGTCGTGACTTCTGATGTTAGCTTGAATACGTACAATGGACAGTTGAACTGGATGAATCTCTGAGCTTTGCGAATCGGATATCTTATTTTGTTAAAGACCTGCATTGATTAATGTAATTTATCACCAGGTATGGGAAGTTTTGACATTTGAAGTACATACCTTATTAATTTTATGTAAAGAAGTCGGCTTCTCTATAATGTGTGCGAAGTTTTGTATATCATTTCAGCTTTTCCTTTAACCTAGCTGTCTGGAGCTCTTGCAAATTTGTGGTTTAATGTAATACCATTAACATTTCCTATGTTCATGGCAATGTACTTTAAACCACCCAAAAAGGTGGGAAGAAATCTGTGATAAGTATGAGCTTTACTTGCTGACATTTGCATATTGCTTGATCCTATTGCAAAAAATACTTTCTGAGAAGCAGTTCGTGACCATTTTGAAAAAACACTCTTAGTAGAGGCAATTATTATTGTATATGACTCGTACATACAAGCGTGTAATTTTGGAGTATTTCGGAAAAAAAGCAGGCATTTCTTAAAATTCTTAGAGTGAAAATGACCTGATTTCTGTATATTGCTACTCTCCATTATTGCAAAGCCTGAACTCTGTTCTGTAGAATTTGTAATGAAGCCCTAGATTGACATTGCAACTTGGCACAAGTGCTAGATTCTTGGAGGTTCTCAACTTTCCATGTTTTAAATTTGGTTGCTTCTAAGTCCTGAGAACTCCAACGCACTTTTCATGTACAAGAAAACAGGTTTAGGAGGTAGCAACTCAAGGTTCAGCCCATGGAGGAGCAATCCATCAAAGGAAAGCAACATACAATAAGAGCAGTTAGTATCATGTGGGCATTAAACAGGTTACAGTTGGTAGAAGGGCGCATTGAGTGTTACAATAAAGGAGCTGCTACGGATTTTGTTTGAGTGGTTAGATACATACATACATACCAAAGCAATTGTCTGTTTCTGGTAAACTTAGACCTCAAACACCAGCTTTTTATGTCGTCATCACTAGCTAGAACTTAAGCCACTAAACTAATGGTGCTCCGCATGATTCACACTCCCATATCTTATAGTGACTAGAAAGAACATAAGAGGCTGGCAGGCCTCTAGATCTGGTTTCCTTCATATGTAGTGGGTCAAACCTAATTAATGCAACCAATAATTGTTCTTCTCCAACTTGGTTGCCATTTATTTGATTTGTCCAAAATCATGCAATTCTATTTTCTTGTTTATAAATTACATAAATGGAATTGCGATTCTAAATTTTCTTTTGTAACACCAAAGTTTTGAAACTAAATACAAATTAATTGTGGAAAAATTATTAATTTATGAAAGTCTTAATTTTTTAGTAACCCTAAAATTTAACCTCGATGACTTATAAACTAAATTTAGACATATATAAAAAAAACAATTCCTTTTTCATGAATTGTTGTTTAAAGTCTTTGCCCAATAGATAAAATGGACTCAACATTTATAGTAGTATTGGGCTTCTGATACTTCCGATCTTAAAATCCGCTCTTAAAAGTTTCGGTCCTTTATTTTCTCCGATCCCGAGCATCAATTTCATTTCAAAATCGCCACAAAATTTTTTTCTTTACGTTTCCTTCAATTTCGCATCAACCCAGTTGAAGATAACTGGAAATCTCTCCATCCCATGAGTTACCGGAGGTTCGTCGTTTTCAGTTCCACTTATTTACAGCATTCTCCATTCAAATATCATATTGATCTGCAGTCACTTCTTAATTTCTTGGCATAAAGATTGTTTCTTTATATTATTGGATTGAGTTATTTTGGTTATTGGTGCTGTTGAAAAATATGGGAATTATTATATGGGAATGATAGTCATGTTCTGAGTAAATGATTTGTGTTTTGATTACGAACTAGTTTTTGGGGAATTGTGGCAGAGAGAACCGTGGTTCAAGATCAGGTCTTTTTGATGATGGCCTGGAAGAAGGTGGTCTAAGGGCCTCCTCTTCATATTCTCATGAAATTAATGAGCACGGCAATGACAGAGCTATGGACACTTTGCAAGACAGGGTGGTTTTCCTCAAGAGAGTAAGTCTCTAGTTGTTCAAAGTTAACATTTTGCCTACCATTCTGGTTTCATTCAACGTCAAGCTTATCCTTTTCTTTTGCATTTCTTATCATATAAAATTTCTTGTAAGAAATCGATACAATACGATGACCTTAGTTAGATCCAGTTTCTTCTGTACTTGCTGTAGAAACGTTGTTCAGACATACAAATAGATTGAAGTTTCATATTGTGGGTATTCTATGTCTATTGGCATGAACTAACCAAGATTGCATCTTGCTTGTAGTCCTTAATACTCTATAGTTGCTTAGATAGGAATAAAGATTTGATTTTGTTGGATTAAGTGGTGCTATTTAGTAGTCATTTGACCCTTTGATTTTGAAAAGCATAACAAAGAAAGAAAGGGAGTCAAGAAAAAGTAAATGCCCTCAAATTCTAGCTTATATATGTTGTCGTCCGTTAACTGAAGCAATTACTGACTTCTGTTTCTGTTGTACACAGTTAACGGGAGATATACATGAGGAAGTTGAGAGCCATAACCGCATGCTTGACCGAATGGTATGAGAATTGGATTGATTAAATGTATTCCCCTTGGTTAAGTTAAACTCTTATACTTTTTTACTGAACCTCGTCTTAAAATTAGGGCAATGGCATGGACATATCAAGGGGATTAATGTCAGGAACCATGGATAGATTCAAAATGGTACGCAGGCTTGATTTATGTATTATATTGCCTTCATCTTGGTGTTTATTTTACTCCATTGCAATTTGGACTTGACTGAGTATGATAAGTTCTTGATATGCAGGTATTTGAGAAGAAATCAAGTCACAGAACATGTACCCTTGCTGTGTTTTTTGTTATCTCCTTTATGATAGTGTTTTATACGATCAGGTAAGCAATCTGGTGAGATACTGCGACAGACATTCATTTGAAATGGCTAAATCTTTTTTCTAGCCCCTTTTTATCTCCAATTTACGGCAACATCGGTGACCATATTAGTAATATTGATATAACATGAAAATCCTAGAAAGCCAAAATTATGTGCAAACACATTTACTTTGGCACCGCCTAAAGGTTTATTCAAGTAGTACGGAAGTTTTATAAAGCTTTACAGATGAGTGGCTTTTAGGGAAACATAACATGCTAGTGAAAACTTGACTTGCTGGCTCTGCCTATTCTTCGGCTTTATGAAGTTTTAGCCATTGATGACAGTTAAACTTTTGTCGGGACTTTGGCAGGTTCGTGAGGTATTTCATGCAAGGATGAAGTGTAATGACTCCCCGCGCAAGTCTAATGTCGATGCAAGTCGAGCTCTGAAACATATTGCAATCAACTGCACATAGCAGATGACGGATTCTCTCGTGTATTCTTCTCTTGAGAATTTGATAAGTCACAATTTTAGAACACCTGTTATGTGAGCATACCTGTGATTGATTCTTGGTGCTTGCACAGACTTACAAGGTTTTACACAAACATGTAAGCAATTGTGAGAAAGTTAAAAAACTTACTAACGCACATTTTTGGGAAACTATTTGTTATTTGTAAGGGAAGATATGTACATAAAAATGCAGGTATTGCCAACTAGCCTATAGCACAATTGGCGATTTTCTTCCCTTACATGTACTTGGATTTAAGCTCTTACGCATGGAAGTAGTAGCGGATCCAGGATATTTATTACAATCAGGAACACAAATTATTTAATTTGGGATGCAATAGTTACTTCATGGGATTGTAGAAGCACATAATCCTTCCAATTCAGCTTCTTATAAAAACGATTAACATATTGAAGAATTTAATCCGAAACAACTTTTCTATTAGTTAGCAATAAGATAGTGAATTTTTGGAATTCTCTAGATTTTACGTATAAATTTTTACTGTCGTTTAGATTAGAGAAATTTATTTAGTAACAAAACAAATCATTGTCCATTGGCAGAATTTTCGGAAATAGTTACTATTTAAGATTTATGGACTATATTTGTTTGGATCAAACCTTGAAAATAATAAAATCGCTAATATATAAAAATGTGTAAATAACTAATTAATATTATAAAATCAAATAATTAAATTCTTATTTAAACGGACCTTTTACTTTCTATATTTAACCCTATGCTACTGGTTTTTTATCACACAGAATTCCTTTCTAATTGGTGGAAGGTGATGTTGCAAGCTATTTTATGACTAACTTAGAAAGTATTACGATCTCAATATATATGTAAAATATTATATAGTGATGGCTATTGAAATTGCATTTTATCTTAGAAAAATTATTCAGTAAAAATTTCTTAATTTATAGAATATTTTAATAAGTGTTGAAGTGATAAGTATCATGCATGAATAGCAGAAAAAATTACATGGAACGATTGCATTGATCCTTTCTATTCCTCTTCATATTTTATATTATAACTGAAGCCATCTATTGCATGAGATCTCATTTTTCTTCTTATAATTATAAAAAAACACTACAAGAAAAATGAAGCTTAGCAACGAACATTACCGATAGAACATCTACACATTTCGTCGGAAAACTAAGTTAGCGATGGAATTTACCGACGGATCAAGGTATCAGAGAAACGGTTGTAGATAATAATTTGCGACGAGTCACAAAATGTCCATCACAAATTTATCAACGAAAATTTTGTGTAATCATCAGTGAATATACCGACGATTATTTTGTGTTGTCTTTGGTCGGTAAAGTTACCGACAGATAAGATATGCCTGTCGGCAAACTTGTCGGCGAAATTGGTTCTTCCGTCGGTAAGTTAATGTTGTCATTACCTACGGTTGTTAGTTATCTGTTGGTACATCGAATAGATTTTATCGACGAACTTTGTTTTTCCGTCGGTAAATTTACTAAAAATTATTTTTTAAAATTTTCCTGCATTAAATTTTATTTGCTGATGTTATGGTTGATGCATAATTTAAATAGTTATGAGTTGTCTGTTGATAATATTTTGATTTGTTTAAACATTTAATTTATTAAAACAGAAAGTTGATTGATGATATAAAATAAAATTTATCTTAATTGATAATTAAAAAATATTTTGTACATAATAAGTATTTGTAATTTATACAAAATGACTACAAGTACGCTATTCATTTGGTGATTGCGGATGCTCTGATTGCTGCGATGAGGTGCTAAGCCTCCCTTTCAACTTATCCACCTCATTACGGAGCTAAACTATGTACTTCATCGATTGTTGCAACTGAGTTGTCAATGTCTGTACTGTGCTCCAAAACTCATGGACTTCATTGGCTGCGGATCGCTTACTAGATATTGTTGTACTGGATGTGAAGGATTGCGAATAACATGTGTTTGCAAATGAACCTAAGCCTTCCACGACGATCCCTACCACTCATTGCATGAAGATAGGTTCGACTCTCATCAACATCTTCAGACTGTTGAGACTATTGTTAAATGCTTTCTTGTATTTGGTCATATTATAAGACAATGTTTATGTTAGTAAGTGATAATTATTAAACATTAATATTAAAGCATAAATTTCACATATATTCAATTTTCTACATCGAGTGTTGAAGAAGGTCACACCGTCATGCTTCTTAGTGTGAGTGTGCACAAAGAGTTGACGGGGTGTAGGCTTTATGGCCATAGACTTTTCCTGCATCAAAATAAAATGTTGTAAGTGAACTACAATTTATAAAAATTTCAGCATAATTTTCTCTATTTTTATGATATTTACCCTCTATTGAACAAAGAAAATAACTCAACAACACAGCCATATATGGCACCAGACATTTATAACATTATCATTATTCATAATATACATATTTTCATTCCAAAATTCACACATCAAAGTAAAAAAATCAAAATGTAAATGTAAAGTATAGATACTTACAAGTCTCTCTACATGCTCGTGGTGGGTAATAGATGCTCCAGTATTTATGGGAAGACTCTCTCCCCTTGGTCCTCCACGTCTGTTGGTTGAATTACGCTCTGAAATGGACATTATCTCGAGTGATGTCCAATATTACTGCCAACGACTCTATATTTATTTAGAAATATAAGGTGGTCATACACTAGTCTTGTGTATTGCACTAACAAAGTCTCGATAACGTGTACATACTTATCTCTCTCATACTTTATAAATGACTGAGTCAAATTCAAAATCTCAAAAAAAATTCTTTATGAAATAAAAGGAAAGACATACGATAAGTAATTATAATGTAATAATATTTATCTAATTAATGTAAAAAAATCAATTAAAAGACAAAAAAATAATTTTTTGTACCTCAAATTCCTGATAGTAAAATTTCTTTATCATCTGAGAGATATTCTTCCGTATATAACCCTCAACATCAATCTTCTCCTTGAATTTGGATGTAATGTTTCTTGAACATGGTCCAGACGAAATCAACCTAATATTAAAACAATTAATTTTATACCATTTTTTAAATTTAAACCTACAACTTAATTATAAACATATGGTGTTTCATGTATTTTACTTATAGATTGTTGACAATTGTGATGTAAGTTCTTCCATCAGCTCCTTTAATTAGCTCCAGATTGGAGGTCGTCTCCTTCATCTGCATTGTTTATCCTTAATATCTCTGTCGGTATAGGGGTGGTGGATGGTGTAGTAGCAGGTACGAAAAGTGATGCCTCATCTGCAAGTGTAGTAGTAGCTGGAGGTATAACATCTGATTCAGTTGCAGCTGCAGAATGTGATGCTTTACTTGGATAATAACTAGCTCCAAATCGTGGTCTGAACCTTGGTCGCATTATATCCTGTTTTCTCTTTGGTAGCATATTTCAACCTAAAATTCATATCCCATCATTTGAACTATTATTTCCCATTTTCATCATTACCATTATCCTCGTTTCGATTACATGATTCTTGATTGAAATTAATATCCTCAATAACTATTAGAATATTATTTTCTATATCTAGTTACATATCCCTTAAATCATCATCCGACCCAACAATTCTAAGTTAAGTTATATCATATTCCAAGTAATTGGCCTTAGTTTCTTACGATTAAACTTGATTTCAGTTCCAAGAGGATCATACAATAAATGACCCTTTTTCCAAACCTTACCTACTCTTCTGTAGAAATCTTTCTTTAATAATAATATGTCTAGATCATTCATTATAGTGTCAAATATGGACAAATTGTCAAACCCAATACTAGTCTAATCGCTCGGTAGCTTCTCTTGGTGAAGAGTTATAAGACCTCTTCTTCTTAATTCAAAGTAGATCCATGAGTGCATAGTATGTTAGTCAAGTCTTTCTTAAAGACAATATCTCTATCCTTCTCTTCAAAACTTGAAGTATCTATCCTCATCAGTAGTATAACATCTTTGTTTTCGACCACTTTGATCATCATTTTCATTAAGAAGCCTTCAGCTAACCTCAATCCCATCAAATTTATCAATAATCTCCTTTTGGTGAACAATGGAATTGATCAAATCCTCTTGTTTCATAAGTTTTCTATGTCATATTCTTACTTTAAGGTCAAATCTTGCTAGATAAGCATATGGTTACAAATTTAATGAGTTGGTTGTGATCGAAATAGTCACACATGTCATCAATAAATAGCTTAGCTTATTATTGACATACTTTTTAACTTCTCATGAATCAGTGCCTTATAAGTTGTAACATCCCGTTCTCCTATTAAGAGTTAGAATCCAAAAATACGGTACATATGAGATCAATAAGAGATTAAGAAAAATGCATTTTCATGCTCATGCATATTGTTAGCATACATACATGTGAATTTGAATTTTTGCAATATTAAAATGACTGTACATGCATTCATTGACATTCTGAGTATAATTGACTTATATATGTGAAAGGTGATTTTATTGAGAATTGTGGTTTATATGTACTGAAAATTTAATTGGAAAAAGTGTTTAGTAATTTTGAATTTTTGGTGAATTTTAGGAATAAATTCCAAAAATGTTGAATATTATTGGCCTAGGAAAAATGCTAAGTGACAAATAAATTGATGAATGGAAATAAAAATGAGAGCCAAATGACAGTGGAAAAATGTATGGGTGACTTTGGGATTTTTGACAAATAATATTGAAAATTTAAAGACAAAATGGAGTAAAAATCGGAGAAGATTGAACTAGTTAATTGAGAAACTAGTTGAAGTCTTAGAATTTGGACAAGTGTCCAATTCTTAAACACACGTTCTTTTAAACTTAAAAGATTCATCTACTGTTTGTTCTTATCTTAAAATATCTTCTTCGGGATTTTCCTTCACCTTCTGGAAGCTTCATTTCTTTCAGAGATTTTTCATCCTTGCAATGCAAGCCTTGCTCTCATCTTCCGCTTGCTATCTCTTTTTGTTATCTCCTTTACTATAACCGAAATACCTAACCCTACAACTCTTGTTTGCTGATGATCGGGTGTTATTGGAAAGCTAGGATTCACTTGATTTTAAAGATTTTAGAGCTTTAAACAAGTAAGCATTTTATGGTTTTTCATTATTGTATAAGATGAAACATGCATCATGTTAGTTAGACGTTGAAGTTATAAAATGAAAATGTACATAGACTGAAACGTGAATGAAAAACCAGAGCATACAACATGTGTTGATCTTTTTTTCCAGATTTGAGGATAGATATGTTATAAGATAGTGTTGAACTGATTTTTAAGTTAGAAGATCAAAGAAAATATACATGAGAAGAGTACATAAATTTATGAAAGATTAAAGCATATATGCTC